>PVIU01000078.1:0-245627 GCA_004026605.1 Ondatra zibethicus
GTCCTCTTTTTGCAGGTTCTTTGTGTCCAGTTTATGCAACAGTCCAGGCAAGAGCACTTTCTTGCCCAAATGGCAAACCAACTCCATAAGGAATCTCTTTGATGCCCGTCTTCCTCTTGAAGTAGCTGGTGCTGCCAGGAGCAGACGTGTCTCATTGTCATGAAAAGTCCTAAGTTATTAAAACATTAAATGCCATGTTTTGTCGTCTTTGAAAGATATGAAGAATGTCTATCTAACTGAAATATACCTCTGTATATCTAGAAAATCTAACTAACATGACTACAAACTTGACTATATCAATGACTATCCATTAACAACCTATATTTCCTAATTATACATTACATTTTTAAATGAATTACACAATCACAATACCTTAATCAAGATCAAAAATACATATATATAACAAAATTGACCTTAAATTTATAGCAATAAAGCAAAATTTATACCAATGTAAATTATCCATATCTATATCATCTCCCCCTTTAAATTTAAAGAACATTTATAAACAGTATTTGGGAATATGGGCGTAGTTATTTTTCTCCAAACTTTTTTTTGCTGTATGGGGGCGCTGTCAATCAGGTCTTTCATGGTGTATCCTGTTTATCTCAGTCACCAGTTGAGTGAAGTAATTTTTTGAAGGTGTTCACAGTGACCTTCAGGAGGGCGTGGTCTATCAAACCACATTGGTGTAGAAGGAATCCACAGGGTCCCATCCTCTGTGAAAACAAAAGAAGAACCTCCTTTCCAAAGCACCATATCCTTAGACCCAAATTTTAAAGCCATTATGCCTTTGTAATAATATCCATGCTGGTTTAGCTTGGCAGCCCAGACAATGAAACATCTCTCTGTACTTAGCTCCTTTACAGTCAAAAAATTTAAAGAAAACACAATAAAATACATAATCCAGACATTCTGTGAATTGTCCATTTTTACATGGCTTATTTTTCTTTTCTCTCTCTCTCTCTTTTTTTAAATCTATGACTATCTGTAAAGACTTTACCCTTTTATTTTAAGTATTTAACTTTGACTCTCTATACTCTTTTTCTTTTTTCTCCCAAGCCTACGAACAGCCATTTAACACTGTGACCCATTTAGAGGTCTTTTATGTCTGAATCTGTCCTATTGTGAATCTGTAATTCTTTACTATCCAGGAGCATTTTTTAAAATGTTAAGTACATCTTAAAAACTTAAGTTGCACCATGTAGGAGAAATAAGGTACTGCCTCTTTTCTGTCCCGTCTAAACCTTTTAACTGTACGGGTCTGGGTGGAGTGTGGGGTGGGTAATGTTCAGGGCACATTGTACACATGTATGAAATTGTCAAAGAATAAGTATATTTTAAATTCAATAAAAAATTTAAAACCTGTCTCTACCTGTTCCATCATCTATTTAATGAAGCGTTTGAGCACAGAGGCCTTTTCTCTTATTCGGAAGGCTGGTTCTGGTTGGTCTGTCCAGGCTGCTGTCAGGCCACCCCCAAGCCTGAACTGTTTATAAACAATAGAAACTTATTGCTCCCAGCTCTGGAAGCTACAGAGTCCAAGGTCAGGGTGCCTGCAGCTTCCCTGTCTGATAAGCGCCTGCTGCTCTCTGTGTGTCAATAATAGTGCCTTGTGCCAGGCATGGTGGTGAATCTGAACCCCAGCACTCAGGAGTTCAAGTCCAGTCAGAGCTGCAGGAGACCCTGTGTCAAAAACTAAAACAACAACAAAAACAAAGGTGGTGTGTTGCCATGTCAGGTGGCAGGAGGGCTGGCAGCAGTTCCTCCTCTCCCTTGTCATAAGGACACTAGATCAGTCATTGTCCCCACGATGCAGTCACCCCAAGGGCCCAGCTTCTGAACAGGCTTGTAGGAGCGACTGCTTCAACATAGGATTGGAAACAAGATAATAGCTTTTGTTGCATATTCAGTGTAATACATGATGTCTGTAATAGGGGATAAAATAGGAACAAAGTAGTTTCTGTTCATATTTATTGAATTCTCTTTTTTTCTGGTTTTTTGAGACATGGTTTCTCTGTGTAGCTTTGGCTGTTCTGGAACATGCTCTGTAGTTCAGGCTGGGTCTCACACTCATAGAGATCTACCTGCCTCTGTCTCCTGAGTGCTGGGATTAAAGGCATGTGCCACCATCTGGTTATTTACTGAATTCTTTTTTTCCATCCATCCATCTATACTCACACACACACACACACACACACACACACACGCATGTACACGCGCACACACACACACGTATATGATATGATATGGATATGTGTGTGTTGTTGTTGATAATGATTATGGCAGCTGCTAAAGACTAGGCTTAAAACCAAAAATATTTATTGGATTCTTAAAGCGTGTTCAGCAAATACCTGGGCAGCCCTTACTTTATACCATGTTTTCTGCCAGCTGTTGGGGGCAGCGAAGACACATATTAAACCATAACAACCACTCCTGTGAAGCACAGAAATTAACTGCTCTTCATGCCGTAGAAGGGACACAGCCCGTGCTATCAGAGTGTGAAATACGGTAGAAACCTACTCCGGTGTGGCCAGTCTCACAAAACTAATCTGCTACCCACAGAATGAGCAAATTAGTGTGCAAAGCGGGGTTTGAGAGTGTGGGGGTGGGGCCATAGCTACAGATGAAAGAATAGTCCAGGAGTAGAAAATAGCATATGCAAAGGCTCTGACGTAAGAACACCAAGAGCACAGGAACCAGGAAGTGGAGACACTGTGAGGACCCAGAATGAACAAAAGCCACATCATGCTGGCCCACAAGGTCAAGTTAACATTTTGAGTTTTTTCCTAAGAGCAGAGGGAGTTGCTAATCTAACAGAAAATGCAGACTCAGTCAGCTGGTCAGTTCCACGGCGTTTTAGACTAAGCTGTCCCATTGTGTGGCACTTTATAAATTATCTTCCCAGTGTCACCTTATGCCTCTCCTGCAGCAGCCCTTTGGGTGACAAAGTCCTATTGATACAGATGGGTAATCTGAGGTTCAGAGATGTAAATAACTTGCCCAAGAATGCACAGTGAGCTGGGGTTGGGAGGGTGGGGCATTGCATTTACATTCTGACCGCATTTCCAAGGCCAGTCATGCAGAGGACCAGTAGCTCTTCGTGGCTTAGGCCTAGAGTCCAGGTCCTTGCTGGAAGTGAAGCCCTTTAGCAAAGGACTGTACGAGACACGGTATAACCGCTTTGACTAAAAGGTCATAGAATAGGCGTTTAGATCCCAGCTTGGCAAATACAGTCAGGTGACTCCAACCGAGCTGCTTAACCTCTTTCATGCCCTCAGGTGTAAAATGGGTTGATCACACTAACTCATGGGGTGGCTGCGACAGTCAAATGGGACCATGGAGATTAGTGTATCTGATGCATACTAGGAACCGAACAAATATCAGCGCATTTCCATGTTTAAGGGGAGAAAATAGGCTTCCTCATGTTTTGGCAGTGTGGGATACACCGAAAGTAGGAGTTAAATGAGGCTCAGATCCCTTCATAACAGGGTTCATTGTATGTGAAATGGGTTGCGTCCCTGTGCAGTTTGCAGTGGTGTTGAGAGGGTTGAGGGCTGGAGTTCTTGGCAAGGGGGCTCTTGCTCAACCTGAAGCATTTATGTCTGGCACTTCTTCCTTCTAGTCTGTGTAGGGAGCTCTGCAGATAGCAATAGCTCGGGAGCTGAGCACAAGGGTGTCATTCCAGATGTCCTCCCAATGGACATCATACAGTGGCCTCGACAGCAGTCTGTGAGAAGGCAAGAGCCTCGGGAAGCAGTGTTTAAAGATCTCAGAGGCTTGTTAAACATCTGGGGAATGGTTATACCAGGGTCTGGGGTTGTAGCTTTGTCAGTAGAGCGCTTGCTGAGCATGCATGACGTCCTGAGTTTGATTCTCAGCATTATAGAAACTCTGTGTGATGCAGCACACCTGTAATGCCAGCACAGGAGGACAAGATGTCTAAGATCATCCTCAGAGAGTTCAAGGCCAGCTGGGATATGTAAGACCCTGGTTTGGGGGGTTAGGTTGTTCTTTTTCTTAAAAAAAAAAATGAGACCTATCCAGGGTCTGGAAGACAGAATAATAGTTTGGGAGTCCAGAGCACAGGGAGCATGTGTGAATTACAGGTCTGAGCATCCTTGACCATGTGTGATCTTTCTAATTTAGGCCAGTGTGGACCTTCATGAGAGCCTTCACCCACCTTGGGGCTTGAATGCCTTTTAAGAAACTATAGGCCATGAGTTTTCCTGGCTGGCTTTGCATATTTCTTTGATCTTAAAAATGGGCCTTCTAGATAAAAACGGGTGATGGGTTGGATGAGGACCTCCGAGAAAAGGAGACTATTGGATATGCAGGAATTCCTGGCTGTACTGTGAAGTATATGTTGCATGGCGACTGAGCAAACACACGCACACCCCAAAAGTCTCGTTAAGCAGTCCCTTGCTACCTCCATGATGCACTCTGGTATTTGATTTTTCTATTTGATTCTCTTTCATTAAATTGATTTCATGACTGCTAACGGATTGCAACCTGTACTTTAAGAAGCGTTGGTCTAATAGATGATTTGTCCTTGGAGGTGATTGAGGAAGGCGCTGTTCGTGAATAATGGAACTCGGATGAGTGATGCCATTGTAGAGCTGCCTGACTGTGCACTTCGAGTGCTCATAGCAGACCAGACAATCAGATTATCTGTCACCCTGAACGCTAGGGCTTAAAATAATAAAACAATAGCAATGTGAGCCACAGTGACACTATTTACTACTGGATCCAGTCACTGCAGAGTATGGGGCTAGGTACTTGAATGAGATAAGAGTATGTCCAGTCCCTATAGGATTTCATAATCTAGTGGGAGAAATGAGTCGGGTGGAAGTCTGAGGGAACAGCAGGTAACTAGGGTGATATCGTGCCTTTGAAATAGAAACATTATGAAGTAATGATTGTACATAGGACAGCTTTAAATCTATCCAGTGTAACAACTGGACAATACACAGCCATATTCTAAAGCAGTACACAAGAAATCCCTATGTGCAGAGATGAAGAGAATCAAATCCACGGTGCTTAAGGGGATGTAACTTAAGGGGCAGGTCATGGGCTCCGGGGTCAACAACGGTGTCACATGAGCTGAGCTGGGGTTTAATAGCGAGGAAGATGGAGGTCTTGAGGAAGTTAGAGCAGGGCTCCCTTCTTGAGGCCACCAAATATCAGCAGCTCTGTGGAGGGGCCAGAAAGCACTCCTCCTTCGGGACGTGCAGCATGAGCTTTCGTCTTCGGAAACCAAAGGTAGGAAAGAGCCATCCTTGGCCTTCCTGGACCTGTGTCACAGACACAGAGTGAGGTGAGAGTCCCACTACTCACAGAGGTGGAAACCTCACTTGGAGAAAACAGTAAATAAACTTGTCCGTAGATGGGAATCCGCAGGGTTCACCGTAGAGCTTCTCCAGGGCCAGCGCTATGCAAGACCCCACAAGAAACTAATTCTGCTAGAGACGAGTTTGCAATCAAAAACTGAAAACTGAGGAGGCCATGAGCCACTGTGAGAATGGCTACAAACATGGGGGAAATTATATGTGCTTTATCATTATTGACACAATGATTGTAGATATTTGTGTGATAGGATGTGGTGTGTTAATACGTGTGTATATTTTATAGTGATCAGAGTGGGGTTACTACAATATCTGTGACCTCCAACACTTACTATTTCTTTTTGGTAAAAGCATCCAAAATCCTCTCTTGTAGCTGATTGTGTGTGTTGCATTCTTATTAGTCATCCAGCTGTGCACTCTAACTCCAGAATCCATCCTTCCTTCATTTCAATGGATGAATAATACTATTCTATTGTGTAGCTCATCATTTATCTGCCAATGAACATTTAGGCTGACTCCATCTCTCCACTATTGTGTATAAACATGGGAGTGCAGCTTTCTCATTGATATACTGAGTTTATTTCCTTTGGATATAGATCTGACAGAGGGACCACCAGATCTAATTAAACATATTGAATGACCTTCCCAACAGGAAACAATAAGTCTAAAAGGCAAGAATATGATAATAATCCAGTAAAAAAAAATAAAAAAAAAGATAAAAAAAATAATGAGCTGGGTGAGCTGGGTGTGGTAACACACACCTTCAATTCCAGCACTCAGGAGACAGAGGCAGGAAGATCTCTGAGTCTACAGGGTGAGTTCCAGGACAGCCAGGGCTACACAGAGAGTCCCTGCCTCAAAATAAAATTACGAAGGAGAAAAAAAGAAGAGCTGAAAATAACCAATTAGAATTCTAAAACAGAGCAATGCTTAAGCACACCGGTAGAAGGGTTAAACATCTAACAATACTACTGAAGGGAAAGTTGGTGAATTGGAAGATTATCTTAGAAAGTACCTAAAACACAATTCACAGTTAAAGTCAATTACAAAAGTGAAGCTAAAAGATGTGTGGGATAAACAAGGTCTAACTGATATTATAGGGTCCAGACAGGAACAGAGGGAGATGAAAATGGGGCGGAGGGGAATTGCCCAGTATTGAATGCAGGAATGAAATCCTGGTAAAAAGAAACACAATTGGATTTCTGAGCCAAAAAAGTTAAAAACAAAACAAAACAAAAAAACAAAACAAAACAAAACAGGTTGCTACCCAGATTGCAGAGCACAGAAGACAACATACTAACATTCTAACAGGCTGCCAGCCTAGGCTTTTCATCAGGAGCCACAGAAGCCAGAAGATAGGAAGTTACAGCTTCGGAATACTGAGGAAAGTTAACAGTCAACTTAAACTCCCAAAGCCAGACCATTATCAAACAACAGAAAGTCAAAACACCTGGCAAGCCAGTAATTCTAGCACCCTTGAGGAGGGGGCACAGGGATTGCAAACTCAAGGTCAGTTTGGGGGACAGAATAGGATGCTGTCAAAAAAACAAAAAACAAACAAAAGCAAAAAACAGCAACAGCAGGGGGGAGGGGACAACACAGGACACCAAGGACTGGGAGCAAAGGTCAAAGTTCAATCCCCAGCTACCCTTGCTGCACACAAGCACTCCCCATATAGAAAAAATAAAAAGACAATTTCAGTTTCTAATGAAAGAGAGTTTCTGACTCACAGATCTCTTTTAAGAGACCATGTAGGGTCCACCAGGTAGTGTTTGCTGGTCAAGTATGACCAACTGAATGTAGTCCTCAGTTCCACACAAAGGTGGAAGGAGAAAAAGCCACCCCACAGGATTGTCTTCTGTCCTCCATACATTCAGTTGGAGCACATGCACACACCCATGTCCATACATCATAACACACATAGTAAATGCGTTTTCAAATTAAACACAATAAAATAATATTTAACACATATACTTCAGCAAGAAGGATATTGGACCCAAAAGGGAAATTTGGACTGTTAGAAACAATATAGGTGAACAACTTGGTAACTATGCACATAAACCTGGATAATAATGATGATTTTGAAAGAATATGAAAATGTGATGAAATTAAAATCCTAATTGATGAACACACAAAGATGGGAAGGATTGGTTTGCCTACTAAGGCCTCCTGCCAGGTAAGAGAACAGAAATGAGCCGGGCAGTGGTGGCACACACCTTTAATCCCAGCGCTCAGGAGGCAGAGGCAGGCGGATCTCTGTGAGTTCGAGGCCAGCCTGGTCTACAAGAGCTAGTTCCAGGACAGCTAGGGCTGTAACACAGAGAAGCCCTGTCTCGAAAAACACAAAAACAAAAAACCCAAAAATCAGAAATCAATTGACTAGTTTTTGTAAATTAAACTATGAAGTTTTTAAACATTAAAGGTAGGACTGAAGGGAATGATTTAGTCAGTAGAATATGCTTGAGGATTTGAGTTCAATCCCATAATCCATGTGAAAAAAAATCACATGTGGTGGGTTCCAGAGCTGGGGAGGCAGTCTCTGGCCATAGACTACTAGGTGAACTCTGCGCAATTAGAGACCCAGGCTCAAAAAAAAAAAAAAAAAAAAAAAAGGCTAAGGAATGATACAGGAGGTTGACTCTGGCCTCCACATGCACACACACACACGTACATAAGTGTATAAATGTTTGTGCTTGCACACACAAAAGCTAAGGGTCCCTCATTTCTCTAAAAATACATTTAATTTCCAAACCAGGAGACAAGAACATTGTAACAAGAGAGTAGAGAAAAGATTGGTGCAAAAGAAGAAAGAAACAAGGAAGAGAAAGATAGAAAACAAGATCAGATGAATAAAGTAAGGAATCCGACAGAAGTAAATCTAAGTGCATTGGTCACAAGACAGGTGGGTATGTAGAATACGGCTATGAAAGGAAACATAACCGGATCTGCTCCGCGGCATCAAGCCCACCCAAATCCTGCATAGATGGGGAGATGATCTCCAGGCCCCACCTTTTCTAAGAAGCTGTTGGCAGTTGGCAGCTGCTGAGGTGGGAGACCCTTTCTTCTCTTGGGGTGTGACCACTGGTGGGTTCCCCATGCTCCCATAGATGGTCTCACACTCATATACATATGGGCAGGACTAATTGGATTTAGTGTGTTAAAAAAAAGTCATGAAGTTAGGAGGAAGAGAGGGTGTTGGGGAGACTATAGGGAGAGCTGGAAATAGAGGGTGCATGTGGTCATATTTTATTATATATATAAATATATATATTTACAGTAAAGTTTTTAATTAAGTAATAAAATAATGATCCAGGTCTCATCTGTTTACCAAAGACTTTCATAAAACATAAAATAAAATATAATAATGAAATTTTTAAAAAGTTGATGGAAAAAACCATAAATTCACAGAAAGGAAGAAAATAAAGCTGTGTTATAAGGGGACGGTAGTGCACGCCTGCAATCCCAGCATTAGTGAGGTGGATGAATTCGAGGCCAGCCTAGACTGCACAGCAAGCGTTTGCCTCAAAACAAGCAAACAAAAATGATATGTTATGAACTATCAATCAAAGGGAGACTGGGCTAGCCATATTAATATGAGACAAGAATTTAAGAGAAAAGCACCAGCAAGGGAAAATAGGCCATTCCTTATTAATAAAGAGAAGACTTCAATAAGGAAATTTGCTAGTGAGGGGACTGTGGAGGCACAGCCACAGCACCTTGAGTCTCGCCAGGCCAGGCACCTCTGCAATGGCCATGGGCTGAAGGATATATTCTGTCCTGACTGCATTTATACTGGCCTGTCCTTGCCAGGGGAGAAGTTCCCAGCCAGTCTTTGAGCACCTAGCCAGAGTACCATGGAAACCCATGTGCTATTTTCCTCAGTTATCGATTATAAATGTTTGGTTTAGATCTGTGTTTGCTGCAAACTTTCCCCCTGCAGATTTTGTAAAGTCAGGGGGTAGGAGATGAAGCACTAGTTAGAGTTCCCCATGATGAGCAAGGTTAGCAAGGTGGATCTGAGAAGAACCAAATCCTCTGTGGACCTCGAAAGCATCTAAGACCTTTGACAGGTTCTGGGAGCTCACTTCTGGGAGTGGGAGAGACCAAAGGGCTCTGGGATTCAAGGCCATGTGGAAAGCTTGGTACATATTCTCCAGCAGACCATGGGAAAGTAGTCAAGACATCAGGGAGCTGAATGAGACTTGTTATCCACGAACATCCGGTTTCAGAAGATGCATGAGAATCTTGTGCTCCACCCTCTATCTGTCCAGACATCTACAGGTGCTCCTAACTCTACATTCTGGACATTTCTCCCCTTTTATATCATGCTCTTGCAAGCTTACTGCACCGTGATTGGTCCATGGGACACGGCAATGTGGCCTAATTGGTTCAATCCTTCAACTCAGCCCAGTATACCCTGGGGCTCCAGCCCTGCCCTTGAAGTTGGTGCTGTTGTCAAGAGCTTTTAGCTGCCCATCCTTTGGAGAGTTGTGATCTTATTTCTGTGCTGTGCACTCTCGGAATATCTGCCAGGCTTCTTTGGAAACTATTCTTCCCTCAACAGAGGGGGGACTCTCTGGAACCCCATTTGGCCACAGTTGACTTAAGCAGAGTCCCCTGCCTGGAACAAAGCGGGTCAGTCAGATTTCTGCATTAGGGGGCTGGGGATTTGGATGGACAGGGCCCGAGACCTGGATGCATACGAACAGAGTCATACCAACGTCATCATGAAGGAAAAGGACAAGCAGGCTCTGGTGTCTCAGGATGTGGGGCTGCTTTTTCGTCCCACACCTGGCTTTGTAAAAGAGCTCATGGTTGTGTTCAGTGAGCGTCACTTTGTGCTTCTGCCCTACTTACTTTTTTTTTTAATATTTATTTATTTATTATGTATACAACATTCTGTCTATGCGCATGCCTACAGGCCAGAAGAGGGCACCAGACCCTATTACAGATGGTTGTGAGCCACCATGTGGTTGCTGGGAATTGAACTCAGGACCTTTGGAAGAGCAGGCAATGCTCTTAACCTCTGAGCCATCTCTCCAGCCCCCCTACTTACTTTTCTATTCTTCATGTTAACACGGCTTAGTTAGAGAAGGGGACCCCACCCCCACCCCTTCAGTAGGAAGTGTCTTGTCTTAGTGATTTCCCCAACTTCCAAGTCAGAATCTCTGGTTCATTGTAACCCAAGGGCTCTAATATAGTGGCAGGTTATTCCCTGCTCAGAGCTGGCACTGAGTCTGCCTGTCATCTACTTAGTAGGTCTGTCTTGTCCCATCCCAGGAGCAGTGGCCAGAGGCTGACTCTAGCCTTTCTATGTCAAGTAGGCAGCTCGGACTAGGCCAAAAGTGAGATACATAACATGTAAATTGCTCCAGGACATTAAATCTATCAAGAATTAACTGAGAAGCTAAAGAAATGGCTCAATGGCTAAGAACTGACAGTTCTTCTAAAGGGCCCAGGTTTGATTCCCAGCACCAACATGGCAGCTCACAACCATTTATAACTCCAGTTCCAGGGGATCTGAGGGCATCAGGCACTCACACGGTACACAGATATACATGCAGGCAAAACAGCCATACAAATAAAATAACCACTTTTTTTTTCAGAAAAAAAAAAAACCACTGGATGAAAGAAAATAGGACATTTACATAGTGTCAAAAAAATCTACCTATAGAAAATGCATTACTATAAAGGAGGGGAAATCCCACCACATTAGAGGAAATCTAGATGATCTAGATGATGCCACATTAAAATGATCAGACCGTTCTCACCAACAGTGGCAGAACTGACATCGTGTGCCCAACGATGACGAGCTCAGAAGGGCACATCACCAGGTGATGATATTCCTGCCCAAATGCTTAGCTTGAATTTACTCATGGGGACATGTCAGACAAATCCATACTGGGGAACATATACCTGGACTTTCCAAAACTGTCAAATTCATGAGACCTGGAAAGAAAGAAAGAAAGAAAGAAAGAAAGAAAGAAAGAAAGAAAGAAAGAAAGAAAGAAAGGAAAGGAAGGAAAGGAGGGAGGGAGGGAGGGAGGGAGGGAGGTGCTGAGAAACTATTTCAGAATAAAGAGGCAAATGATTACATGCAATGTGGCATCTTGAAACAGGCTGAGGTAGCTATAAAGGATGTTACTGGGACAATCAAAAGGTTTTTTAAATGCAAACTCTGTATTAAATAATGTTAAATTTCCTGAAAGTGGGCTGGCTCCCTGGGAAAAGGCACTTACCGCCCCAAACCTGATGACCTGAATTCTATCTCCAGAATCCACACAATGAAAGGAGATAACTGGTTCCTATAAGTTGTCCTCTGACCTCTATACAAATACTTGAGACATGCGTGCACACATGCACACACACTAAAAAAAAATGAATGTGATTTTTTAATTCCCCAAAGGTGATCAATGCGCCATGCAGTGATAGGAGAATGCCTTTGTTCTTCTAAGATAAACGTCAAGTTTTAGGTGAAATGCCGCCCCTTTGTCAGATTAGCAGAGGAATGTCTTAGGGAAGAGAGGGTGGTACAGCAAATGTGAGAGTTACGGGTTTGTGAGTCATGGCTGAGGATATGGGTGTTCATTAAAACAATGAACTAGTCTGTAGGTTTTTAACTTTTCCAAATGGGAAGTTGGAGAAAGCAAACAGCTTTAAAAGAAATCTAACCACCCGTAATGAAATAATGGATATAGTCAATGATGGGAGATAGTTATTCAAATCATTAGGTGAAAAGCTGGAGGGAAAAAAATTGAGGGAGCTCTGTAATGGCTACAACGGGCAGATGCCAAGCAAGTCCGCTGATCAATCCTAATATTAGAAAGAGAAAGGCACCAGGGAGCTACATAGTCCTGATGGGAAGCCCCGGGAAGTTCATGCCACCTGTAAAATATTCTTGCCAAAAAACCAAACCTGAAGCCAAACAACTCTAGAATCCACCAAATTAAAGGGACAGAGAGACATGTTGAATGGTACCACACAGATGCAACTGGCAAATTCCAGAATGAAGGAAATCCCAGAGAACAAATGATGAACAATTTCTTCAATAAACTTCAAGAAAGAAGAAAGAAGGGGCTGGAGAGATGGCTCAGAGGTTAAGAGCACTGACTGCTCTTCCAGAGGTCCTGAGTTCAATTCCCAGCAACCACATGGTGGCTCACAGCCATCCATAATGAGATCTGGTGCCTTCTTCTGACCTGCAGGCATACATGGAAGGAATGTTGTATACATAATAAAATAAATAAGTCTTAAAAAAAAAAGAAAGAAGAAAGAAGTTAGGCATGGTGACATGTGTTGTCCTTCTAACTATTCAAGAGGTTGAGACACAAGGCCTTCATGAGCCCAGTGATTTCAGGCCAGTCTGGGAAATATGAGACCCTGTCTCATGAAAGAATAGGAAGAGGAAGTAATCTTTTGAAAAAGGAAACGTGGGCCACATGAGTCACCAGGTTGGGCCTTGGTTAAAACCCCACTTAGGAAGGCTGGAGCAATGGCTCAGCAGTTGAGGGCACTGCTTCTTGAGATCTGGGTTTGACCACCATCACTCATCTGGTAGCTCACAACCATTGGTAACTCAAGTCTCAGGGGGAATCTAATGCCCTCTTCTGGCCTCCAAGGGCACTGCATGCATGTGACACAGAAATACATGCAGGCAAAACACCCGCACACAGAAAACAAGAAAATAATTAAAAAAAAAAATGAAAACCCAGCAGGGAAACTTGAACACTGAGCAGTGAACTGGCAAGAGTAAGAAACTACAGTTGGTTTCCCTTATATGTTGTGGTTAGGTGGTGAGTCTTCACTTTTAGGAATACATACTTTGGAAATATTCATGGATGAACTGATTTAATCTCTATAATTTGCTTCCAAATGATTCTGGGAGAGGGAAGGGAGAATAGAGAAAACAGTCTTGGACAGGTGTTAATAACTGTTGAAAATAGATAACAGATCTATGGAGATTTAAATATATATATACACACACACATATATATTTGAAATTCTCGAGAATAAGTTAGTTTTTATTTTATTTTATGTGTTCTTAACTGCTGAGCCATCTCTCCATCCCCAAGTTATTTTTCTTTTTTAAATAAATAAACCCAAGTCACCTCAATATTTTGTCAAATTATTTACCACAAGTAGACTCTTCATTGTTGGAAAGAATGGACGTTCTCCCCACCCTAAATAGGGCACACATGAAGTCAGGAGAATGCCAAGGGGTGGGCTGAAACACGGGTTAGCATGAAGGTTTGCCCTTTCCTTCAGATAACACCACTCCCCTAAGAGGACTCCACCTGATATCCGCTAAGCTGGGAAAACTATGTCATGCGTGGGTAGCCTTTGCCTCAACTTGGGTTAATAAATGGAGCTTGCAAAGGCTACTGTGTTGGACTGAAGGAAGTGGTCTGCTGAGTTGTCTTTCTTGTGAGGGCTTTACTCAAGTCCAGGGTCCAAGGTGAAGGATGGCGCTGGAGGGATGGGTTGGTCGCTGAGGTGGGAGTTCTCTTTTGAGAGCAGACTCCCATCCTGCACCTTCTTCCTGGTGCTGCAGGGGTCTCCAGCATGGAAAGGACTGTCCTGATCCGCCTCCCCCGCTCAAATCTTCCTCCTCTCTGCCCATTCCTCTTTGCTCTCTTTCTTTGCCCCAGTCTTATTCCTTCTGTCCTCAAAATCCCTTCTCATCTTCACCCTCTCTTCTCTGTCCTCCATCCCACCAGTCACCAGTTCAGGGTCCAAGAGAAGGACAGCTTTTATGTGGCTTGTAAAATTCTATTATATCTGTGTTCAAAAGCTAGCAGCTGAGAAACACTGATAATAAGCGTGTTATTAAGCGTGTAAATACACTTCCACCCCAGGACTTCCAAGGGGCGGGGGCCAGGTCCACAGCCAGTGTGTGTCCTTTGCACACAAGTCCCTTTCCACCTATCCTCCACCAGGGCTGGAACTGGGTGGCCAGGCCCAGTCTCCTCCTGGCTCCAGCCACCTTGGTCCTGCAGAACCCAGAGTCTTGGAGAAAAGGGGCGGGGGAGAGGGCCAAAGAAAAAAAACATTAGGAAAAAAACTCCCACCCAGAGAGCATTCTTTGTGCAGCACTCAGGAAAAAGGATGTCTCACAGGGGACGGGAAGGCGAAATTTTTTCACATCCAAATGGATTGCAATTTCCCTCCATTTAGCACCTGAAGGTAATTAGCTCGAAGAGACTGCCGAGTGCGAAACACGTTCACGGAACATTAACTCTCACACATTCTCCAGTTGCAGGGAATTAATAGGAAAGATTAAAGTTTAAAGAGAGCAAAATGCCATTACCTCGCCAGCCACCTCTCTCCGCGGCAGTATCCAGCCCCTGAAAACCGGCCACCGCCTAGGCCAGGGACTCTGGTCTTAGCCTCCAGCCTGGCGGGCCCAAACATCTAGGTGTGCCCATCAGTAGTGCGCTCGTGTGCGCGCCTGCAGGCGTGTCAAACAGGGCCATTCTGACCCCTCACAAGGCCAGTGGGGCTCACCCTCTCCTACTCCTTGAAGTTGGAGTGGACAGAAACAGGTGTATCCTCCTACAGGCCAACACCTTCCATAGAGGTGTGGCCTGGGAGAAGAGGTGTGGCCTGGGAGAAGAGGTGTGGCCTGGGAGAAGAGGTGTGTGGGGAAGGGTCACCAGCATGGGTTAGTCCTGGGATTTGAAGGCAAAGACTGACACCCACCAGCTTGACCAGCAGTAGAGAGATGGAGGGTGTCACTCCCACCGTGGATAGGCACAGGGACACCTGAGCGAGGCAGTGGAGGAAGGTGCTGCCTTGCCTCCACTCTCCCTGTGCCCACATTCTGTCTCCCGTTATCACACACATGACCTTTGTGCTCTGCGTCTTTTTTAAAAAAAAATTATTTTTTTCCAAACTTCATGAAGGCTTCAAATTCTAGAGGTTTCTATGTGGCTCAGGGATTTTAGGAAAAGATGTGAGACACAGAGAGGGAGACAGAGAGTGGGAGAGAGTGTGTGTGAGGGAGAGAGAGAGGGAGAGAGAGAGAGAGGGGCAGAGGCAGGCAGGAGAGAGAGCGCGAGATGAAATTGAGACATGGAAGAATTTATTGCCCAGAAAATTCCATTCTGCTATCTGATTCAAAAAGTCCAGTCCCCCCAGCTTCGGAAAATCTATTTTCCACATTTTAATACCCTGCAGAACAGTCCTCATAACTCATCCGAGTGTGTTAAGCACAGTTTTATTAGATCTGAAACAAATTTTGGTGGGGAGATACTATAGGTCATTAACCATGGAGTAATTTTATCCTTGTTTCCCTAATGATGCCATAATGGCGAGCGAATTTCTTAACTAAAGACCAAAGAACATTTTGAAGGTCAGTTTCATCTGTGAGCTCCTTCAAGCGCTTCTCAGAGAAGATTGGAAAACTCGCCGATTTTTTGAAGAGTCATTAATAATGTGAAAGCTGAAAGCACCCTCCATTTGCGTTCCTGCTTTTTACCTTTTAATTTTATATCGTCCCCGCTCAGAGCCCTGCTCCCACTCCTTCACCCTCCTCTGGACCTCCCGCCCGCCTGCCCACCCCACACAGGGAACAAGGATGCTGGGTACCAGGTACCAGACTGCCTGTTGTGGGGAAGGCAGGGGCTGCAGCCAGGAGGGCGAAAGGCCTGGAGAGGCCAGAGGCACCCCGCTCTGGCCTGGATGCCCCCTTCACCCTAAGATGGTAGGGGCCATTGCTGCTTTTCCATGGCATGGACACTGTGTGACGGTATTGTTATAGGCCTGATGTGTGTGGGTGTGCCTGCGTGCAAATGTGTGTTGTGGGGTAGTGAGGTCCCTGTGGTACAGATACTTGTTTAGACCGATGGTAACTCAACCATCTGTAGAGCTAGGTAGCCCCTGCAAGTAGGCAGGGGAAGGCAGATGAAAGCAAACACTGGTCCCAGCTGCCTGGACCGTAGGCATATGGGGAGTCTTGGATCTGTTGACAGGACAAGGGTCTCTCAACACATGTGGATATCACGTGTTGAGAGACCCATGTGTTTTAGAATGCTTAGCATGTTGTGAGGGGTGCAGGTGTGTGTGTGTGTGTGTGTGTGTGTGTGTGTGTGAGCGCGCACCCTGAGGAATTAAGCTCAAGGTAAGAGCCCCAAGGTCCATGTCCACTTGTAAATATCTAGACCCAAGGCAGTGACCATTTTCTCCCCCACCTCACTTTTGGTCTGCTCACCCCCTTGTTCCTTAGGCCTAGAACTTCTCACTTTCCGACTTCATTTATTTCATGGTCTCCAACACTCAGCAACTTCGGCACCCTAGTTCCTTCCCGAGCCCTACTCCTGAGCCCCCATCTTGCTCCTCCTCAGCCATCTGAAGGCTGTCATTTCAGGGTGCCCAGCCCTGAGCCTGGATGGGGCAGCGCTTCTGCGTGCTTGGGTTTGGGGAGGAGGGGGCGGCGTGGTGACACTCTGTGCTCCCAGATGTGGTGGCAGCGATAATTCCAATTTTATGCCTTTGTTATGGCTTTAATCACTTTCTTTATGCGTTTTGTTCCAGCGATCAGGGAGAGACACCTGATAGGCAAAGAGGATACCAGGGGAACCATTTTTATTTGGAATGTGGTGAGAAGTCTAATTAGAATCTGAATTCTGCTGAGCCTTGAAATGGCCAGCACTTTATCCTGATCGCCTTAGATATTGTTTCGAGTCAATCATCTGTCATGGTACGCGGGCGAGCCTCCGTTCACGCCACACTCCCTCCTGCCGCAGGCCTGGCTGGGGCACTTCGGGGGAGGGGAGAAAGGCCACCCTCCTCATAGGAGGCCTGTCTCTTCATCTTCCTAGGGGCCCCTTTTTGTATGCCCCCCCCACAACAAGGTCTATCATACTGGGATGCCAGGTCTGAGCTCACCATGGTGGGGCCCCCAGAGAGGGAGCGGAGGGGCTTGTGTTGGAATGAGGCAGGATTGGGGTGTGGCCTAGCTCCTTCGAGGTGCCTTCTCGGGGCTCCTAGCACACTAAACACATCACCACCTCTTGGTCCATGGCCCACAGTTACTCTCTTGTCTTCTCACTGTCCCGCCAGCATACTGTGTCTCTTTCACCTGCTCATTGCCAAGCCCTACCTGCGCCAGCCCTGGCCAGAGGTCCAGCTCCAATGCTACTCTAGTCTCACTGCTGGGGTGCTGTGCCTGCTTAGGACTTCTGCTGTCCATTAAATGCCCTGGCTCATTTTTCTTCCTCCAGAAAGCCCCTTCCTCACTACCTAAACTCAGTGTATGAGCTCCCTGAAAGCAAGACCAGCCACTGCATGGGCTTCTGTTGCATCTGCTACGCAACCTGTAAGCATGACCTTGTGCCAGACTGGCATCTGCACTCCTGCCTTTAGGTAGCTTCCAAATATCCTCTTTTGGTTGTTTCAGTGCTGTTGTTGTTTAATCATTTGGGATTTATGTGTTTTCTGAAACTTTCCTTCAAATACAGCAAGATCACATTAGAAATAGAAGTTTAAAATAAATGTTACAAGTTGGGTGTGGTGGCTCAAGCTTGTAATTCTAGCATTCTAGAGGTCAAGATGGGTGGGTCTCTGGAATTTCAAGGCCAGCCTGGTCTATATAGCAAGTTCTAGGCCAGCCAGAGCTGCATAGTTGAGACTGTCTCAAACAGACACGCATGGACTCACACGCATGCGTGAGGGCACACACACACAATAAGTAAATAAAAATAAATAAATAAATATTAATCCTAATGATAATTCCATCTCCCTAGCCATACATGTGCCCCCGAAAGTGTGACCATCCTTTCCCATCTCCTTCCCAGCTAACTGTAAGCACGAGGGACCAGACACAGTGAGAGTTCATCATTGCCTAGCAAACAAAAGCAACAACAGCAACAAACAAAAAACTCAGCAAGGATTGTTGGGGCCTCCCCATCCTTCCATCACAAAGCATGTGGGACTGTGAATGATTGTGATTGGGTATTTAGTGCTTCTGGTCAGAAGAAGGGAACATATTTTGTGAGCAATATCGCTGCGAGGGTGGCCTGGATGGTCGGTGGCTCCTTGGAGGACTGAAAGAAAATAGTCCCCATATGGTCAGTAGTGTTGGTTGAAGTACTTGATATCCAACTAGTTAGTGTGCCCCTTATAGCAATGCCCTCACTAACGGTCAATGTCATCATAAGCCTTACAGATGACCACTGTCCTCTACAGATTGTTGACGTGACAGTCATGCGAGTGGCAGTACAACCAGACCCTCCTATGGAGAGACAAACAGACTGGAAGGGCTCCCAGAAGACCATTCTTTAAAAAAAATTTTTTTAATTGTGTATGCATGTGTGCATGCACGTGTGTGTGTGCGTGCACATGCATGTATATGGAGGACAGAGAATAATTTTCTGTAGTTACTTCTCTCTTTGCACTGTGTGGGTGCACGGGTTTAACCTTATGTACTTAGGCAAGTACTCTTACCCACTGAGCCATTTTGTTAGCCCGAGAAGACCCTTCTCAACCTCCTGCCTCCCATCTCCCCATTTGAACGTCATGTCAAATGCATTCCTGACTCATTCATTTCCAGGTGCTTTCTTTCCCTGTCTACCCCTCAGCACTGCCTGGACCCGGTCTCTCCATGATCAGTGGAGGTAGCTCTAGGTACGGTCTGCAAAGCACGGGACCAGTGGCCAGGACTAGGGGAACCTATAGAGTGTCCCACCAAGCCTCCCATCCTACTTCCTGAAGCCCTTATCCAAGACAGTTGGCCATATGGGTACCATGCGGAGGATAGGGGAGAGCTTCAGGAAGACAGAGCAGAATCTTTATTTATAGAGGAAAATAGCACAGTGCTAGGGAGCCTTAAGGGCAATTTTTTGAGTGGGAAACAGCAATCATCCATTAACACCTTGGTAAAAATCAGTATATCAGCTGATTGTGTGGGTCATTGACAAGGGGTCTGGGCCCCTGTAGGAAGAAGCATGGGCTCTAACACACATGCCCTACCCCTGTAGAGGAGCCGGCTGCAGGTGGGGTTGGGGGATCACACTATCTGCTATTGCCCCATCTACATGAGCAAAGAATAGCAGGCTGCAACATAGGGACCACATGTGCCAGGCAGGGATCTCATGAGTGGGAGGCCAGAGATGCCAAAGCTGGTGAAACCCTGGCCTCTCCCCCATCTCAGACACCCTTGAGGCTCTGTCCTCTCTGTATACAGAGCTTGGCTGCTGTGGGGGTAGATGAAAAGGAGAAACTATTGGATAAAAAGAAATTTGAAAAAAAAAGTAAGTGAAATATTCAAACTGGAAAGTGATATTATAGAAACTGCAGCCCACGGCTCAGTGCATTCAAATTTATTCAAACTCGGCGCCTGACAGTGATGGATGCAGCAGCTTTTCCCACAATATGGAGAAGGCACGGGGGCATTTAGGACTGCAGGTTCCCTCCGGGAGGGGGGGCCCACACCACCTCCCAATGCCTTGCTCCTCCTAAGTGGGAAGCAAGGTTCTAAGTCCCAACTCCTCTGTTCCCTGATTCCCTAGCCACTTCATGTACCCTGGGACACTGCAGGCCCTGGGGGACCTGGCCATCACTGGCGGAGTGCTTGGGGTGTAACTGAGGCTAAAGGTAGCAGACAATGGGGGGTCTCCAGTGCCAGGGGAGAAGATGGTTAAGCATGCCCAGGAGAAATCTGGACACAGGTACACTTGCATCAAAGAAAGAATGTGAGCCACCAGACATGGTGACACACATCTATAATCCCAGCATGTAAAGAGCACTGTAAGTTCAAGGCCAGTCTGACCTACCATAGTAAGACCCTGTCTTTGAGATCTGAGGGTCTTGGGGCTCCCAAGTTAAGAAGCAGTCCCTCTCATCGGTTCTGATTTTCATTCCCAGCCCAGGTTGGCGGCGACTAAGAAAGGGCAATAATAAATAACAAACAGTCAGTCTGGGCCTTGGTCTGTGCAGTGAGCTGGTGATGGAGATCTTATGAGCACCATGACAGGGGCATCTGCATCCTGGCATCCACTGTGCTCGGGACTTTCCCCCCTCCACTGGCACCTCTCTTCCTCTGGATGCCAGGCTTCGTGTCCAGCCTCCAGCCCTGCAGGGCACATTCAACCCTGAGGCCTTACTAGAACTCACTCCTCTCGAGGCTTTTCAACCTTTGCACCCTCCAGCTCATCTGCCCCATCCAGCTTGCTATGTTCTCTACCAAGGGCAGAGGCAGTGACGGCTTCATCTTCCGTTCTTGGCTTCTTGACCTGCAGTCCTCAGCTCTAGCAGGACATGGGGCTTCTGACCCTAGCAAAGCTTCCACCAGTCCATGATGCATGGCCAGTGTGCTTAGAGTCGACTATGAGTCTCTCCCATGACCAGTCAGCGTGCGACTCCCCTGCTTTGTAAATAACCTACCATTCTGTCCAAGAACTCTGGGACCTCTATTCCTTCCCTCTTGATTCCCACCTTTAAGCACTGAATCAATTCGGAGATACTTCCTTGTGTCAGCTTTGTTTGTTGGTTAGATTTTGTTTTATTGAGATAGAATCTCATGTAGCCCAGGCTGGCCTCAAATTCAAATTTTAGCCAAGGATAGCCTTAATTTTCTGGTCTTCCTGATTCCATTTTCTGAGTGACACCTGGTTTGTGTAAGGCTAGGGACTGACCCCAGGGCTTTGTGCATGCCAGGCAAGCACACCACAGCTCAACCTACACCGTCAACTCTTCCCACTTTTGCTGCACCTATCACCAGCATCCCGCGTACAGCACTCCCTGGCCAATCAAGCCACCTAGCACATTTGCCGAGCGCCTTCCACGCACCAGTCACCAGGTCGAGCATCTTTCTTTATCTCCGACTTCCACTGTCTCCAGCTGGTTTACACTCTGCTGCCAGATTAATTTTCCTAAAGCACAGATCTCATCACGTCACTTCCCTGCTCAAAAACCCTCCATGGCTCCCCGTTGCCTACTAAATAAAGCACAAACTCCTTACTCCAATGTTCACAGCCCTCTGCGATCTGGCCCCTGCCCGGTCCTCTCTCTAAACCTGCTCATCATTCTCCTTCATGGTCTTATCAGCCAGGTAAATTGGACTCAGAATGGTTTCCCTCAACACTCCCCACCCAGCAATTGCCCACCGCTCTGTACACATTCAAGTTCCTCTGCCTGCCTAACCTGCCTTCTGGAACAGCATCCCCTCCAACAATCAACTGAACTTGCTTGCAAGAGCTGAGACAAGGAAAGCCATTTTCTGAATATCCTCTGCAGCAACTGCTACAATGGCTGTTGGTATAAACCCCCTCTCTATTCTCTGGGGAACATACTGTCCCTTGACACAGACTTCCCGGTTCTGATCCTAGTTTTTATAGTTTAATCTTTGCTTGTATGGCTGCCTTACAGTTGTCCTGGCTAGAGACTTCTTCAAAGCTGGGCCTGAGTGATGCCCTCTTGTGCTCCCTTTAGCTCCTATCCCATACACTCAGCACGCACTTGTTGAATAAGTGAATGAGCCAGCACAGCAGAACTTGCTGGGGTCTGGCTATGTGACAGGGACTTGGCTCTTCTGAGCTTCCCGTTCTGGACAGTGACCACTGAAGAGTTTCCTGTCATCACTCCCAGCACTCCTGACGTGTGTCCAGGTGAGCTGGGACATGCGTGTGCAGGCCGGATGACAGGTGAGTCATCCCTCCAGAGCGAGAGGGAATCGTGGCAGAGTTCAGCCTTCCCAGCTCATCCATCAGAGAGCACTTACTGACAGCTCCTGAGAGCCAGCCTGGACTCTGCAGGCTGGGGGCTGAGCAGAGGGAGGCCAGACCTGCCCTCTGGGGGGTTCGCAGTCTAGTTGCTCCTTGCTCACTGGTCCCCACAGGGACTCCGGGGACTGCAGTAGTGGCTGATAGGCGGTCTGGAGCAGAAGGTTGGAGCGGGGCTTTCCTCCCAGCACCTCAAGATGCTGCCTAATGCAGATGTGGCTTTCACCCTGCCCAGACTTGAGCTCCTCCACTGCCTGGCGCACATTCCCCCACTTTAGAGTCCAGAACTGCAGGCCTTAAATCCCGTGAAGGGTGGAGAAGACGTATCACAAACAGTTACCTGGATAAATGAGTAAACGAGCAACTCACTAAACACATAAACAAGCA
Organism: Ondatra zibethicus; assembly: GCA_004026605.1. Classification (NCBI taxonomy): domain Eukaryota; kingdom Metazoa; phylum Chordata; class Mammalia; order Rodentia; family Cricetidae; genus Ondatra; species Ondatra zibethicus. The sequence goes on from PVIU01000078.1 coordinate 22,448, forward strand.
ATTGCCTGAGCAGATTGGCACAAATAAGGCTAGCCCACATTTCCTGAGCACCTACTGTGTACTCTGCTAAATCTTTTCCCTTCATCAGCTCAATTTCTTCTTCCTTCCCACACCGATAACCAGGCACGGCTGGGATCCCATTGAGGAAAGGGAAACTAAGGTTCAGGAAGATGAATTGGCAGGTGTGATGGCACCCGCTGTGGCAGAAGCAGCACCTTAGTTTTTAACTGCACAGAAGCTCCACAGCCCCTCTCCTTCTAGCAGAGAACCCTGTCTTCCCACACCACCCGCCCTTTGGAGGTGGAGGAACACATGAATGAGACTCCTGGTGAGGAGACCCATAGATTGCTTGGGAGTCCTGTAAGGTCCCAGTCCTCACAGGCACACGCTGATGGGGAACATGGACTGCTGGGGGGGGGGTGTGGGGCACAGCTGAGAAGCCTTTGTTCTCCAAGCCGGGTCTTCACTGGCCCTCTTGGCCCCTGTCCCTTTGAGGAGGGAGTGACGCTCGCCCGGCGACAGCCTGTGAGGGAGACTTGGGGCGCTAGGGCGCCCCCACCCGCCGCAGCCTCCCCTCCTGGCCACGTACAAACAAGCGCGCTAAACTCCGGGAGATTTACAGCGGGGCGGCTGGGCGGCGCGGGCCCCCGGCCGCCGGTGAGATATCTCCAAACAGCGCACTAACCACTTTCCATTTTATACCTCACCAGCTTTATAGCATCTTAAGGATTTCTGTGCACGGCTGGCTTCCCGCCCAGGGAAAAAACCCAGCCTTGTAAATAAATACTAAATATATATGAACAGAGACGACAGCGAGCGAAGCGGAGGAGGGGGATGGGGGGAGCACGGTGACAGGGATGGGGGGTTGGGGGGGCACGCAGGGTCCTGTGACCGCCAGGAATGCGGAGGAGGCAGGAGTCCGCTGGGGTGTCTGAGACAAAGGCAACAAGGGAAAAACATGACAGGCAGAGTGAGGGAAACTGAGCTAGCAAGTGAGGTGGGGGTTCAAGAGGAGATGGAGGCTATGGAAGTATCACGGGATAAAAAAGAGGAGGAATGGGAGGGGAGTGGGCGGGAGACAGGCTACTAAAAGCTTGAGGAGAGGGAGAGGACTCTCAGTCCCCCCACAGTCCCCAGGGCCTGGGGCCCAGTCACGGGCTACCCTCCACTGTGTGTGTATTTGTGACTATTTGTGTGCACAGTGTGTGTGACCAGATCTCGTCATGATGTACTGTAAAGATTTTGTGTCTCTCTTGTGAAAGCTTGTGTGTTTGCATGTGTGCTGCTGGGGTGTTTGTCCAGGGCAGGACTGTGTCAGAGTTTGGCACAAGGCAGGCAGGTTGTGCCTAGTATGGGTTAGTGTAAATTAAATTAAGACGAGTTGGGGGTTGAGTTCTGTGGTCTTTGGAGTAGAGCTGACAGTGCAGGGAGGGGTGTAGGGGGGTGAGGGGGAGTGGGGGGAATGGGGTGGGGACTCAGGGATTCAGCTATATGATCAGGTTTCTTCAATGTCCTGAGAGTGAGGGCTTAGGAAGGCTATGAACAGTGAGATACCTATGCCAGGTAGGACTGGAAGCGCTAAGTGCAGGGTGTGAAAACAAGTGTCCATTGTGCATTGGGGGGGGGCCTGCCAGGTAGTTATACCACCTCCTCCCTGTTCCTCTCCTGGAGTTTTTCCAGGGGGTCCTTCATTCCAGAGAAGGCTCTGGAACCTTCTCATCAATGGGCACTGGGGAGAGGGCTCTGGTGCTGACTGAATCTTCTATATCATTCCTTACCTATCCCTGAGGTCTGTGGACAGGCACTAGTCAAATCCGGGCAAAAAGGACCATCCTTTCCCTTCTCAGGGGACCCAGCCATCCCTTTTCCTTCCCCCCTTGTCTTCGATATTAAGTATTCAAACCTCATTTACATCCTTATTTTTCAATTTGCTGCCACAGTAGTTTAATTTATTCGATATAATTTCTTTTTCTGAGGGGACATTAATCATTGCCCTGTGCTTTTGGGTGCCTGTGGGATCTCTGCGTGTATATGTGTGTGAGTGTGTGCATATGCGTCTGTGTGTGCGTGTGCATGCAGTCTGGGGGGAGCTGTGTGTATCTGCGCATGCATCTGCATTCACGTTTATCAGTACTCATGTGTGTCTGTCTGGGTAGTGTGCAAGTTTGCTATTCCAGTGTGCGTTGTGTGAAGATGTGGGTCTTAGGAGTGTGAGACAGAGTAGAGGTGTGGGGGGAGTGGGGGGGTGTTTAGGTGATTTCCATTGGTCAATCCTCTTTGAAGCCTTGCTAGCCCTTTCAGGATGGCAACAGGAAGGGAACAGGGGGTTAGGAAAACTGGGAAAAAAGAGACACATGCCATACCAGCTCTGGCCTTCACTGGACTAAATCTCAAGAACTACCCACGTCAGGCATTCCCTGTCTCGGCCTGGCTTTCCTTTTCGGATCATGAACCCTGACAGCTGCAGCTAGAAATCCATGTTAGAATCCATGATCGTTCAAGCAGTGAGGAAGATGGAGAGAGGTAACAGGGACAGGGAGCTACAGAAAGACACAGCAGAGCCCGGGAGACTGGGAGCTACCGAGGAAGAAAGAAAGAGCAGGGAAAGAGCATCAAGAAAGAAGCAAAGAGGGGCGGGGGCCGGGGGAGGGCGAGAGGTAGCAGCTCAGCCCATGGAGCCCCTGGAATGGGAGGAAGCGGGTGAGGGAGACTTTTGCCTCAGCTCAGCCGGGTCATGGCTCAGTGCTCGGGGAGGGGGTGCCGAGAGTAGTCATCTTCCAGAAGCTGGTGTGAGTGAAATGACTTGGGCGAGGCTTGTTTGGAGTGAAGGGGCAAGAGGAAGGGGTAAAGGGGAAGAGCAAACTCTCCTGGGGATGTAACTCAGGAGACTGTAGGAAGGAACATTTTTGGAACTGTCCAAGGGTGGGGAGGAAGTTCTCCAAGCCAACCTCTCCTTGAAGCTCTTTTTTCCCTACCCTCGGCATAGCAAGGGAGATCCCCAGCTTCCTAGACCTCCTCTTGGTTCCCAGACCCAGCAGCCCTCACTTTCTTTCTCTGGTAAATCCTAGAGTCTTTCACCCCTTGGGGACATGGGGCCGGTGGGGCAGGAATTGATGGGAAGTCTTCCAGGGGACATGGTGCTAGGTTTGGACTGGGGCTCATCTTGAATATTCATTACAACAGCTCTTTGAGGTATAGATAGGCCTGGCTTCCTCTCTTCAGCAAGAAGGAAATTGATCAGGGGCTAACCCCTCTCAGGATTGCAGTCAGGTCCACCTGGGCCATTGCTAAGATGGCTTTGCTGTGTCCTAAGGTCATGTCCACCCCACACCCACTATGAAGTCCCCAGTACAGATACATGGACATTCACATAAAGCAGGACCCTGAAACCGAAGGTCAAAAGGAAAAGACACTTAGGGACAAAGTCCAGGGCTTATAGGCCATCTTCGAAGTGCTTTACCTTCTTGCCCAGAATCTCAGTTAAAATGACAACCCAAGGCTTGGAGCATGGGGAAGCATCTTTCTCTTGATCTAAACTTTTGAAAAATAGACACCATGAGGCCTGCTGCTCCAGTGGCCACTCTGGGACCTGAGCCTTCAAACATTAGGTTCCTTTGTATTGCACAGATTTTTATATTCCAAAGCCAAACACCTGTGAACCTGAATTGTTCAAACTTCTGAATGCCCAAGGCTTCCAACATCAACTCTTTGAGTGTGCAGATCACAGAGCACCTAAGGGTGACTTCAGACTGAAAGGAGGGAAGGGGCTCTGCACCCTCCAGCTCCAGTGAGGGTCTCTGAGGTGCTCCCCTGTTTTCCTAGCTCCTTTCTGAGTCCCTTCAGTTCTCCCCACCGCTGTCTCCTTACCGTCCACCAGGGCTTGGTTTAGTCATCATGCCCAGACTCAAAGCACAGACATGTCACGAGGAAACTGTCACCCACTCGGGTCAATGATAACTGGGTGATTATGACAGAGGGTCTCTGGGCATTTAGGGGAGGGGACAAGGGGACAGGCCTGGGGCCGGGGAGAAGGTAGTGCGTTCATTTGAATAATGGGCAAAATCAAATTAATTCTACATTAAATAGTTGTGAATAAAGGGTTGAAGTCAGCAGTTTCAAACTTGTTTTCCTTAATTACTTTCCGTGTTTAATGTCATTAAGAAGATTAAAAATTCATTAACAAGAGTACTAAAGTGGCAAATCAGGAAAGCGATCACTCCAGGTTAAAAACTCAGCTGAGGCCGCACAGTGAGTCTTCTGCAGGGGGGCATGGGTGGGGGTGGGGATGGGGGATGGGGACAGGCGCATATTCTCACACTGACATGGAGTCTCAACAGCAATAGCAATACATATTTGCAAGAGCTAGGTATGCACACGTGCACACACCCACATATGTTCTCTTCACCCACACCCAGGACTTCTGGGAGGCTGAGAAGACAGTGTTGGGATCTATGGTTAATCAGGCCCCCTACTGGATAAGGCCCTTTCCTAAGAAGAAACAGGTCACGTCTCAGAACTTGCTTTCTCCTTTTCTGGTCACCTGGCCTCTTCGGGCTCTGCTGGCCTTCCCTCCCACCCAGAGGGCTCTGCCAGGGCAAACCTGATCAGTTTCCTGGGAGGAGTCGCTGTCTTTGAAGCTTAATTATCCCAGAAAAAGATCTCTTTTGTCTCCAGAGTTTTTGTCAGGTGGGGGCAAAGGGTAGGAGGGGGTCACATTTCCTTGGTGGGAGAAGCAAAGGGACAAAGGCCACTGGCTTATGGGAAAGGTAGGCTGACACCGATGTGATTCCAACACAGAGTCCACCTCCTGAGCCTGCGCCCAACCATGATGCCCCCTCTCATCCTGCCTCTGCTCACCACCTATTGACTGACTCTCAACTCCCCAAACTCCAAGCTTCATCTGTCTGGTACCATGGCAGGTCCCTCCCTGAGTCAGAATGCTCTTTCCTCCAGCTGTCACGGTCCCTCTGACAGCAGTTTCACATTTTTCTCTAGTCCCTGTTCTCAAGGTCCCTCTGTGGTTGGTTAGATCACCTTGGGTACATCTGTTTGTGCTTTAGGGGTTATGTTTGCACCCAGGTTGCTGTGATGGCTACTTAATGTGTTACTGTGCAGTGTGATATGTGTGTGTGTGTGTATGTGCCTGAGCACATGAGTACATGCAAGTACCTGAGTTTCTGTACATGTCTGGCCATGTGAAGGAAGTAAAAACTCTAATGGAGAATGTTGTGTCCATCACAGACAAATGCAGTGTGGGCATCCTGTGAGATGCCTCTGGAACAAACCTTTATTACTCTATAGAATGGACAGGGAAACCAAACTCGAAGTTCTATTCCTAGGAATAAACTTCAGAGAAATAAATGAAGAGGTTCACAGAAAAAAAAATTGTATGAAAATGTTTAGAATCCTATTCCTTATAGCAACAGTGTAAGGAAGACTCAGTTATAGTTCACTAAGAGAATGTCTTCTTATGCAGGAGACCCTAGGTTCCATCCCTAATAGCCAAATGTCTATCAGTCAATGAATATATAAATAAAATGTGTCTTTCTCGGTACAGTGAACACTACCCACCTATACAAAGGAGTGAGTAACTTATTTATGCTGAAGCATAAGCTTGAAACCTAATGCCAAGGCTGAGGGTATAGCCCAGTGGTGGAGCACTTGTCTAGTGTGTGCAAGGTCCTGAATTTGATCCCAGCACTGCAAGGGGAAGTAGAAAGAAAAGCTATCACATTAAGTAAGGAAACAAGACACACACACACACACGAAGTGATTTCTTGTGTTTATAATGCTCATAATAAGCAATACATAGAGATTGGAACTAGGTTAGTGGTTGCTTAGGGTTTGGCAGAAGGCACTGGTGTTAGAAAGGGTGTCTATAGTAGGAATGGTTGCATAGCCCTGTAAATATGCTAAAGGCCATTGTCTTGTGCATTTAAATAGACAAATTGTGTGGAGCATGAACTGTATTCTAATAAAACTGTGACTTTGTTTTGAGACATGGTTGGTCTCATGCTCCAAGCTGGCTTAGAATTCCACACGTTGTTCCGGCTGGCCCAGAATTCACAATCTTCCAGTCTCTGCTTCCCAAGTACTGGGATTATAGGTAAGAGCCACTATTCCTGACCTAAACAATAATTCATTCTCTCTCTCTCCCTCCAGGGTATCTCCCATATTGGACTAAATGCTCTAGCTCTGACAATGATCTATATCCTCAACTCTTAAGACTATTATCTATCTATCTATCTATCTATCTATCTATCTATCTATCTATCTATCTATCTATCTATCTATCTATCATCTGTCTGTCTGTCTGTCTGTCTGTCTCTCTATCTATTTATATGTCCGGATGTCTGTCTTTGTAGGTGTCTCTGGGCATACCCATGTCTCTGAAGGTCAGTCCTATGTCTGTTACTTCATAGTTGTGTGTTATTGTGTGGGGATATTTCTATGTGTATAACATGTCTCAGTGGGCACCCATGGGTTACTTTATGTATCAGCCTGTAAGTGTGGAATCGTGTGCCTTCATCCTCAGGGCTCTGTGTAACTATGTTCCCAAGCATTTCTGCTCAAGCCCAGCAATGTTCCACACAGGTCCCTCCATGAAGGCCTCCGTGGATAGAAGGGAGCCCCTGAGGCTGTCCATCTAAGTCTGTGCATCTAAGCCCTTCCTCAAGGCACCAGCCCCAGAAGGTGCCTGCCTCCCCACCCCCACCTCTGACAACCATAGAAAGCGTCACAGTAAATTCATGGCTGCCTGGCTGGGAAACAGGCGGCTGCAATGGAAAGGAAGCATGGATTTGCATATTGAATTAAAATTAAGAGCTAATTATGCAAATAAATTATGACATTTGGCAGGAGAATTTGCTTCAAGATCATTTATTACGTTCTTTTTATAACAGTGTGAGCATTTAACGGTCAAAGACAATATTTTAAGGGAAAATTAACGCAAGATTATTAACCTAAAAACAATTCCACATTAATGAGATGGTGAGCTGATCCCCCACACACCTGGGCAGGTCTATGCCTGAGCTGGGAAGGCCTTTTTCTCCTCCCTTCCTGCCTCCTTTCTGTAGGGAAATGAGGCTGTGAGGTGGCTTAAGAAGGCAGGAGAGCCTTTTGGGCTGGTTTCTTCCTAGGTGGGGAGGTGATGTCTGAGCTGAATCCTCCCACCCCCAAGGAAAAAGCCCTGGGCCACACAGAATGAACTAGAGCTCCACCCAGCAGATGACAAACCTGAAAGAGTGTGGACCCAGCCTCTATCTCTGAAAGGACTCCTAGATCAAGTAACAGTTGGATAGAAGCTAAGAAGTAGGATGTAAACAGCGTATTGCTCCTCCACCCTGCTGCTTCCAGTCCCTCCTTCTCCCATGCTGTAGAACCCCAAGTTCTCTGATGTCCCCCAGGCTCTGATTGCCCCAGAGTTCTGAGCTCTGCACCTTTCTGGGTCCTACTTTCTCTATTACATTAATTATTCTGCTTATCTTTCCCTTTGGAAAGGAGAGGCAAGGAACAGGAAGTTTTCTTGGACCACCCTCCCCCAAACCTACATCACATCAAGCCATAGGAAGCTGTGGCCAGTGTTTTCGTGGACCTCACTCTTCCCCCTCTGACATAGTCTGAATGATGATGTTCCCCACCTCCAGCTCATGCTGGGTCCTAATACTTAAAGTGATCAAATTGATGGGTGGGGTCACTTGGAAGGGCTCGATGCCCTTGCTGAAGAGATTGAACGGAGGGAACAAGAAAGCACGCTCTCAAAAAGCAAACACCAAGCCAGGGCTAGAAACTGATTTGTTGGCACCTTGATTTTGAACTTTCCAGCATCCAGAGGAAAATGAGCAACAAGCTTCTACTGATCATCAGTAAGCCAGGTAATTTTCTAAAAGCACTGAGTTGGCTAAGACAGCCAGACAGACTCCCTGTGCTGTGAGCCTGCTTGCGTATGTGTGTCTGTGCGCGTGCGCACGCGCGTGTGTATTAAGATATCTCTTTTATCCAATCCTTGTACTAGCTCTATGATCTTCAGAGTTTTAGGGCATGACCCTGTTTGCTTGGTGAACCTATCACAGGGAGCCCACGGTCTTTCCCGTTGCATGCTCTGCTGAGTAAAAGTCTTCATTTCTAGAAAGTTTTGCCTATGACACAGGCATGCCCTATGCCTCCTGTCTTTGCTGAGTGCCAGTAATTTTTTCTTATGCTAGGATGCAGCTTCAGGTTCAGTCTTTAGCTTAAGCTGTACAAAGATCTTGAGGCAGGGGCCAGGTCTCACTGGGACAGAGTGGAGTGGCAGAAAAAAAAAAAAACTATGGGCTTTTACTTAGTGAACAACGGTCTTGGGGACACATCCTTTCTCTGTCATTCACTGGCAGGTCACATCCTCCTGAGTCAGTACATGCCTATGCAGATCCCTTTCCACCCTTCTGTCTGCTTGGGCCTTGCAAGACTAAGCCACATAGTCTTGTCAATCAGCTTATTTGAGACAGACCGAAGGGACTCATGAATAAAATGAAATAGAAGGTCCTCAGGCCCAGCCCTTCCAGGTGCTGCTTATGGACACACAGCGTGCACAGCTCCTCGTCTATGCCTCTCCATGGTGTTATTCTGAAGCCCATCATCTTTATCACTTTCAGATCTGGCTCCATCTTTAGCTCCCCATTGTTCACTCCCCCCGGTACCACCGGGTACCGCACCATTATCTGTGATTGCCCTACTCCTTGCCCGTACACTGGAAACACCTGCTCTTTTATACCCTCCACAGATAACCCAGTGGAGACTTGAGAGTTTCATAATGTGTGCAATGCAAAGTCATTAGCTCACGCCAGGGGAGACAACACAGGTTCAAGTGCTTTGTAATTTATCTCCTGGCTGTCCTAGGTAGGACTGAACCCAGGGCCTTGCACATGCTAGGCCAAAGCTCTGTCCCTGAGCGATGCCCCCAGCCTGCCTTGTGAATTGGAGATTTTATGTATATGGTGCGTGTGTGTGTGTGTGTGTGTGTGTGTGTGTATGGCAGGCCACAGGACTACTGTAGAAGTCAAAAGGACAACTTTCAGCTCCTTATCGTCCATCCTGTGGGGCCTGGCGGTTGAATTCAGGTTACCAGGCTTGGCAGTGGGGCCGGTACCCTCTGAGTGATCTCCCTGGCCTTTTTGGACCCGTTAGCATTCAAGGGCTGAACTCCTCAATCAAGGACAGCTGTAGAAAATGAGAGTTCTACCTTCATTTGCTGGTGAGAGAAGTCTAACGACTCATCCAAGGTCACTTCACAGGTTCCCAGCCACCAGCCACCTGCCTGAGTCAAGCCTGAATGGAGCCCCACGATTGGACACTGGAGACCTGGTGGAGTAGACAGACATGGCGACTTGTGCCAGGGTATGCGTGCACCCCTAGTAGCGCTTTGCCTCCCAGGCAAGGGTGGACTATCCCCTGGAGAGTGAGGGTGGGGTTATTAATAACAACACTAATAAGAGAGAGAAAACAAAGCCGGCGGGGCCTGAGCATTTTTTAAATAAAGAAATCTCCCTCATCTCGTGGTTAATTTAAAAGGTTTATTTCTTGAAATGAATCCTCTTCATCAAACCCCCGATCCTTGAAGATCGGAGGCGACCGCGAGTGCCGGTAATGAATTGATTTGTAACATGAGCGACACGCGCCCTCCCGCCCGTGCCCACTGCGGGCACTTAATCTGCGGTGTTTAAGGGGAAGCAATCAGCTCCATCTCTCTCTCAGCACCTAGCAGAGCAGCCTTGGGGCAAAGCCGGGGTCCAGACCCAAAGACACCCCACCCAGGAAGTGTCTTGCTAGCAGCCTCCAGAACCTCTCCGTGCTAACCTGAGTCTGCTACAGCTCCACAGCCCCCCACTCCCTCACCCCCCACCCCCGCCACACACACACACACACACACACACACACACACACACACACACACACACACACGTCACCCTGCCCATAACCCAACAGAATGTATATCATCCATACTGCCCAAGGTCCCATAAGTCTGCCTCAGCGGTGGAGCTTGAAAACTGAGTTCCACAAGCCTCCCCACAATTAACAGAGGTCTTCTAGTCACAGAAAGGCATCCAGGTCTGGGGGTTCAGGCCCACAGTCCCTATAGACAGGCCAGTTAACTAAGGACACACTTTTTTTTTTTATATCTGCTTGAACCACAGCTGGCTTTAAATTGAGGCCGAGTTCCAATTTCCTCCCCTTTAGATGGGAGACATATGAAGACTAGCAGGTAATATTGAGAGAGAGAGAGAGAGAGAGAGAGAGAGAGAGAGAGAGAACAGAGGCTAGAAGAAGAGATTCCCTGCCCTGCGGTTGTGAGCCCTGTGACATGGGTATTAGGAACCAAGCTCCAGGCTTCTGCAAGAGCAGCAAGTGCTCTTCAATCCCGGGTCATCTCCCAGCCCTCCCAAAGCTCTGCTGAAACTGCTAACTTCATATGGGCAAAGACCTTCATGAATAAGATATTGCATACTGAGTGTCTAATTACTCTGACCTGGAGCAAGTGCTTCATACATGCTAGGTAATGTCATGGCTGTCGGTCTCTAGTCTCAGACCTACTTGCTATGCATTTTTTAAATAAATGTATGTTTAGCTTTGCATGTAGCCAGGGTTGATACACTGGGAACTGTGAAAAGAGAGAGAGGGGCAAATGGCCACCGGGTGAGTGCCTGCAGTGTGCCAAGCACTGTGCTAAACAGACTCAATGCCATTTCTTTCAAACCTGCCAATGCTACTGGAGACTGGCCTAACGCATATGCATATTGATTTGCAAGTGAACAGAACACAGAGAGGTCAAGAGATTTATTTGTCTAAAGTCACACAGCTAGTATGTGAAGGAGAGCGAGTTGAACCCAGGTAGTCTGGCTCTAGATTCTCTTTAAGAGGGCAATGCTGAAAATGGGTACACGTGCGCACACATGCACTCACACACTCATATACAATAGCCTTGCCTTTAAGGGGAGCCCCTGAGCCCCTTGAGAGGCTACTCCTTTGAAGGCACTCCTAATCCTCTCACAGTCATAAGCCAGAAGCTTAAAGAGACCTCTGAGGACAAGTCAGTGCCAGCTCTGGGTCCTCACAGGCCTGTCACCTGCGTCAGTGTGAACAAAGCCTGCGCACACAGCTGAGAAAATCCTGTCTTTCAGCGTCACCACCACCACTTTGGCGGACTCTAACTGATCTTCCATGCAAATCTGGACTTTTCGGGGCTGGAGAGATGGCTCAGCGGTTAAGAGTACTGACTGTTCTTCCAAAGGTCCTGAGTTCAATTCCCAGTACCCACATGGTGGTTCACAACCATCTGTAATGAGATTTGGTGCCCTCTTCTGGCCTGCAGGCAGATATGCAGGCAAAACACTGTACACATAATAAATAAATAAATCTTTAAAAAAAAAATCTGGACTTTTCCAGACTAAAATCCCCTCAAAGCAGGTAAGACCCACCCCAAAATGCACCCCACCTCACCCCACCCCACATGTGCCCAGTGGTAAAAGCCTGTCTGGTGCCTCCCACCTCTCTGCTCTGGCTACTGTCCTTTTGTGTGCCACCACTTGAGGGCCCAGAGGGCCACAGTGTGTCTTCTTGTCCTCACACTAGTGGGTCAGCCAAGACAGTGGCTTGGTTACAAGCTGGACCCAGGACAGGAGAGCCACATTCAAGCTCAGAACCTCCATATGGTCTCAAAGCTAGTACTCAGCTGGTTCCAACTCTCCTGAGTTCTTGATGGCTTTATCCTTTGGTCCTCATGCCAGTGACCTCCCCTACCCCATTTCCAGAGATAGCCACAGTTCTCATTCCCAGAGTCCACCATCCCTAGGACTATGGATTTTTCCAGGTAGCCCTCCGGGCCTTAGCCTTTCCAAATAGTTCCTAAAATACTCCATGCCCTACCAGGGAATCTCAACATGCACCCACAAGCATCTTCCAACTCCCCACACTGCTCAGCATCTGTGTCTTCCGAGAGGCATTACCCAGTGGGCCCAGGGCAGGGGCAAGGGCACGCACTCCCCTCCTGTAACTTCCTAGAATAAAATCATTTTTTATAACTGTTGGAATCCTGATTGAGCTGTCAAAAGTACATGAAAGCAGCTACACAAATGGTAAACTATCCATCAGTCACAGGCCGATTTGTTCTGAGACAGTATCAACATCACACATTTTTCTTCAAGATAGAAAGTAATACTTACCCCAGCAGATCCAGGTAATTCTGCCCCAATTCCTAAAAGAAATTTATTAGTCACACCATTCTGTTCCTTCTTGTTCCCCAAATATTTTTTTATTCCTTGGCCCACCAGTCTTGCCTTCCTGGAAGCATCACAGTAGAACTCTTCAACTTCCTCTCCGTCTGTGCACACCCAGACTCAGTATGCACACACACCCCACGAAAGGAAACAAGAGCTGAGGGGATACACAAAGGAAATCAGTTTTGATGATATAAACTAACCTGGATTCCAACACAGACCCACTATGTGAGGGTCAAACAGTCAGAGAGGACCAACTCCTAAGTTGTCTTCTCGGGATGTGCCCATTGGAGCCTAGCATGGTTAAGAATGGGGAGGTGGGGGTGTCTTCCCTTTGGGGTGACCCCTCCCCTCCCTGCATCCCTGGACGGACTGTTTTTTACAGTCACTTGGATCAAAGGGAACACATCCCTGGAACTCGGAGCTGAAAGAGGCCATTCTTCCCTTTTCAGGTCTCCAATCTCTCACAGCTGGTTCTTCAAAAACTTGACCCAGTGTTAGGCATGGTGTCTCACACTTTCAAGTCTGGCACTTGGGAGGCGAGGCAAGAAGGTCTCTCTGTGCTCAAGGCCAGGCTGGTCTGCATAGCAAGTTCCAGGCCAGCCAGGGCTGCCTAGTGAGACCCCGTCAAAAAGCAAAACAAAAATAATTTGACCCAGGTTGGCCTAGCTGTCAATGTTAGACAGGTAGGAGTGGATGATTGGAGAGAGGAATGGGCACAGACAGACAGAGAGATACTTACAGGAAACCTTTCTTCTAAATGGTATCCCAGACATACACAGCACTGGTGCAGCTTGGTTGTTTCCAGTGTCCCTTTGTTTACCGAAACCAGCCGGTCCCAGGTGTGCCTCCAGATGCCTGGGCTACCTGCTCAGCATTGCCAACAGTAAAACAAGTCTACATGGTATTCTGGGTGGTTTTTTGTTTTTTCCCTTTTTGCTTGTTTTTTTTTTTCAACTCAAACATACTAGAGTCATCTGGGAGAGGAGCCTCCATTGAGAAAATGCCTCCCTAAGATTGACCTGTTGGGCATTTTCTTGATTAATGATTGACATGGAAATGCCCAGTCCATCTCCTGAATAAGTGGACCAGAATTGTACAAGAAAGCAGGCTGAGCAAACCATGGCCAGCAAGCCTGTAAGCAGCACCCCTCCATGTCATCTGTGTCCGTCCCTACCTCTAGCTTCCTGCCTGAGACTCAGTTCCTACCATGACTCTCTCAGTGATGGAGTGTAACCTGAGAGACAAGTTGCTTTTGGTCATGGTATTTTACCACAGCAGTTGAAAGCTTAACTAAGACACATGTATGTGAACGGTGGGGCTGTGACATGGGCAGCAGTCTTGGCTGACCTTGCCTGATCTGTAGTCAGCACCTGGTAGGTGATCATTGCTACCATTGCTTTATGCACATCTTGCACACAAGCACTTGCACAAGACAGCACCTCTTACAAGCATAGTGAACGCACACAAATGTGCAACTCCCCGCTACTGACATTAGTGGATCCAACATGCACCTCTACCGTGCTAGAGGTGAAGGGAGTTGGCTAGGGTTACATAGGGGTCACATAGAGGTCACCATAGCTCACCACTTATGACCTGTACTTCATTTCCTTGTCAGTACTGGGTCAGAACCCAGGGTTTCAGGCATGCTATGAAATACTCTCCCATGAGCTACACCCCCAGCTCATGCTGAGCAGTTTTGAGCAGTAATTTAACCTCAGTTTTCCTATCTATTAAATAGGAATAATAATAAATAATGGGAACAATAGCAACAACAGTAATGATAATGGTAGCTTCTCCTTGGGAAGAGTAATCTGGCTGAATATTTATAAATTGCTAAAAACATAACGAGACCCTCAGCAAACATAATGAGTGTAAGAAACAAACCACTGTAGTGATATTTCATTTGTATTTTAATAAATAAAGCTTGCCTGAGGATCAGAAAAGTAAAACAGTCACACTGGCCTGCCTTACAGACCAGGCAGCAATGACACACACCTTTAATCCCAGTAGCCACACTAGCTTGCCATAGAAACCAGGCAGTAGTGGTGCACGCCCTTGATCCCAGAACTAGAGAGGATTATAAAATGGGAAGAGACAACTCTCAGTCTCAGTCCTGGAGTCAGGATCACCATTTCAGACTGAGATACAGGTAAGAGCCAGTGGCTGGCTGTTTTGATTTTCTGACCTTCAGGTTGAATCCCAATTTCTGTCTCTAGTTTTTATTAATCGTGCTACAAACCACACAGTCTGAAAAGCTAAAACCAAGCTCCTGAAGTTTGCAGACATTATGCTTTCATGGGTATTATCTTATTAGAATTATGTGACCCTAGAGTCAGGATTATTATCATCCCCTTTTAAAAACAAATATCTTTTTAAAATAAATGTTTATTTCATTTTAATCTTTGTTTATATTTATTTATTTATTTTTATGCGCACGAGTGTTTTGCCTGCATGTACGGATGTGCACCACACATGTGCCCAATGCCCAAGGAGGTCAGAAGATGGAGTCAAATTTTTTTTTTGTTGCTGCTGCTTTTTTTCAAGACAGGATCTCACTATATAATTCTGGCTGTCCTGGAACTCACTCTGTAGAACAGGCTGGCCTCAAACTCACAGAGATCCTCCTGCCTCTGCCTTGGAAGTGCCACTAAGCCCAGCAGGGTCAAATCTCTTGGAACTGAAGTTATGGATGTTGTGAGTCACTCATGGGTGCTACTGAGTCACGTGTCCTCTGCAAGAACAAGTGTTAACTGCTGAACTGTGTCTCCAGATCCTGTATTTCCCTTTTAATGTATGTGTATATGTGTGTGCACCTGTGTATGTGCACATGCATTCAGGTGCCTACGGAGACCAGAAGAGGGCATCAGATTCCCAGACCTAGAGCTCCAGGCAATTATGAGCATCCAGCTTGGGTTCTGGGACTGAAACCTAGATACCTTGCAAGAACAGGAAGTCTTCTTAGCAATTGAACCAACTCTCCTGCCCCTGACATCCCTTTTCTATTCAAGGAACTTGAGACTGAAAGAAACTGATTTGTGTCAAACCCAACGGCAAGCACCCCAAGCCCCTCATTCTAAGTCCCATGCCCTTGGCACTAAATGTCAGACACTCTGTGAGTGTGACTGTGATGCCAAGAAGCTTTTCTCTGCCTTTGCCTTTGGGGGCTCACCAGGCTTCCTGTGCCTCTGAGGCTGGCCCTTTAAGGATCCTGAGCCCTAGGGAATGGTCTAAGCCAGAAGTTCTCAAATCCCTGAACAGCAATAGCGGCTTCAGCCTGGAGTTTGTTTGAAAGGCAAGCTTTCAGACCCCAGCCCAGTCACTGAGTCAGAAATTGAGCAATGGCTCAGCTAGAAACCATGAAAAGATCTGGGGAAATAGCAGGGTCCAAGGGAAACTTCTGCAAGAGAGGAGAGTTGGCCTAAGTCCTGAATGTTGGGTGGAGGAAGACTCTCTAGAGAAGGGAAAGCAGGTGTTGGGTGGGGCATGCCTATAATCTCAGCGCTTTGGAGGCTGAGGCAGGAAAGAGGCCAAAGGAGCTACATAGTGAGCTCAAGACCAGCCTAGAGCACACAGCAAAGCTCTGTCTCTAAAACCAAAACCGGGATTGGGTGTAGAAGTCCAATCTGTAAGCACTGGAGAGAGCCAACGAGGGAAAGAAACAGGGATAAATGCCCCTTGACTCAACAAGGCCAAGAGTTCAGCTGTTGAAGTGAGGTTTCAAGCTGGGAATACAGCAGAAACTGAGCTGGGCTATTGGGTTGACACCCCTGGACACCATGCCTTGTTAATTAATTTTACCCTGAATATCTCGAGGGACTTTGTGGAATTTATCTTTAAAGACAAACCCTTGAGCTCTCCCCTAAAAAGAATATGGCCCAAGCTAGGAATGCCCTGCCATCCCTAGGCTTCCTGAATTTGTTCTCTCACAAAGTGGTAGTCCTAAATGACTCTGTGGAACCTCAGCCTCAATCCCTTCAGGTTTAGATTCATAAAACGTGGGGCTTTTCACACAGGGTGTGAAGGGCTCTGAACCAGGGCCAGCAGAGGCATCAGAGTAACTGGAGGCCTTCCTGGCATGACGCCCCCTCCACATACACACTGTGTGCCAAGACTGAGGCCCTGGAGGGAGAAGAGTCCAAGGTGAGCTGGCTAGGGGCATCAGGTCTGGAGAAGAGCAGACAGAATCCTAGCCTCCTGTGTCCTGCCCGGGGCTACCACTAGGAGGCTAATGAGAAGGGAAGATGCAGGCTGGGGCTTGGACCAGCAGGAGACAGCAAAGGGACAATGTGAAGCAGGAGGGAGGTGGCCCCTCAGGCAGGGACAGACAATGTCCCCATATGGGAAGCAGACGGAGCCACCCCACCCCCTCAGTCCTGGGGCTCTGTGCAGCAGGCAGTACTCTCTTGCTTGAACCTTGAGCCTGGGTAGCTGTACCCCAGAAGCTGAGCGTGCTGAGCTGTGCAGAACAAGTTGCAGGGTAAGGACTCAGCACACCAACATTCTCACAATGGCATGAGGACAGAGAGCCTGGAGGCCAGTACTTCCTCCCACATATGCACCCCAATTGAGGCGGTTTCCTATTTTTCCTAGGTTGTTTAATACAGGCTCAAAGTGAAGCAGACAGTGATACCAGAAATACACAGAATGAATGTGAAGATCCCCTAGAGTGGACCAGCCCACCAACTTCATTTTTTTTTTCCTATAGACAATTATTTCTAATACTTTAGCAGAAATGTCACATCCATGGTGAGTTCACCATGAATTTGCCCCCAGTCCACACCAAGCACTACTTGAAGCATACCTTAGACGGGTGTCTGGGGTGACAGAGACTTCTGCCCACACACCTGCCTGCCACCCACCACAGAAAGATCTATCAAGTGATCCCAGGTTTTGGATCATCTCTAACGAATCCTTTGCTACCCAAGCTTGTTATATACAAGACATTTTGAAATCTTCCATCTTCATCTATCTATAGCAAACCTTTGCCTTTGTTCCCTCAGTCCCTCCTGTCTTTAGATATTAGCTCAGCTTGTTTTTGCTTCCACACTATTTGTGGGAAAGGAGTACGGGTAAGACTTTCACAATTGGCGTCAAGGGCTGGAGCTTGGAGCAGAAGGCTCTGCTAGGTCATCCTGTATCTTCCCCATGGAAAACACATCCAGGCTTCTGCTCCTCTCTGGGACAGGCCCAAAGGGTACCTCTGTGGGACAAGAGATCACTCAAGAGTCTTCCTTGGGAGTTGGAGAGATGGCTCAGTGGTTAAGAGCACTGCCTGCTTTTCTTAAAGGTCCTGAGTTCAATTCCCAGCAACCACATGGTGGTGCCCTCTTCTGGCCTGCAGTCATGCATGCAGGCAGAATACTATATACATACACAATAAATAAATAAATCTTTTTTTTTAAAGAGTCTTCCTTGGGGAATAATCTTGATCTGCTATGTGTCAGACCCTTGCCTGTGGCTTCCGTCAGTTATCATTTGGCATTATTCATGGGAAAAAACTTTGAGTTGGCTTAGTACAGAATGGAACCTTCTGGAAGGGAAGGAGAATTTTGCAGGTGCTCAGAACTAGGTTCAAAAATTCCAAGAAAGAAAGAGCAGAGTTCCTGAGCCCCAGGGATGTTCATAGGAGGGCCTACCTGGTTATCCAATGCTGTGTCTCTAGAATCCACTTGCTGTCGTTGGGGAAGACTCAACTCTCAGTGTCTTCACGAAGAAGCCCAGAGGTGGACCTAGATTGGTCCCCACAGGTCAACTGTTATATCAGAACCAGGAGACCCTGATAGGGTGGAGTAGGATTAGAAGACTCTCCGGGACCATTTGTTGGTTTCAAAAAGATGAGCCCATTTTCCAGGGACCTCCACCAGCAAGGTTCCTTCCACAAGATACTAAGGTTCTTAGTTTTTTTTTTTTAGATTTATTTATTTATTATGTATACAACATTCTGCCTCCATGTATGCCCGCATGCCAGAGAAGGGCACAGGATCTCATTACAGATGGTTGTGAGCCACCATGTGTTTGCTGGGAATTGAACTCAGAACCTCTGGAAGAGCAGCTAGTGCTCTTAACGACTGAGCCATCTCTCCAGCCCAGGTTCTTAGTTTTCACATGTCTGCAAGGTAAGAGCTGTTAGCCTTGGGGTTGGAGAGATGACTCAGCAGTTAAGAGCACTGGTTATTCTTCCAAAGGACCTGGGTTTGATTTCCAGAACCCTCATGTCAGCTCACAACTGTAAATGCCATATCAGGGGGTCCTATACCCCCTCCTGGTCTTTAAGAGAATTAGGCATACATGTGGTACACAGACATACATAGGAAAAAATACTCATACATATAAAATAAATGAATTTTAAAGAGTTATTACTTCTATTCTGTGTTGATATTTTGTTTGTGCTCTAACAAATAAAGTTTGCCTGGAGATCAGTGTGAGGAGCTAGCCACTAGTTAATCATAGGGCTGGGCAGTGGTGGCACACACCTTTGATCCCAGCACTTGGGATCTCATGCCTTTGATCCCAGTACTTGGAAAGCACATGCCTTTAATATCAGCACTAAGGAGGTGGAGATAGGAATATAAAGTGGGTAGAGACAGGATCTCTGACCTATTCAGTTTGAGGGTTGGTAGAGGCAGGATCTCGCCTTTCATCCTGAGGATTTCATAGAGGTAAGAACTTCAGTGGCTGTCTGTTTTACTTCTCTGATCTTTCAGTTTTCACCCCCTAATATCTGACTCTGGGCTTTTATTATTAAGACCAATTAGAATTGGTGCTACACTCCCCCCATTTACAGATGTATTAACTGAGATTCAGGTCTTAGCCTGCTTAGCCCTAGAGCCTGGATCTAAACAGAGCCAAGTGTGTTTGCTGCCAAAGCCGGTGCCCCTGACATAGGCGATGTGACTTCCTCAAAGAGAGGAGCATCCATGCAGTCAATGTGTCTAATAGGCCAGGTACATGGTACACACTGGAAGCTGTTAGAGACTGGTCACAGCAGGGCCATAAGTGACAAGAAGGGAATTATTATAGAGGAGTCTCTTCTCGTTCTGTGATCTGTTAGGGAGGTGTCATCAGACCTGATCCTTAGAAAAACAGCAAACCGATCAAAGAGTTTGACCAAAGCTTAGAACACAAGCCAGAAATGGATTGGAAATAATGACAAAAGAAGAAATTTGAGCCGAGCAGTGGTGGCGCACACTTGGGAGGCAGAGACAGGCAGATCTCTGTGAGTTAGGGGCCAGCCTGGTCTGCAGAGTGAGTCCCAAAAAGTAAATTACAAGAGGAGGAGGGAGGAGAATACGACGACTTGGACTGGAGATGAAATTGCCAGAGATTAAAGGTACAGGCTTGGGATCTCAATCCAGGGGCTGTGATTCAAAGGAATTATTTAGACTCTGTATCTCAGTTTCCTGGTTAGTAAAACAGGATGAAATTGAAATAGCTACTAAGATTGTGGTGAAATTTGAACAAAATAATATAGGAAAATAATGCTCCGAAGCAATAGCTATTATCATAAAGTGATTTAGAGTAATTCATGTTGGAAACCACTGAGTATTCCAAAGTTGGACTGTAATAAAGTACCACAAACTGTGTGGCTTAAAACAACAGAATTTATTCTCTCATTACTCTAGAGGCTTCAAGTTCAAAGGCTGGCAGCGTAGCTCAACTGTAGAGGGCTGATCTAGCCTGCTTAGCATCCTAAGCTTAGTCTCTAGTACTATGTGGGTGTGGGAATCAAGCTATCTGCAGAGCCTTGTTCTCTTTAAGCCCTTGGGGCGGGGGGGGCGATCCTTCCCTATGTCTTCTAGCTTTTGGAAGGTGGGGGCATCCTTAGCTTATGACCACATGGCTCCCATCTCTGCCTCTTCTACACAAGGCTTTCTTCTGGATCCTGCATCTTTACCAGCCATTTTCCTTGCCCCACAATAACACCAGTCATGCTGGACTGAAGGTCACCCTACACAGTAAGACCTGACTTGAACTCATGTCTTAGTTACAGCTGCAAAAGCCCTGTTTCCAAGAAAGGTTGCAGTCACAAGTGCCAAGGGTTAGGACTTCAGCAAACCTGCGTGAGGAGGCAGTATTGAGGGGAGCACATTTCAAGCTATGGTGGGAACAGTATACAGAAGAAACTGATCAGTGCGGGTGAGTGGGACCAACTACATCTTAGAGAAACAGCTGTTGAGGAGACCACTCAAGAGGCAAGAAGTGAGAGGTCATGATTAGAGCCAGGGGTTCTGGGAAATGGTGTTTTAATTGAAGCTGACAAGTGAGGGTGGGGAGGCAGAGAGAAGGGAGTGTCCAGAGGATTCTGGGGTTGTGTGACCAGACTGATGGAGTCGAGGCAGGGGTGAGAAGGGACAACAGGAGGAGGAGAATCTACTAGACTCTAAGTTATTCAAAGGTACAGCTGTGTTCTCTTAGTATAGGCTCCTGGCATATTGTCAGGACAGAAGTCCTCAAGAAAGACTGTCCAAAGAAATTAACTTGTTCAGTTTTGCAAAGGGTGAGTTTGATTTACCAATTGGAACGGGCAGGTGAAAACCCAACCCTGTCATCTAGGACACAGAGTGTAGGTTACAAATCTCCATTGGGTATTTATTTCTAGGAAGATTACAGGTCACACATGATTGACAGTTGACAAAAAGGAGGCAAAGAGGATAGAAGGGGCTTGAGGATGGGGGTGGGGGTCACAGCTACATTTAGAGGTGGGGAAGGTAGAGGGAAGCAGTAGGAGGTTGGAAAAAGCTTCAGAGCTGGGAGGATCGGGAATGGGAAGGTGCAATGTCATGGAGGTTGAGAAAGGAGACTGTCTCAAGGAGGAGGGGTGGAGATGCTGCCAAACGAGCAGAGGTTGCAGAGGTCGAAGAGAAGAAATACTGAGGAGAGCCTGTGAATTTGTTAACAGGCAGCCAAGCAGTGTCCCACCTGGATAGCGTAGGATGATGTGAGGTGAGTCTATTGAGGCAAAGAACCAAGACGGAAGAGCCTGTTCACCCATTCTGTGCACACACCCCTGCATTCTTCACCCACTCTGTGTACTCACCCCTGCATTCTTCACCCACTCTGTGCATTCACCCCTGCAGTCTTCACCATCTCTGTGCACTCACCCCTGCATTCTTCAACCACTCTGTGCACTCACCCCTGCATTCTTCACTCACTCTGTTCACACACCCCTGTAGTCTTCACCCACTCCATGCACTCACCCCTGCAGTCTTCACCCACTCTGGGCACTCACCCCTGCAGTCTTCACCCACTCTGTAACACACCCCTGCATTCTTCACCCACTCTGTGCACACACCCCTGCAATCTTCACCCACTCTGTGCACACACCCCTGCATTCTTCACCCTGAATAGACCTGGTCTATGAGACATAGGAAAAGCAAAACAGAAAATACCATGGTGGGGGCACAGGTGTGTGTGTGTGTGTGCACCTGAGTCAGGATGTGGGGATTGTTCAGGAAAGGGGGAGAAATTCTTAGAGCCCTTAAGACCTTCCTGGAGGATGCAAAGCATTGACACCCAAGAAAGATGACAAAACAATATCCAGCCCTGTGTCATTGTACCTGCCCTTCAGTGGGGGTGGATGAGATGATGTCTCTGACCAGAAATCCACATGGACTCCTATGTCTGCTTTGTTTATCGCTGTATCCCATGCCCCAACCTGAATCAGCCTGGCACACGGAAGGTATTTAGGCAATACTTATGACAGGAAGTAACAACACCTAATATAAGCCAGGTACCTCTCATTTATTATCTCATTGAATACAACAGCCCCATGGGCAGGTGCTATTATTACCTCTGCTTAGATTAAAGAACGAGTTCTGAATGATTCTCTAAAGTTAATGTGATAGAAAATGGCCAAAGCAAGTTTCGAACCTAAAGCTAGACATGGTGACACAAACCTGTGATCATTCAGGGGGCTGAGGCAGGATGCTTGTGGGATTGGGACCAGCCTAGGGTATATAATGAGATTATATAGTTCAATAAGTAAATTAACTAGTTAGGTAGGGATGGATGGATAGATAGATAGATAGATAGATAGATAGATAGATAGATAGATAGATAGATAGAGATTTGAATTCAATTCCTTATGATCCTTGAACCTAACTTTCTCTAGGACATTAGTATTATTTGAGGGTGGGTGAGTCTGGGCAGTGGGAATAAATGCAGTCATGACCTATGCCTGTCCTGCAGTCTTATGCAGTTATCTGTGGGGTCTACAAAGTGCAGTACTTGTAGGTCCTTGTGCATGTGGCTTCATGTGGACACTGTGCATGAATTCAAGCACCTGTCCCTGTGGGTTTGTGAGTCTCCCAGGTCTGAGCCCCCCACACTGTCTCCACTTGAGACAATGATGATTGAGTTTGGCTCTGAGGTATGCTTAGAGTTCAGCCCTTGGTCTACCTCAAAGGACCCTTGCCAGGGTCCCTGCCCCCCACAGTTCTGCCCATAATTCTACTTCCTTGTTTAAAAGGGCCAGTGGGTTTAATGATTAGTTACCGCCTTGTCGATATCCTCACCCAGAGAGAGGATGAATGGCGAGGCCCTGCCCCCGCCCCTGACACACACACATATACTGCAGCAGATTGAGGATGAGGGAGGGGCCCTGTTACCAAGAGTACCGGGAGGAGGGCTGCTCCAGAGAGGCCCTTCAGGAACATTACTAGGGCCCTTTCTTGGGACCCTCCAGTTGCTTTCACAAAGGTGGTGGCTATGAGCAGAACAAACTCCCTTCAGCCACTCTTCCCCAAGTCCCCTGGGTTCTGGGAGGCCAGAAATCTTGGGGTTCGTAAGGGAAGACCCTTCTTGAGATAGAGCATGCCTGTCTGCCTTTTCCCTGCCATTTGCTTGGAAGTGCGAGAATGTATGTGTGCATTTGTCTGCAAGTTTCCGGCTCTGTGTGCTTAGGTGACTAGGAAGCCACATTTTAGAGCACAGCGATGGTCCAGATATCCAAGTCCATGTGGGCCTTTAAGTGCCTGCAGGTCCAAATGTGGCTACACATGCCCACACCCACACGCACATTCTCACACGTGTCTAGGCTGGGGCATGTGCAGGTGGATATCTGTACAGGAGTGAGTGTGTAGGGTGGGGGTTGGTATTATGGGTTCTGCTCTGTGTGCTTTTTTTTTTGTCCTTGTCCCTCACAGTGGCCCAGGTGGCTGTGTTCCCATCCTTCTCTGGGTACCAAGGCTTGGCCATTTGCCTTCTGCAGGGCTGCTGAAGGAAGCGTCCATGCTTCTCCTCTCTATACTCAGAGTAGATTCTGGTGACTAGGATGCCAGGGTATGGCACTCTGGATCCATCTCCAGTCTTTGTTTCCTAGGACACTCATGCTGTGCTCCTGAGTCCTCACGGCCTTGAACTTGAGTTGCCTCATGCACAGTAACCTCAGGTGTCCCCACAGTCCTCTGTCTGAAACCTCAGAACTCATTCTGCCACCCAACCTCTGCTGTGTCTCTTAGGTCCTCTGGAAACAGAAGCAACTGTCTTCCTTTCATGTCTGTCCCTACAGCATTAATGTCCTTTGGGCCAATTCCAAAGCACTCCCATACTTCACAGTTTCTGATCCTGGACCACCTCGCCAGTAACCCTACAACTCTGGGCTTCTCTTTAGTTACAGCATCTACCAGCAACCTAGTTTTCCTGGACCCAACACTGAAGAAGAGGTACAAAAACAGAGTGAACTGTACAAAGAATTGATGTCCTTATGTCGGGACTCAGTGCCTGGGGAGGAAAAACTAGAGCTTGCGGTAAAAGGCTAGGAGTCAGGTCCCTCCAGGTCCCTCCTCCAGCAATCACCTGCCCCTGCCGCACATATACACTCTTCTCTCTCACACACACACACTCACCCTGTTGGAAGGTGACATTTGCTATTAACCTTATATTGGGCCATTTTGTAAATCAATGTCACTTACATTTAATAACAAGTGTAATCAAAGGAATTATGCAAATTTAATTTGATGCTTCTTGAATTATGCAAATCTGCGGTGCACATAATGTTCTCTGACATGTGCCCGTTGGAGAGAGGGAGAGCAAGGGAGAAAGTGGGAAGGGGACAGAGAAGGGAAGCTAAGCCTGAGAGAATGGGATAACGGGGACTTGGCACTGGGGGAAAGGGAACAGTGGACCAGCTGTGGCCCAGGGATTCTCCACCACAGTGAACAGGGGATGCGTCATACCTGGTACCCCATCTTCTTTTGCCCCTCCCCCTTCTTTTGGCTTTCACCCTTCCCCTCCCCAGGTCAAGCATGACTTTACTGGTTGTCTGTACTTAATGTCTCCTTCTGTGAAATAGGAATAGCCCAAAATAGCTGACTACTCATGAGAGCAAGACTCAGGATAGAGCATGGTCCTGAGAGGTTGGTCTCTGGTCTTCAGCCTTATAATGAGACCTGTTATAGCTCTAGAAAGTATGGTGATCTTTTTTTGCTTCCAGAGCTCTTGAGATCTTAGCAGAAGAATTGTACCATGTGACAACCGAATCCTACCAACTTACCTCCAGGCACAGAAGGCCAACCCTAACAGGGAGATGATTCACACGTTAAGTCAAGCATTTTCATCTGAGATGACATACCACAGGAATACTGGTACCGTGGTAAAAACACATACAATGAACCAGTCAAATCTGAACCCAGGTACTCACAGGGACACATGTACAGCTGTACATAAATAATCATTGCATAATTACCAGCATAAGGCTTGTAAGCACTCTGGTACATGTTCCAATACATGAATATTCAAAATGTCACTTATTTATATAGCATGTGCAAGGCCCTTGTTTTGATACCTAGCATGGGGCAGGTGTGGCACTTGGACACATCTGGACCCACAGGACAGAGACACTGATTGCTAGTGGCATATCAATCTCAGTATAAGCTGAAATCTGTAACCAAATTTTGCTAGCCCTATGTCTTAGGGTTTCTAGTGCTGTGATGAAATATCATGACCAAAAGAAAGTCGGGAAAGAAAGGTTTTATTTGGCTTACATGTCCACATTGTAGCCCATCACTGAAGGAAGTCAAGACAGCTACTCAAACGAGAAGAACTTGGAAGCAGGAGCTGGTGCAGAGGCCACAGAGTGGGGCTGCTTACTGACTTGCTTCCCATGGCTTGCTCAGTCTGCTTTCTTATAGAACCCAACAGGGGTGGCCCTACCCATAGTGAGCTGGGCGCTCTTGTATCAATCACTAATTAAGAAAATACCAAAGCAATCTACAGATTCAACGCAATGCCCATCAAAATCCCAGAAAATTCTTCAAAGACCTTGAAAGAATGGTACTCATCTTCATTTGGAAAAGCAAAAAACCCAGGATAGCCAAAACAATCCTGTACAATAAAAGAACTTCTGGAGGCATCACAGTCACTGACTTCAAACTCTACTACAGAGCTACAATACTGAAAACAGTCTGGTATTGGCATAAGAACAGACAGGAGGACCAATGGAACCGAATAGAAGACCCGGATGTCGATCCACACATCTTTGAACACCTGATCTTTGATAAAGAAGCCAAAAATATCAAATGGAAAAAAGAAAGCATATTTAACAAGTGGTGCTTGTTAAAGTGGTGCGGGATATCAACATGTAGAAAAATGAAAATAGACCCATATCTATCACCACGCATAAAACTCAAGTCCAAATGGATCAAAGCCACATAAAGCCAGCCACACTGAACCTCATAGAAGAGAAAGTGGGAAGTACACTTAAATGCATTGGCACAGGGAACCACTTCCTAAATAGAACCCCAGCAGCACAGACACTGAGAGAAACAATTAATAAATGGGACCTCCTGAAGCTGAAAAGCTTCTGTAAAGCAAAGGACACAACCAACAAGACAAAACAACAGCCTACAGAATGGGAAAATATCTTCACTAACCCCACATCAGACAGAGGTCTGATCTCCAAAATATACAAAGAACTCAAGAAATTGGACACCAAAAGAACACATAATCCAATAAAAAAATGGAGTACAGACCTAAATAGAGAACTCTCAACAGAGGAATCTAAAATGGCTAAAAGATACTTAAGGAAATGTTCAACATCCTTAGTCATCAGAGAAATGCAAATCAAAACAACTCTGAGATTCCATCTAACACCTGTAAGAATGGCCAAGATCAAAAACAATGATGACAACTTATGCTGGAGAGGTTGTGGGGAAAAGGGAACACTTCTGCATTGCTGGTGGGAATGCAAGCTGGTAGAACCTCTTTGGGTGTCAGTGTGGCGATTTCTCAGAAAATTAGGAAACAACCTTCCTCAAGACCCAGTAATACCACTTTTGGGTATAAATCCAAAGGATGCTCAATCATGCCACAAGGACATGTGCTCAACTATGTTCATAGCAGCTTTGTTTGTCATAGCCAGAACCTGGAAACAACCTAAATGCCCCTCGACTGAAGAATGGATAAGGAAAATGTGGTACATTTACACAATGGAGTACTACACAGCAGAAAAAAATAACGACAGCTTGAATTTTTCAGGAAAATGGATGGAGCTAGAAAACATTATTTTGAGTGAGGTAACCCAGACACAGAAAGACAGTTATCACATGTACTCACTCATAGGTGGTTTTTAAACATAAAGCAAAGAAAACCAGCCTACAAATCCCAATCCCAGAGAACTTAGACAACAATGCGGACATTAAGAGAGACTTACATATATCTAATCTACATGGGAAATAGAAAGTAGAAAAGGACGTAGGGAGCATGGGGACCTTGGGGGAGGATTGAAGGGGGCAGGGGAGAGTCAGGGAGGGGAGCAGAAAAAAAAAGAAAAAAGAAAATGCCTTGCAGGCCTGCCTATAACCTGATTTTTATTGAGGCATTTTCTCAGTTATGGCTCCCTCCTCTCCAGTGACTCCAGCTTGTGTTGAGTTGACATAACTCTAGCCAGCTCACCCTAACATGTGAAGTTAGAAGTACTGATCTATGGACATATCCTCTCAGTTCTCCAAACCCACTCAGTAGCTTGGGCAGTCCCTGGCT
The DNA here is from genome assembly GCA_004026605.1 of Ondatra zibethicus. Classification (NCBI taxonomy): domain Eukaryota; kingdom Metazoa; phylum Chordata; class Mammalia; order Rodentia; family Cricetidae; genus Ondatra; species Ondatra zibethicus. Next base: position 49,681 of record PVIU01000078.1, read on the forward strand.
GGAAGAGGCATCCTCTCTTGCCTGCAAAGGCTTTGATTGCACTGTCTTGGGTACTGCCTTCTTTCTAGCCTAGAGTAGTGCAAAGATCAATATGTGGTGACCAGAAGAAACTTCTGCAGTGTGAAGAGATGGGGCAGGTGGGGGCTGGAGAGATGGCTCAGAGGATAAGAGCACTGCCTGCTCTTCCAGAGGTCCTGAGTTCAATTTCCAGCAACCACATGGTGGCTCACAACCATCTGTAATGAGATCTGTCACCCTCTTCTGGTGTGCAGGCATACATGGAGGCAGAATATTGTATACATAATAAATAAATAAATCTTTAAAAAAAAGAGAGAGAGATGGGGCAGGTGACAGTTGTGAGATGTTTGTTAGTCACTGGGGGACATCTTGAGGGGCTTCCTTAAGGATCCAGATGCTGACCAGCTCCTCCAATACCCTCATCTCCTCCCTAGTCCCCGCCTACCACTTACACTGTCCCAGACTGGCCTAAGGCCACAGCATGGGCAGGTATTCCTTAAGTATCAGCCATCCACAGTGTGGCTCATGACTTTTTTTCCTGTGTAAGTTCTGTCTTGTGTCCCTAAGCCATGCAGTCCTTCTCTCTACTCCTTTCTCTGTCCTCCGCTTGTACTTACAGTGGAGAGACTGAGTCAACCCGTATCTGCCCTGTTACGTAAAATATAGTTACAGGGCGGTAGGTCTGTGGGGGGTTGGAGTCCGGGCATATCTGCGGATATGGGCACAGTAGTAGACCTGCACTGGTGTGTAGATCTTATGATTTATCTGCCTAAGTGCCATTGTGTCTCTGAGTATGTCCTCGTCACTGGAGTGCCCTTTGTATGTCCACGCTTTGAGTATGTTTGTGTTTGTTAGTTTAGGTTATGATTTCTATTTCAATGTAGGGTGTTTTGCTTTGACATTGTTACCACGTGTGTCTTACACTGTCTATGCATCTCATCTCTCATGCGCCAGCGTGTCTGCATGGTCACAGAACATGCTCTGTGTTTTACTTCATATACATACAAGCATGTGAGTACTTGATATGTTACAGTGGGTGCATTGTTGCCTTGGAAGTTTGGCAATGTGTCCTCTATGTGTTGCTGCGGTTGAGTTATTCACACAATGTGCGAATCGGCACACTAGAATTAACATGACGTCTCAGTTGACGTCATATGTGCTAAAATTTATGCCACCATGTCTGAAAGACCCAGCTATGTGTTCTTGTAAATCATGTATTTCAGTGGGCAAGCTGGGAGTCATCATTATGTTAAACTGGTACCATGAGTGTACCATTTACTGTGCTACAGCGTAAGGTGTATACATTGCCAGGTTTGAGTTCTCAGGGCTATCAGGTATAGAATCAGCTTCAACACAATTACATGCATTTTTGAATTGTCCCCAAATTATGATGGTTTTATCCAGTTCAAATGATCACAGTGTGTCTCTGTGTATGACTCTAATTTTGAATTGCTCTAGATTATCATTGTGTGACAATATATTTGCATCCTAACAACATGGCTTGTCTCTCTCTGAGTTGGCATGTGTATGTACATGCCATTGTATTTGAGTTATCAAGCGTTTATGCTGATACAGCATGTGACTGTGTGAATCATGTTTCAGCTGTCACACTGCATGGCTGTCTGCTATCACATATGAGTTATGTGTCTGCACTCATGCTACAGCGTTACAATGTGTGTCTATGAGTATCATGTTTAAGTAGTCACACTACGTATTGCCATGTCAGGGGCACTGGAAACTCTTCTTTGCAATCATTGAGTGTTCCTAACACGAAGCAGCATGTTTGGGTTGTCAAAGTGTGTGTTGCCAGGTAGAAGCACCCTGTGTCTGATGTGTAGGAACATGGTTGAGATGTCGCTGTGCTTGGGGTGTCTCTGAAGGTCAATGTGATAACCTGTTTCTCAGCAAGGATTCCAAAGTAAAAGCCAAAAAGTGAGAGGAGTTGGGAGAAGCTGGGGAGGGGGGAGCCGGTGCCATAATCAAGTCGTAGTGGGATGGGGTCTACTGGAGGTTAGGGACAGAGTGAGATCTAATTGGCCCATGGTGAATTATTCACATGTATAATCCTTGCAGAATTTCAGCTCGGGCAGTGCCAGTAAATGCTGTGCATGTTTAAAAGTCATTTCCATAAGTAAGTGCAATTTCTCTACTGTTTGCCCCTGTTTAATGAAGTGAAATCTTGTTTGCATTCCTCCCAATTTCCCAACGAAAGGCGCCCAACCGTTCGCACCAAAATTACACCGCCCAAATTAAAACTAGGACTCCAAGGGAGGTGAAGGGACAGAGGCACTGGGCCCTTCTGGGAGGGCCTATGAAGGGCTGGGGGTGGGAAGGAGCCAGGCATGAGTTTTTAGCTCATTACTTTTCTATAGTTCTTGCAGTTTTAAGGGTTCCCCATCACGTTCCCCACCCCTGCCTTCCCCTACCATGTCTTTGCCCACCTTCGTTGTCCTCTCCTTTAATAGAAGTACTTGGGGTACAAGAGCAGAATATGATATATTTGTTTACATATATGTAACTACACTCCTATATGCATTGATAAACATGTACATGTGTGTCCTTGTGAAACTGACAATCATGCACTATTGCAACTGGAACAATGACTCCCATAGACACACACTGCAATAACAAACACAAATAGCTAGGCGTGTGTAATTACATAAGAACCCCTGCCTGTATAAGCCTGTGGATTTATGTGCAGGCCTAGCTTTATGTATTTCAGTAGCCCAGCCCTCTATTTCTGTGACCTCTTTGTCCTTCCTGAGGGGTGTATGATAACGCCTCATGCCTCCCACTGCAAGGTCGCACAAGGACTGAAAGATCAGAGGAATCCCCTCATGACACTCCGTCCTCAATAGCACTCTGCACCCTGTACAGATCAGCAGGAGAACCAGCCTGACCTCACTCCTTGAACACCACTTGAACAAATGTACTCTTGAAAAAGGTGATCGGAGAATACTCAAGCCTCCACCTCCTCAAAGCCCAACCCCCTCTGAGGCAAAATGGCCACTATTTGCCCTAGCACAGAACCACAGACTTCCTTAAGAAAACCCAAACATCACCCAAGGTTATCCTTATTAGGATTGGAGTGCTGGCAACAGGTGAGGGGGGTTGAAGAGAGTCCGGAGAAAATGAGAGGCCCACAAGGGCTCTTCAGCTGTAGCCCGAGAGCTGGGGCCCTGGAGGAGAAGGAATGGGTAGCAAGGGCTCCCTGCGTGTGGTTGTGCAGCCCCAGACTTTGGGGAGACAGTCACTCTCACCATTCCCTTCCCTCTGTTGCACCCTTCTCCAGTTGACCACTCGGCCTGAATGGAACCCACAGCTACGCTGAGACCAGCACCCACACATCCCTCTCCTTCCTCTTCAAGACCCATCCGCAAGAAGCTGATGAAAGGAACTGGCAGAGACGGGGGATGGTGTCTGGAGAAGAGGAGATTGGGGTGAACTCTCAGGAGATAGATATGAACTCTTCTCTAGCACCCACTTGGTATCTCTGGGACATAGGATGCTCAGGCAAGAGGGCATCACCTGCCCAGGATCCTCCTATGGAATCCTTTCCCCTTGTATTCTGTTGGTATCATCAGCCTAAACCATAACTCTGACTTCCACCTCCATAACTCAGCTTGCAGCTTCCCACTGCCCAAATGTCCACATTCCTTCTGCTGCCCAGCAAAGTCGGCTCTTCCCCTGTAGACCTCTCCTACCTCCTTTCCCAAGCGCAGTTCCTGCTGCTTTCCATACACACCTTTAATGCATCCAAGCAAGTAGAGAACCTGAGCCTGAGCACTTCTCCACCATCACCCCCACCCTTTGATGATGTCATAGTCTCCATCCCTTTGGCCTGAGAGACCACATTAGCCTCACCCCACCCCAATCTCTTTCTGTTGGAGTTCTAAGACTCCTCAGAGCCAGATCTGGGGTCACTTTATAGGACTTTCATGTGGGCTCCACCAAAATAATAATTCTTAGAGTGGTTTCTTGGCCAGACCTACTGGGCTCGGTTCTACTCCTTAAGCCTCAAATACCCTGAGGAAGGGGAGGTAGTATTAGGGCAGGTTTGGGGGTGGGAGTCAAGGACTAGAGCCCAGCCCAGCAGAGCTGAACCTCAGCCCTTGCTCCCTGTGTACCTGCCTTTAAAGACAAGGCCTTGTGTATCTTAGACTGCCAGACTGATCTTCAACTTGATAAGTGACTTCGGATCCTCCCTGAGTGCTGGGATTACAGGCACCACACAATCCTTTATATGGAACTAAAGGTCCAACCCAGGATTTCTGAATGCTAGGCAAGCCTCTACCCACTGAACTACATTCCCAGCCTCCCACTCTCTCTTCTATGTGGTTTCTCTCTGGCAAAGACAGAACTATCCACTCCAGCCCTGGGTAGGAGAACCTTGGGACCTTCCTGCCTGATGGGGAGCTGGTATGGATGGCTATGAGGGAGACTTCCAATGGAATGAGACCTCCTCTCCTGCCCTGGAGACTCCCTCCAGAGTTACCCAGGCTGCTTTTCATTCATGCAGTTCTTCCCTGTTGCTAAAGGGGAACTGCAGCTAATGTCCTGACAACCCCACTTCCCTCCTGGGCCTGTCTTCCTTATGAGTACTGCCAACCAGGACACCCCAAACCCTTCTCCATGCCCTCTACTCTAGCCCCTAGCCCCAAGACACTCTTAACAGTTTTCTGGAGTGACTGCCCATGCCTTCGAGCTTGGATTCATCTCGAGTGAAGTCCCATCACCAAAATCTTCAAGAAACCTTGGCACTCAAATTCTTTCACCAAATCCCCCTTTTCCCTGACCTTGGCCCCATTGGCCCCAAACCAAAATCCCCATTCCTTCTGCACTTCATCATCGGCCTCTCCAGGGTCTCTGTGCTAGACCAAGGCCTGGTGCAGTCCAAATCCATAAGAAGGTTCACTAGATTTCTACACCGACCCCAAGCTCACTAGTTTGTCAAGCCAACCCCACAACCCTGCTAGGGGAGGAAAAGGGGGGGGGAGTAGAGACAGGAAGGAGGCGTGGACTTCAATCTGGAAGGTCTCACTAAGACCCTTCCCCACCCCCTTCCCTTAGCAAGTCTGGGAACGCGCCCCCCCCGCCCCCTCCCCGCGCCCTCATCCTTCCGCGCTTTCATCAGAATTCAATTTCCGCCCGTAAGTGACTCCGCGGGCCCCTGATCCTTCTCTTGATGAATGAGCCGCCCGGCCCGGCCCCGTCCGTCACCGTCACCCTCTCCTCGGCCTCGGCCGCGGCGGCCCCCAGCCCACATCCCCTCCTGTAAGGGCCTGCCTCGACCCCCCACAGCTCCCACCCAGCCGACTGGGGCCGGCACCTCTTCGGGTTCCTCCCCCACCTTTCAGCAGCACGCCCCACCCCCACACTCTTGGATCTTCCTGATCCCCGACTCTTGTCTCTCTGAGTGACTTTATCTCTCGGTCTCTGCGCCCTCTCTCTCTCTCTTTCTCTTCCTCCCTCCCTCTCTCTTTCCCCTCCCTTTCTCCCCTTCCCTCCCTCCTTCCTTCTCTCCCTCTCTCCCTCTAACACCTCTATTCATCTCTGGGAGCAACATCATTTATTTTGCACTTCCCAGATAATTTACTTTTTTTCCCTTCTACAGGAATTCTCCATTTCCCTATAAAATGAAAATTCATCTAGAATTACATCTTATGTCATCATTATGTTTATTAAGCGTGGATGATGTATATGAACAGGACGGGCTTGCTGCTGAGTGCTTAATGGTGCATAAGATTAAGCCGAGGCTCTCAGCTGCGCAGCGACTCCCCTCCGGTTCCCATGTTGTCGAGGCATGCTGGGAGTACAAGTTCCGAGCGCACGGCCAGGTGAACGCGCCGCCGCTGTCGCCTGCTCCCCCCACCCAACACCCCTTCCTCGGGGTCCCGCCAGGCCCACTGTAGCAGGGCTGGGGCCTCCGGCCCAGCCCGCGCCTCCCAGATACCCGAACTCAGTAGCCTGACCCTGGAGCCACCAGCACCCCCACCCATACCCAGGTTGGGGACCCAGTCAGCCTCCGGGTTCTTCCCTCTGGACCCTGGGGGCCACGAGCGCCCCCTCTCGCCGGGTCATTTGTCAATAGCTCGCTGTGTTTGGGGCTCTGGTTCTCTTTCCCTTTCTCCCTGCCCTGTTTCTTGGGGGGTCTTGTTTTGTTGCCGCTGTATTTCTGTCTTTCTCCCTCCCCCCTGCCTTTACTTCCCCCTCTCTCCTAGACTGCATCCGTCCGTCTTTCTGCCTCTTGCGGTCTCCCTCTCTCCCCCTCTCCCCTCTCCTCTCTCCTGGCGCTGGCGGCCACCGCACTGCAGCGTGGCACCAGCAGTCTATGACAAAAACATTATCCTTCTGCTGCTAAACAATCCAATAAACCTCTCCACAGGGAGAAAGTTAACCTCTTGTCTCTTCGGCTGATGCCTTCCCGCCCACGTGACTGCTGCCACAGTAAATTCAAATCATTAGTCTCCTCACCCCATCAAAAAACTTCTATTAGTAATGGAGACCTCGCCGGAGACCTTCCGCGGAGAGCGCTGCCTTCCCAATTCCCAGTGGAAAAATTCTGCGCGAAAAACTAATTCTACTTTTAATAATCTGTCATCAGGACCAGAGGCAGTCATAAATTATATGGGAGCGCGTGCGAGAGCGCGCCACAAGAGGGAAATCAGGGCGAAAAATCAAAGCCCAAGTTTGACAAACTTTCCTGAAGATAAATAATAACTTACAAACAGGATTAGTTGTAAAGTCACGCTCCGGCGCGCAGCCACCGCGGCAATCATGTCTGCCGAGGGCCGCCACCGCCGCGGCACCTGTCACCCGCCGCCACCGCCTCTGAGCCTTCCTCCCCGTCCTCCTCTTCTTCCTCCTTTACTCTCCTCCTCTTCCTCGCCCTCCAGCCTTTCTCCCTCACCCTTCCTCGACTCCCTTTCTCCACTCTGCTTCCTCCTAACTGTCCCCATCTGGCCCCTTGTCCTTCCTCTCCCTCCTCTTCATCCTCCTCCTCGTCCCCTGGTCCTCTTGGCCTGCAGTGCCAACAAGGTTCATCTGTCTGTAGGGCCGCGAAGCCCGACTCCTTTCCCTCCCCCACCCCACCTCCTAGGGTTCCCAGCTGCCAGGACCAAGGTCAGTGAAGGGTGAGCGGATTCACAGGAGCCCGGGTTCCCGGGGATATAACCCTGAGTGGAGGCTCGGTGTGGAAAGGACAATGTGGGTACAGCCCGAAGACCCTGTTCCTGCGGCCCTCCCCCCTCTGACCGCCCATCCCAAATCTCTGTTCCCTGCCCCCACCCACCCGAATGTCAGGAGACCAGCAGGCCGTGCGTGGTGGGGGCGGTGCGTGGTGGGGGCGTAGCGCGACCCCTAAGTTTATTTGTTTGTGTTAGTGTAGGGTGGCGGCCCGTGGGCTGCGCCTGCCTGAGGGCCTGGCCCCCCCAGCTCGACCCTCCCCCACCCCACCCCTCCTGCGCCCCGCACAATCTCGGCGCTGACAGCCGAGTGGGTGATAAATGCCGGCGACGCGGGGAAGGAATTGCGCAAAATAAAGAAGCATGTTCCAACAAGTCCTGTCAGGATTGTATTGATTTAATCATCTGCAGAAATACACATTCTGGATTACTGTAGCGTGCCCGGGCCGGGGGAAGGGGCGGGCCGGCTTGCCGGGGGCCGCGCAGGGAGGGGCGGAGAGATATGAAGGGGAGGGCGGAGCCGCTGGCCACGCCCCAAGGCCACGCCCCTTCATGCTCTTCGCGGGCCAGAATGTTCTTACCTGAGAGGTTCCCTTTAAAGTGAGGTAGGGTAGCAACTTCGAGACATCAACTCATGAACCAGGCCTGCCGGGTGGGCCTTAGATCTTCTGCCCCTCGGGACCTCAGTCTAGACTCTGGATATTCTAGACTGTAGAGCATCTAAGAATCCCAGAGCCCGACGAGAGCCCAGGGGTTGAAGTGGGGAAAAGGAGGTAATGGGAGGTGGGGATGGATGGCGAGGAGACCGGGGTCAAAGAGTAAATGCCATCCAGGAGGCTTCTCGCGCCTTGAAAAGGTTTCTTCCCTGCCCCAGCGAGGACCCAGACCTCTGCAGCTAGGCACCCCAATACTACCTACTTGGAGATGGCCTGTGTCTGTGGTTTTTCCCTAGGGGTGGAGAGGCGATGGCTGCTTCACTCAGCTCTGGGGAGCCCAGTTCGGATTACATTTCACAAATGCCCCCCCCCCCCACACACACACGGTTTAAGCAGACCAACAAACAGCTTCTGGCTTCCGTTCTTAGTCCAGGCTTAGGGAACTCAGGGTGAGGAGCCTGAGGCAAAATAGATTATTGATTGAAATCCTGGCCCTTTGAAAAAAGACACACTCATGGAGTGGGGTTGGGGGAAAGAGAGATCGGTAACCAGCCCCTAACGAACTGGAAACCGAGAGGAAAGGAAATCCATTGACCCAAATCAAATGATTAGACATTTAAACTCATGGGCTTCTCCCAACTATTACTATCCCCATTATACAGGTGGAAAAATCGGGGGTCAGAGTTTAAGTTAAGCTCAGGGTTATCCTTGGGGTAGATTTGGGAGTCTACCTTTGAGACCAAGTTTGTCACCCTTCAGACCTCTCCAAGGTAAGAAGCCTAAAGGTTACTATGGGTTCCAAAACTGAGTAGAGGGTGATGGAGAGATAGGTGTGAGAGACCTTGGGAACCAAGTCTACTCGCAAAGACCGGCTTTGGAGGCTGATGCTTAAACCCTCCACAGGGGTTGGAGACCTATTGACACGGGCTTCTGGGTGGGTGAAACCATGAAAAGGAAAAACAAAAAAAACACAGTAAGTTCTGCAGATACCAGCTGCAAACTGTTCTGGGGGAATTGTGGGAAGGGGGTCAGAAAATGTCACAGGGTGCACATCTTTTCAGCACTCAGGAGACAAAGGGCAGGGCAGGTGGGTCTCTGTGAGCTCAAGGCCAGCCTTATCTATGTAGCCAGTTTTAGGGCAGCCTGGTCTACAGAGTCAGTTCCAGAACAGCCAGGGCCTCATAGTGAGAAAATTGTCTCAAAACAAACCAAATCACTGAGGATGTAAAACCCTTCAAGGTAGGAGCGGGGGGGGGGGGGCTTCAACAGAAAAAAAATTCATCCGTAAAATCACCCTGAGTGACCCAACACTAAATGCAGAGTCAAGAGGAAGAGTGGTTGAGCACAGATATGACAGACCATGAAAGACAGACAGGCAGACAGCCAGACTCTTTGGTCTCAGTGGATAACAAGTCTAACTGGAGTAGATGGGAATAACTGATCGAGACTGGAAGTGGGAAATTAAGACGCAGTTCATTTCTTTGCACGCAAAGGACTGGCTGGGAAATAGGGCTATAGAATGAGGGGATGAAGGGAGGAGCTGAAAGAGCAGGGGACCTCCCTTGGAGACAGATTAAGCATCTGCCTCCCTCAATTGTGGGTGCTAGTCCACCCTCCACCCTTTCCTCCTAACCTGCGTCCATTTGCCTGCCACAGTCCAGAAAGGACAATGAACACATTTACTGAGTTAACAAATATCTGGAAAGAGCTTGCACTCTGCAATCCTCATAACAAGGTTGTGATGTACACACTAGCACACTTTCATGGTACAGAACAGAACACTGAGGCGAGCTGTAATTTGATCAAGGTTACTCAATTAGCAGTAACCCAGGGTCTCTGAACCCTCTCTCTATACTATTATAGGAGGTCAAGGTACAGGGGCCTTGCTCCAATCCCCCATCATAACCATTTTTATGACCTTGGCCAATAACCTGATTCGGGGGCCTCAGTTTCCACATCAGTGAAGTGGGAGAATGCTGCCAATGCTCGCCAGTAGCCTTTTTCAGACCAAAAGATCCAAAGATGTGTGATTCATTCTCAACGACCCCCACTTCCTGGTTCTCGCTCACCCCCTCTCAGCCCACCATCACTCCACGCACGATTCCAGCTCCCTACCCCGCCCGCTCCCGGCGAGTCCGCGTGTGACTTTAACGCGCGCGCGCAGCTCGGCCCGGAAGGTCACCTCCTTCATCACGGATTCTATTTGCATCCGGAATCGCATGTACATGAAAAATGTGTCCGCGTGCGGCCCCGACTGCAGACGCAGATGAAATTCTGTGCCGAGCCTGATGCGCGGTAACCTTTGCAGATGGCGCCGCTATTGCTGAGAAATGGATTGCTTAATAAAGCGTATCATCCGGCATATTTGCTGCTTGGCTAGCCAAATAGAAGTTGTTTTTTGCACAAATTTCCTTGTCAAATTTGTCAATGTTCATGTCATTTTTGCTTTAGGTCACAGAGCAAGGTGCAAATTCCTGGCATCTTTACTAGTTGCAGCCAATTTCGGCGATTTCGGCGGTGACGGGGATTCTCCGAGGAGTCGCGAGCCCACGTGCACCCGCCTGTGTAGCTCAGAGAGCTCAGCCCCAGCACCTCCTCCCGGAAGCCCGCTGGGCCCATCCCAGTTTGGAAGGAAAGGCTCAGGGTCTGGGAGGAGGGCCTTTTACTTAGCTTAGTGAAGGTACCCAGATACCTCCCCCTCCCAAACACAGAGGGTAGGTAATGAGTGGGGGTTACACACAGGGTTTGAGTTCCTCTGTGCCAACTCCTTTACCCAAACGTGGGAGTTCTTTCTTCTGTTTCCCTCAAAACTCTATAGAAGAATTCCAGTAGGTGGGAAGGAGAGCATTCTTGTCATTTCACAAGAAACTTCGTTGCCCAATGCCCCCTCATTGTACCCCCACCCACTCCCCGCAACAAGGCTGTTGTACCACCTCCTGTGCATCCATTCCCTCCTCTTAGACTTCATGCTCACATTAATGGAGTCCAGGTCACTCCACTTCCTGAGGGAAAGGTAAGCAAACAGGTGTCTGTGGGACAAATGGGAAGGCAGGCATGGTGGTACACACCTATAATTCCAGCAGACTGGAGGCTGAGGCAGGGGGGTGGCTGTGGGACCAGCCTGGGCTGCAGAGTAAGACCTTGCCCAACAAACGAGCAAATGCAAGTTCAAGCCGGTCCAGAAAATTGGTCATCCTGAGGCATCACTTGGGTGACTGAGCAGTCCAGAACTGGGTGTATGTGGAGAACCAACGTATTTCCACTCAGCCCAAGTCAACAAACAGCACCAGGGGTTGCCAGGCTCTCATTGAACTCGGTACATGGTTCACCGCAGAATCAACCTCAGCAGCCCTTGGGAGGCATTTACTGTTCCATTTTGCAGGTGCAGGATCAGTTCTAGGAAGGGGACTCAAGCCGTGGTGTGGGGAGGGGGGCTGATGATGGCAGGCTGGTGGGAGGAGGTACAAAGAGGGAGCAGGGAAAGGGCTGTAGGGAAGCAGACACAGCAGGAGGACCAAAAACTTGTCCTGAGAGAGTAAGGGTGGGGGAGGGTGAGCAGGATGGACAGGATGGGCAGTACACTTGGGGACATTCATGGAGGATGGGCATGGGAACAGGTATGCAGTGGATAGGCATCGGAATGAGACATAAAGGGACAGATAGAGGACATGAGGAGGCAGCCAGCAAGTGCAGAAGAGGGATGAGGAGGAGTCGTGGGGGTGTGGATGTACAAGGAGTGTGGGTTTACCTATTGGTATTTGAGGTTGACAGTCAGGAACATAATGGCCATGAGAGTACCAGTGAGAAGTGACAATGACTAACTCTGGGTTTCAAGACACAGAGGGTGTCTGTATGGACTGTTGTGTTCCCGGGTCCAAACCCAGAGCCTGACACACGGGTGGGGCTTAGGAAACATTAGTGTAGTCACAAGTTGGACAAAGAGGTTGGTTGGATACAGGTACCTACCAAGGTATATTGATAACAGTGATGGAGAGATGGGCAGATTAATATGACATTCTAGGGAAGTCTGGTTTTTCTGTACATTGGGGCAGACTGGGAAATGGTCAGCTCTGCATCCCAGACTGGGATGGGAGCCCAGTAAATTGGGGGGCAGCAGAAACATTAGATGATGGAGGGTGGGGTAGGGTGGGTGGGGAGGACTGCCGTCGGATTATTAATGGCCATGCGTTGACTCAATTAAATCCAGCCTGCTTTTGTTGGCAGGCCTCCGCAATTATGCATCTCATTACGGGCGGCCGCCCAAATGCATCCTGGGAGGAGACCAGAACTCCAAATTAACTTTTCTTGGCGCTGAGGGGGGCTGGTTGGCCCGCACTGCCTATATGGCAGCCAATCAGTGTTGGCTCCAAAGGGGCGGGGTCAAAAGAAGGGCGAAGGTTGGGGGGAAGGTAGGCTGCCAGGTCTGGAATAGGGCTAAGCAAGGTAAGTAGATGTTTTCTCTCACATCCACCCAGAATCTAAGTCCCATACGCACCAAAAGCTACCTGGATGTTGGGGCTTAGCCTAGCAGTTTGAGCCTGTCTTTAGTCCAACTGTAGGTGGTACTCCCTACTTTCCGTCCATACATTGCTTAAACTAAATCAGTCCCACTGATATTGAATTATTCCTTCAACCACAAGATCCCAGGAAGGAAGGTTGGCAGAGCCAAGAGGGCACCCTTCTGGATGCAGGAGGCCACTCTGGAGTTTGGCTATCCTGGCTTCGGCCCTATTGCGCATCACTATGTTGTGGGGTGTATAGTGTATATGCTTGTGTGGTGTTGATGTGAGAGAGCCTGCTCCCATCTTGCCTCTGCAGTTACACCACCAGTATAAAGCGCTTCATTAACCTGTCAGTCAAAGCCCGATTCTCTCCAGCTCTCCCACTCCAGTCTGAAACAGCCCCTGCTCTGTGAGTTCCTGCACGCACGTTGTGCCATTCTGGGGCCACGTGGGGCCTCTCCCTGTGCAAACATGGCTGCTGTTACCTCTATGCGAACCCCTAAATATTTCTGCCTTACCCAGAAGAGTCTGAGGCCTGTGTTGCTGAGGTGTAGTATGTGTACACTCGAATATTGTCCTAGCGTGTGTGTGGCCTTTCTGCAAGCCAAAGGTGTGGAAAGACTTCTGAAAAAGAGAGTATCTTGAAGTAACATGGGGAGGTGTGGCTTGAAACTGTGCAACTTCAGACTTGTTGCCTCTCTTTTCCGGGCATTAGGTGATACCCTTTGCACTAGATGATCTCTGATGTCCTTCTGCCTTGAATTCCAATGAGTGTGGTTGATTCATGACCTACAGGTTTTTACATGTGTGTTTACAAGTGTCTATGTCCTCTCCCAGCTATTTTCCCTCCCACAAATCCAAGGTATATGAGCAGAAGGCTGGTTGCTGCAACAACCCTAAAACCCAGAGGTTGCTCCTCAACTAGAATCTGAGATTCCACATGCCACCACCTAGTGGTGTGTCCACTCTAGGAAGACACACAGGTTTGCACTCTCACTGGTACTATAACCAATTCCTTCTGGTCTACAGATGTGCAGCATACAGTATCACCAATGCAGAGATAGACTAAAGAAGGCATGGGCTCAGGCAGTTCCCAGTCTTGCAAACATTGCCTGCAATGCTCAGGGTCCCCTGAAAATTGCAAGCTTCCCAGTTTGGGGGCCTGGGCTTTCTGCCTCCTGCCAGGCCCATACAGAGGGAAGAGGCTATCTTGCCCAACAGGGGAGGGCGCTGTTCACCTCACTTATGGTTTCTTTATTGTGTGTTAATGAAACCCTGTTTCTTCTGGGTGTTTAATTCTTTCCATCTATTATGTTTAGACAACTCATTAACAATCATTCGTTATAATTAGACTTCAGTTTTAGGCTCCTTTCTCCAGGGAGGCAATGCAAGGCTTTTCCACATCTTTGCATCATAAACAGCTTCCAGGTCTCTGCCACCCCTATCCCATCCAGCCCTAGCCCCTGTCCTTCTTTTTCCTTTCTTTCCTTCCTCCCCTTTCTTCTGCCCAGCCGTGCTTCAAATGTAAGTGTGGAAGTGGAGAAAAAGGAATTGATGAGTGCATGCAGGGCCCCCAAGCTGCTCCCATCAGCTTTCTGGCCTGGCCCAGTCCTTGCTGAAGGACTCCAGTGGGCAAATGGGAGTGAGGGAATCCCTAGAAACAGTCATCCCACAGACCGTCAAGATGGAGTGCCAGGTGGTTATGACTCCCAGTTCCCCCAAAGCTCTCTGGCTGCAGGCTCCTCCGAGTGCTCCCATGTAGACTCACCTATACATGACTATGCTTGCCCCCCCCGACACACATGGGTGCTGTGTAGTCTGCATACCTGACACTTCAGCCACTTGGCATGGCAGAGGAGTCTTTTGTGATGGTTTTTCCCTTCACGCTAAACTGGCATGCTAGCTCTTACTCCCCTAAATTCCTTTAAGTTTAAAAAGGGGGTCCCTTATCTAACTCTTTTGGTCTTACAATATCGTAGACTCTCACATCCATGAATGAATGTTTGCTAAAATAAATAAATTAATTAATTAATTAAAAAAATCTGAGTTTGGATGAAAACAACATGGTTAAATCCTAGTTCTGTGACTGTCATATGGCACCAGTTTAACCTCTCCCTGTCTCAGTTTGCTCATCTATAAAACATGGATAATAATGTCTGCTTTGCAGGGGCTCTATGAAGATGATGGGAGACAAGAGAGAGTGTAAAGTGCCTGGCATTTTATAGGTGCTTGACCCATGGTAGCTACAATAATTAATACTAGTGAATGCTTGTATCAATAATTTATGAGTAACTATAATAACAATTTGAGGAAGAGGACTCATGGGGGTATCCTAGGCAACTTCTCTTCTGTTGTGCAGTCTCTTCCAAGGCCCTCTAAATAGTGCATAGGCCGGGACAGGAAGAGCTGGGTGCTGTCCAGCATCGCTATTGAGCAGATCTTAGGAGAAAGGTTCTCTTCAGCCCAGGTTACAACTGGCTCCTTACAGCTTTCCCCACTAAGCCTAGAGCTACCTCAGGAGCTCATCTCTGAGCTCCCACCTCCTGTGCAACAGTGGACACCCTGATGGGTAGCCATTTAAGAGTAGAGAGAAGGCGGGATGGACAGAAAAGGGAGGCAGAGAGGCTGATGGGTGAGACAGGGATGGGGAAAGGCTGGACTCCTCAGAGGCTGCAGGAACCAAGGGAGGGGAGACAGAGACTGAGAGGGGCACCGGGGAGAAAGATTTTCTATCAACAAAACAGCAGGACAGATCTGGCTGGTCCCTGGGAACATCTTCATCCCCTGCCTGGGGCCAGCTCTGAGCTCCTTTAGCTCATTACTGGCAATTAGTGCTCCGGGCCCAGCCTAGGGGAGGGGATAGTGTTAGCTCTCACTCCCCTGGACACACACCACACACCATGAATCAAACTGACAATTTTGCCCAGGCCTGCCCTCCTCGGCCTGTTCTGTGTGTGGAATGGAAAGCGTGTATCTGCATGGAGTGGGAGCGGCTGTGTGCTGCCGTAATATCAGAGAGCAGGAACGGGAGTGCACACACCAATGCAAGACTAGGCAAAGGAGGGAGGCTTGTATGTCCCTGTGGCAGCATGTATGTGAGTGTGTGTCCACCAGGGCATGAGGATGTGTGTGCACGCGCGTGTGTGAGTTATATAAGGAAGTGCTGTAGATGAGTTTGGGTTTTGTTTTTGTTTTTGGGGGTTTTTTTGTTTTTGGTTTTGGTTTTTCGAGACAGGGTTTCTCTGTAGCTTTGGAGCCTGTCCTGGAACTAGCTCTTGTAGACAAGGCTGGCCTCGAACTCACAGAGATCCATCCGCCTTCCTCTGCCTCCCGAGTGCTGGGATTAAAGGCGTGTGCCACCACCGCCCGGCTGTAGATGAGTATTTTGTAGAAGAAAGTGGAAGGTGGAAATGTATAAAAGCTACACAAGGACAGATAATATGTGTGCACATATGCTGGGGACAGGCACGAGAGTGGGGATGGGCTGGATTTGGGAACCTGTGCTCTCCCTTCTGCATGGCTGACCCTTAGGACTGGATTTTAGGGGAGAAAAAGGAAGTAGAGGGATTCCAGCATTCCTGCCTCACTCTACAGCAGAAGGGTTGCTCTTTGGAAAACCCGAGGCTATGAAACAAGAAAGGAAGGACTCCCCAAGGAGGAGAATGACGGTGGAGACACCTGCAATTTTCTCCACCCCTAGCCTTCTTTTCAGGTGCCTTAGCCCGCCAAGGACAAGAAAAATATAATGGTGGCCACAAGACAATTTAAAATGTAACTTTTGTGCTGGTTGGTAGTGGTGTACCCCTTTAATCCCAGCACTCAGGAGGCAGGGGCAGGTGGATCTCTGAGTTCAAGGCCAGCCTGGTCTACAGAGCAAGCTCCAGGCCAGCTAGGACTGTTCCACAGAGAAACCCTGTCTCGAAAAAGCCAAAGTAGTAGTTGTAGTAGCAATAACAGTAATAATAGTAAATATAAATAAGTAAAATGTATCTTTTGGCTATGATCATTACAGAAAGATAAAACAAAATGGGCACAATACTTTATTCAAACCAAATAGCCAGGTTATGCCCTCTTCACAAGCAGTTAATGCCTTTTAAAAGTACTGAGCCAGTTCACATTTTTTCATGCATTTATCTATCCATCTATCTATCTATCATCTATCTATCTATCTATCATCTATCTACCATGAGGCAGGATCTCATTCTAGACATACATATTCATGTATGTATGTATGGATGGATGTATGGATGGATGGATTTGTTGTGAGGCATGGTCTCATTCTAGCCCATGTCATGCCAGTGCTGAACTCATGCCAATGATGGCATTACAGATATGAGCCACCATGCCTCATTTCCTTTCCTGGTTCTCCTGAGTGCCCCCATACGTACTCCACATCATCTGGAAGAATTTGAGAATCATAGAGAAACTCAAGTAGGCAGGGGACTGAGAGAGATAGGGAAAGGCCAGTGAGAGAGAGGAAGGTTAGACCAGCCTCGGAGCTTTGAAGGGGAGAGACACAGAGGACCACTTGATCACAAGATGGAACTGGACTTTCTAGGTGACCTTTCAGCACACTGGCTCCATTAGCCTCTCAATTTTTGGTCTTCTTAGCTCCCCAGGTTTCCGGTGCCCTGCACTTCCAAAATCAACACTGCTACCTCCATCCCACCCCTCATCGCTTCCATCTCTTCCTTGTATTTGTCTCTCAGCTCCTCACGTCTTCACCCGCTTAGCTCACTGCCAGGTCTAATGCGTCCTCTTTCTCTTGAGCCCCAACCAGGGGGTGTGCAATAGGGAGAGACTCAGGAAGTGGAGATTCAGAATGGGATGTGAGGCTTGGGCTGGCAGCCTTTCCAGGAGAGAAGGGAAGCAGGACCCTCCCAAATCCCCTCCCATCCTCTTACTCTCCTCCCACCCCTCCCCCACGGGGCTGCAGTGATTCCAGTCTCAGGGCTTGAGGGTCTCGGGGCCCCTCGCTAATGTAAGGTTATTGTAATTGATATGAAGGTAATTGATAATGTGTTACGGTGAATAATGTCTTCAATTTTCTGCTAAATCCCATTTTTGTAGCCATCTGGGCTCCTCCAACTGCCCCCCTGGGACGCTGGGTAATAGAGAGTAATTATTCTCAAGTCATTTACTTTTTCAAAGTGTTTAGTGCTTATCTGTTTTACAATTAAAATGGAAACGACCCTGATTCACTTCCTTTCTTTTTTATTTAAATAGCACTCACCCCCCCACACCCCCACCACACACTCTCAGTCACACAAAACCACAGTGGCACACAACCGTCAACACACACACACACATACACACACAGAGTCTTCTTGGATATGGCAACATGTCCACAGTCAAAGGCACAAAAGTACAAGTATATTTTCTTTGTCAGACACACACAAAAACCATACACGTACAACTTTACATCCAGACAGGGACACAGCCTAGGTGGTACAGACAGACAGACACTCCCTTTTACCATTTCTTTGGTGTCAGTGGGAGGATTGGGGGTAGGCACTGTCAGGGTGAGGGCCAGGGGCCAAAAGTCATCATGGATGTGTGTGTGTGAGTGTGCAAGGTTTGAATATGTAAGATGTACCCCTGGGCATGCATAAGTGTGCCTGAAGTGTTCAAGCATGGATGGTTCATATAAGGATAAAAATTTGAAGCAAACACGCGAGAGCAATTTCATGGCTTTGATGCTGTGTCCACTGCGTGAGTTATTGGCTTGGACAGGTGTATGTGGAATGAGTGGTCGCATCCAGCTTACACACTGATGAAGGCTCCTGGATGGAGCAGGATAAAAGCAGCCTGGCAGAGGCACTGGCCACACCTAAGCCTGCCTGACACCTTGCTGAGTTGGCCTGGAACCCCATCCACCCCCACCCTGTGAAACCTGACCTACTTATTTTAATTGAGAATGCCAAAGAAAATTGTTCCATGAGGGACCAGGACAGGCAAGGGGAGAGGGCGGGACCCTCTTTTTGACCGCCCATTGACCCCTCTATCAGTCTCTTACTGAGCTCACCCTGACCACCACCACCCCCTACTGCTGATCCTTCAGCTCCCTCACCCAGGCCTCACTGAAAACCCTGATCCTGGATTAAAGTGTGGAGACAAGAATGCTCCTCCACAACAGAGCTCCCTACTCCTCATCCGTTCTCCATAGGAGGTGCCCTGTTGCCCAGACTTCCCAAACAGCAAGGCACCTTTCTGTAAGCACCAAAATGTATGACCACACACACTCCAAATCCTTCTGTACAACCTGGAGAGACATCTCTCAATGGTTACACAGGCCTGTCTCCGGGAGGACAATTCAGCCATTGCACCTTCCTCGGACACTTCAGTCTATCACTTAGGTGGCCCTGCAGAGTGCAAGTTCAGGGCCTAGCTCCCACTGTCCACGTGGGGAAACTGAGTCACAGCATGGACTAGGATGGCCAGGAGCTCCAAAAGGAGTAAAGCTCCAAAAGGGAACACAAGGGATCCAGCTTTGTCCCAGCACCCTACCACTGCTGACTGGACAACAGGGATCCCCCATCTCCAGGTAGGCTGATCTAGCAACCCTCATGCCTGGGTTCAGAGGACAGCAAGTGTGGCTGAGTCCTCAGGGAGAGGGTGCTCCTGGCCGAGGATGCTCATCCACCCAGTGCACTTTCTGGGAAAGGTCCATGGCTTCCCTTTGGACTCTTGCTTTTTTTGACTGCAGGAGGGGTGACTTCGATGGGTGGAGAAGGGTTTCTGTCTTCTCTCATTTCTCCTTTTGTGATTTGTGCTTGTCTCTGCCTTGGCTCTCTGCCTCTCCAGGAGTCCTACATCTGTCATGATTTGGTCCTGGCTTCGGTGTTTCATCTCATTCGCTCTCCACTTGTTTCTGTAGGCCTGTCTGTCGGCCGTCCGTCTGTCTGTCTGTGGTACTCCTCTTCCATTCTCTGCCTGACTCCCCGGTTCCATCCCTGTCCTTGGGCCCCTCCCTAACTCAGGCCTCTCACACCTTCTTGGAAAAGTAAACATTTAATTTTTTTTTCTGTTAATAGATTTAATGTTCATTTGTTGGTAGCCCAGGGGCAGAAACGCGTGACATTTCAAATAATTGTTGTTTCAGGGGTATCCTCTGGAGGGAAATGCGGCAAAAGTGTGGAGAAGATTTAAGCAAATGACTGTGTCAGCTTCTATTTACTCCTGACAGGATCGCCGGGGGCACGGCTGCGAGATAACCATTAGCGCGGCCGCCGATAAAGCGGGAGGCTGCATTTCTAAAGGCTCCGCGGCCATTACGGGAAAGTTAGTGTGAAACATGTTAAATTATCCCCAAAGTGGAGCGAGCAGGGGAGCGGGGGGGGGGGAAGGGGAGGGGGACGAGCGCCGGGAGAGACACCGCGCCTGCGCCGGCGCCTCCGCGGGGTCCGCAGGGGAAGCACCCAGACGGGGTGGGGCTCCACGCCGCGCCGGGCGATGTCCACCAGGGGGCGGTCGCGGGCGGCCCGAGCCTCAGTCTATCGGCCTGAGCCTCAGTCTATCGGCCTGGAGGGCTGGGTGGGTGGGCGGCCTCGCGAGCTCCGCCCTGCGATGTGGGCGGCCCCTGCGCCTTCTCGCACTCGCCATCCGGGGTCCAGTTCACTGAACCCTGAACATTACAGTCAGGCCCCATCCCTTGCTCCCTTCGATAGCCTGGGGCTGAACTGGGCAGCCAAGACGGGTACCATGGGGTCACAGGAAAAGATCTAAATGACTTGAAAGGTGAGTTCGCCTCCCAGCGCTACCTCTGAGAATCTGGCTAGTTCTGTGAACTGGGCCTCAGTGGCCTACCTGAGACGTGGGAATAATATGTGCTCCACATATTTCACACCCTACGAGTTAACTGCAGCAATGAGACCGTGTAAAAGTGACCTGAGAGCCCATTACGTGCAATACAAGCGCCGAGTATTATTTTTGTCTGTTCTGAGACAGGTCTCACTATGTAGCCCTGGCTGCATGTAGCCCTGGAACTTGGAACTTGCTGTATAGACCAGGCTAGCCTTAAACTCAGAGATCTGCCTGCCTCTGCCTCCCAAGTGCTGGGATTAAAGGTGTGCGCCACCACCGCCTGGCTTCAAAAGTATTGTTCTCATTAGATATGTTTAATGTTAGGTGTGGTCATGGTGGACACTTGACCCAAAGGCCACCAGGAGAGGAAGTGATGCTTCGGAGACAGGATGGCAATCACAGTTCTGTTGAGTTTGGAGTCCATCTTTTCCACACCTACTATTAAACACACTTGGGGTAAATAAACCTCTGCCTGGTAGCCTGGTATAGAACGTAGTATTCCAGGCTGCCTTCTGTGGAATAATCTTAACCAAGGAACTAGGGAAATGAGCTCCGGAGACTCAAATGACAGGAATGGGCTAAGTGGGCGAAAAGACCATTTGGGATAGGAGGAGGAGCAGGCCACCTTTTCCCGTGTAGTAGTGATGTCCTGTCTGACATACTTACACATGGTCGTAATCCCAGACCGGCCTGAACCAGACAGTGAGATTGCATCTCAAAAATAAATAAATAATCTTTAAATGTATTAAGATTGTGAATCATTTAAATTATACTTCTGGGCTTTGGAACTCAATCCACAGGACAATGGCGATCTAGTGTCTTAAAAGAGATGAAGGCCAAAGAGCTGAGGTGAGAGAGAAAGCTCACAGCTTGGGAGTGTGATGTTTCAGGAAGGTGGGTGAGGTGGTAAGTGGAGGTTGAGGGGGTGCCAGAAGTCAGGACACATTGTGTCCATTAGACATCCAAAAGATGGAGACCCGAACTTGATCTACAGCTATGGCATTTTTTTAAAGAGTAAATTAGGTGAGATAAATGAACCAACCCTCCTCCATACAGGACCTTTATGCAATCCTCAGTACTTTACAAAAATAAGGAACCTTTTCGGTTTGAGAATGGATCACTATCTCACTGGGTGTCCAGCCTGATATGGTAACTGTAACAAAATGCCATAGACTGGATAGCTTATTTACAATAGAGATGTATTCTTTACAGTTCTGGAGACTGAGAAGTCTGAAATCAAGGTACTGGATGGAGGTCTGGGGAGGCCCTACTTCCTCATAGATAAATACCTCACTTGAGAGGAAGGGCTAGCAGATCTTGGAGCCTGTTTTATGTGTCCAACTCAGGAAGGTTCTGCCTTCATGACCTAATCGCCACCTTTTCGCACCATCACCTTTAGAGGCAAGGGTTCCAACATCTGGACTTAAGGAGACACAATCATTTAGACTAGAGCAACTTCCCTCCTCGAAGCGTACGTCTTTTGTAGGAATGAAGAAACTGATATAAGGCGGGTTGAGCTTTATTGTCTTCCTTTCTTTGTTCCCTTTCTCCCTCTTTCTTCTTTTTCTTCCTCCTCCTCTTCCTCTTTTTTCCTCTTTTTTTCTTCCTCTTCCTTCACCTTTCTCTTCCTCTTTCTTCTTTCTCTGCTCCTTCTTGTAAAACTAATTATTAGAATCGATGGAAGCAGAAGAGTCCCACCTAGGAGAGGCTGTCCCTCCAGGGTCCAGGGAGCATCAAACAAAAGCTAAAGCTCCCTTAGAAGAACTGCTATGGGGAGCAACACAGTCCTTAGCTGCCAGAGTCACTCAGAGGCCTGAGGTTCTAAGGAGTTCATCCCAAGAGGAAATGCTTTCAGGATGATCACTTTGAAAAGCAAAACATTATTCCTGCTGGACACGAACTGGGAACCCTTGTTAAAGACACAAGTTGGGAACCCTTGTAAAAGGGCAGGGTCGTAGGTCAGAGTGTGTGTGTGTGTGTGTCTCCCAAGAGGTGGAGGACTCTAACGCTGACTTAGCACTAGCTAGATGTGTCTTCTTTTTCTTAGTTTGAAGCCCATAGTTTCTCTAGGCAATTCATAACTTCCTGTGGGAAAAAAAGAAAAGGAAAGAAAGAAGGAGAGAGAGAGAGAGAGAGAGAGAGAGAGGAATAGAGAACATAGATGGGACAAGGAGCACTGGGTGGGGGGAAGGAGGGAGGGGTATGTAACATCACCTGTAGAAGTGTCTGGTTTAGGATGTCACTATTGAATTCTCTGTCATTCTCAACACCTTCATGTGAGGTTTAATCTTAGATAGTCCCTAAGTAGTGCCCCACCCCATGCCAAGCATCTTTCTCCCTACCATCTTTAAAGGAGATGCATATTTGGTCACTGTAAAAAAAAAAAGAACAATAACAAAAATCAATGATCATCAGAAGTAAAGACCACTAGAGTCACCTAGTCACTGTTGTCATTTGAGTGAGTATATTGCCAGATAACGCTTTCTGCATTTATTTATTTTGAGATGAAATCTCATGAGGCCCAGCTGTACTGTCAACTCTGGCCTTGAAGTTGTGATCCTCCTGCCTCCACCTCCAAAGTCTAATGAGACTAGAGGTAAGAGCCACCACGCCTGGCTTCTCCCTGCCTTTAAAAAAATATAAATACAAAAGCGTGATATAGAAAGGGAGTCGAGTTCTCCGTTCTGTTCCATTCAATCATTCACTCAGCAGCACATCAGGAAACCACTCTTTTCCCACCAGTACAGAGCTCTGTGAGCATTTTAATGGCTGTATTCTCGGTCACCACTCCACCTGCTTAGCCAGACACATTTAGGTTGCTTCCAGCTTTCCACTGTTAAATACCACAAGATGAGTGTACATGTGGACGGTTATTTTTGCTTTCACACAATTATCTCCTTGGGATAAATTCTTAGAAATGAAATTATGATATTTAAAGAAAATATACATTTTACATCTGGGCACAAATCATCAAGCTGTCTTGAAGAGTGTTTTATAGCACTGTGTACTCCCATCAACCCATGCAATGAGGGTTGCCTTTTACACTTCATTTCAACAAAAGACAAGAAGGCAGCAACAGAAGCGAGTCCTTCAGGCTAGTTTCTACACATGTGTATGACTCTGCGGGTCTCGGGGAGCCTTGCACACAAGTATGTCATACTTAAGCTTGTGTTCTCTATGTCACCACAAGGTCAAGCTGAAATCCCACACAGATGTTCTCAGGGAAGGGCAGACACACCCCTTAAATCCTCCCCTGCCGCTTCACTATAGGGACGCACTGTTTCGGTGGCCCCCACAGCTCCAAGGGTATTCACCATTGTCAATCTTGCCACTATCTTAGGGTCTCCTGGCCAAGACCATTAGGCAGACAGGAGGGAACGTTAGACCCAGACTTTCCTCAGAAGACTCTCCTGTCACCACAGCTGAGAAGCAGTCAGTGTGGTGGATCACAGGGCTGCCCAGAGTCCCTCTAGAGGGCCTCAGAGGCTAGGAGCCCTTCCTGAATGTGAGGCCTACCTCACAGAACCCTCCACCCCTCTGTTTCACCAGGCCACAGTTCCTCACACCCATTCCCCCTTCCCACATACACTCACTTATAATCCTACAACTCGTGCACACCCCTTCCAACACACTCATTCGTTTTCACGTCCTTTGATTGTTATAATCTTCATATCATTACACTCACAATTTATAGAGTTTGATGCTTACACCCACCCACCCACCTCCTCCCGTTCACTATGCAGTATCAAAAGGATGCATTCATGCACCCAAGCATGTGCAGTCACAAATCTCCCCAGGTTGCTGCCTTTGTGTTGATACAGTCACACCTCCATGTCTTCAACTCCAGCATCCAAGACCCCCATAGCCTCTGAGAGGCCGAGAATCCAGTCGTGGTCATACCTCCCTCCTCTGTCTGTCTCAAGAGCACATACAGGTACCCAGAGAGCCTTAGGACACCATAGTACATTCAAACTCCCCCTTCCCTGTGAAGGGCGGGATAACTGACACCCTGCCAGGACACGTGTGAAGCCACGCAGCTGACCAAACGTTCAGGGCAGTTGTACATCTGAAGTCCAGCCTCATTGTTCCCAGCTGCTTCCTGCCACAGCAAGGTCTTTTCTGACCATTGTCCCTTTCAGCCCCTATGCCGACGCCCTGCATTGATTTTCAGAAAGACTTAGATAAAGCAGGTAGCTCATCGTGATGGGGGCAGGCACTCAGGCAACTGGTAACAGGTGTAACTTTGAAACAACAAAAACAAAAAGCCAAGGTTAGAATGTCAAATCATAGGGCTGGAGAGGTGGCTCAGCTCAGCGGTTAAAGGCACTTTCTGCTCTTGTAGAGGACTAGAATTCAGTTCCCAGCACCTACATCAGGTGCCTTCCAACCACTTTTAACTCCAGGGATCCAATACCCTCTTCTGGCCGCCATAGACATGTACACACACAAGGCATACACACACACACACACACACACACACACACACACACACACAGAGAGAGAGAGAGAGAGAGAGAGAGAGAGAGAGAGAGAGAGAGAGAGCCAGGTGGTGGTAGCACACACCTTTAATCCCAGCACTTGGGAGGCAGAGGCAGGCAGATCTCTGTGAGTTCGAGGCCAGCCTACTCTACAGTTAGTTCCAGGACAGCCAGGACTGTTACACAGAGAAACCCTGTCTCAAAAAAACAAGCAAAAGAAACATCAAATCATCTGGACAGCAAAAGGGTCCAGAGAAAATGTATCTGAAGCAATCAAAATAAAGAAAGTTCTGGACACCTACTATGCCCTAGGCCAAACATTTTCTTATTATCTCATTTAAAAATTTTTATAGCATTTTATTTTGTTTTGTTTTGAGACAGGGTCTCTCTGTGCAGCTCTGACTATCCTGGAGTTCACTATGTAGACCAGGCTGGTCTCAGACTTATAGAGAGCCTCTTGTCTCTGCCACCTAAGTGGCACTTTTCCAATGTTTCAAAGTTTGCTTAGCTCCCTGTCATAAAAGAGAGAAGTGAAGCCCTGGTAAGGTAAGTCTCTGGGCCAAGGTTGCTTAGCTAGGAAATCTTGAGGGTAAGATTGTGCCCTACTCTCTTAACCCTAAGCCCAGGCTCTTCCACAACCAAGGTCACTAATGAATCCTTACCCTGTCCCAGACAGTGTGTGTTACACAGTTTCTATAGCTTCTTATAGGCAAGGAGACAGAAGTACTTGACAATTGACTGATTTTATTATCTTGGAGAGGAAATTTTTAACTTCAAAATAAAATTTAGCTACATTTTATAATCAGGTAAATCCTTCAAAGCAAGTAAATGTTACATGGATCATGTCCTTTCCACTGATAGGTTCAACTTCAAATCAGCCTTTCTCGCTTGCTTCTCTGCAGCTCCTTGCATCTCTCACCCTGCACTACAGGCAGAGTGGCCCCTGCTGTGACCACATACGTGGTTCCTCTCTTCCACCCACCAAATGAAGTCACACTCAGGCACAAGCCTTTCACACACTAATAAGGCCACTGTGGTTTAGTCAATTAGCAAGAACATTAGGGAGTAGAGTCGAAATACCTGGGCTTCAGTTCCATCCCTTACTAACTGTAAGGCCACAGGCAAATTACTTTCTCTGCCTCAGTTCCTGCATTCACAAAACTGGACTAGTAATCCCTCCTTCTCAGGGCCGCTGTGAGTTTAAAGTGCTGTGATGCACATTATAGAAACACTGGCATATTTTAGCTACTGAAGATTTGATGCTTGCAGTCTCACACAGACACAGTGGCAACCTATGCAGCCAGTCACTGGGACCCATAGACAAGCTGCATCGTAGATGTGCTGACATCTGCCTGTGGTAGTCTGTTGGGGCTGTCGAGGAAGGGGCCCTTAAAGTTTGAGCAAGTCACCAAACAGCTCCTTTTGCTGTTGTGTGTGTATTAATCGCGTGTATGCATATGTGTGGTACATGTGGGGGGTGGGTGGGTGGGGTGTGCACATGTGTGAAACCTAGAGATTGACATCGGGTGTTTTCATTAATCACTTTTTCATCTTAATTTTTGAACAAGGTCTTTTGCTGAACCTGGTTCTCACTGATTGGCTTGAGTGTCTGGCTGGATTAGCAAGCTCCAAGAATCCTCCAGTCTCTAGATCTTCCTCAGTGCTGGGATTTCAGACCTGCCAAGCTCTGCTTTTTTATGTGGGCAGTTAGGGATCCAAACTTGTGCCTTCATGCTTGTATGGCTAGCACTTGGCCCACTGAGCCATTTGTCCAGTCGCTAACAAGGATGAGGATGGCATTGAACTCTGATCCTCCTACTTCCACCTACTGAGTGCTGGAATTATAGGCTCAGTTGATGTAGTGCCGAGGACCAAGCCAAGGTTCTCCTGCATCCAGGCAAGCACTCATCAGCTGAGCCACATCTGTAGCCCTCAACTTTTTTAAGGGAAATAAAAAGACAAAGATTTCTTAAAAACCCCGAAGTCACAATTTCACTCATACATACCAAAATTAACCACAATTCCTTAATTTTATTAAATACACAGTTCATATTCAAATTTTGCTTATTTCCCAAATACACATATATTCATATATATACCATATGTGGACATTGGCTTGTTGGAGAAAGAAACCAGACACAATCCATCCAATAATGTTTTCCATCTTTCTTTTCAAACTTTATGTGAATCTCTTTTCCCTTTGAAGAATATGGGTCATTTGACCAGAAGGATATTTCTTACACTAAACACACACACACACACACAGAAGCAGTAGTAACACACACCTTTAATCTCAGTACTCTGGAAGCAGAAGCAGGAAGATCTCCGAGTTTGAGGCTAACCAGGTCTACAAAGCAAGTTTCAGGACAGTCAGGGCTACACAGAAAAACCATGTTTCAAAAGAAAACAAAACAAAAAAAAATTTTCACAACTTTTCCTTAATGCAGAAATAGTATATTTTTCTGGGTTGTAAGAAAAAAGAAGAGGGGCTTTTGAGATGAATTCGATTCCCAGAATCAGATGCTCACAACAGCCTGAAACTCCAGTTCTACCCCAGTTCTAGCCTCCGCAGATGTGCATGCAAACACACACACAACTAAAAATAATTAAGTACGCCAGGCGGTGGTAGAACACACCTTTAATCCCAGCACTCAGGAGGCAGAGGCAGGTGGATCTCTGAGTTTGAGGCCAGCCTGATCTACAGAGCATGTTCCAGGATAGGTACCAAAGCTACACAGAGAAACCCTGTCTCAAAATAACATAAAAATAAATTATAAAAGAAGAAAGTGAACAATCTGGAGCTCTTTAACTGTTCTGTCTCGATTTTCTCGTCTTTAAAATAGAGAGATCTCCTTTCCTAGGGTTACTGAGTAAGTTCAGTTAAACAGGGCTTGTAAGCGTTTATGTCAGAGCATGGCTCCCGAAATCGGCCAGTGAAAGTCGCCTGTGATGTTTTTAGTTATTGCTATTACGGGGAAAATTTGGAGGCACCACTGGGTTGGAGACCGTTCAGCACCCTGGACAGAGACAGCGACCTCCCTCCTCCCTCTAAGCTAGGCAAGGAACCAGAAGAAACTGCCGGCTTTGGGAGGGCAGTGCAGCTAAGGAAGGGGAAAGAAACCTGGGATTTTCCGAATCGCATTACCCCGGTACCCCTTCTGATGGAGACAATTATTCGGATACGCTCCCCGAGATCCCGGGTCATTTCAGACCTGGACTCAAGTGGTCCTTGGTCAATGGCCAAGCAGAGGGCCAAACCCGGTGCCTCAGTTTCCCTGATTGCAGACCAGTTTCCTCAGGACCGCGGGTGCCGCAGGTTCTTCTCTGAGGACCTCCGTGCCCCTCAGACAGACCACCCCCCCACCATACGTGCTGTCCTCCCGAGTCGGGGTGGTGGCTAGGGGGTGGGGAGAGCGGCTTCCGGAAGCAGGCCCAGAGCACAATTAGCAGGAAGCTGAGTCGCCTGCGAAGGCTGATTTAATTAGGTGACACGGTGCCAGGCAGGGATGCAGGGGGGAGGGGAGAGCAGGGTCAAAACATTTTGTAAAAATCTGTTTCACAAACGCTGCTGCTCCCCTCGGGCCAGAGAGAGATTAGGCGTCTTTGGTGTCTATCAAGGCTGGCTGGCAGTAGCTGGCCGTCGAGAAGGCCACAGTGCCTCCTCCTCATTGCCTCTCTATTGTCTAGTCCCCATGAGGACCACTCTGCTGGGGTGCTGGTTGGGATGGGGGGGCATTGATGACCTGGGAAAGAGAATTCATAAGGCAGAACACTCGTGTACACACACACACACACGCACACACATACAAATAATATTAATTTGGAAAGATCTTCTTATCAATTAACTAGCATTGCTTGAATACCTAGACTATTTGTTATTTATACTCTGTGCCTCAGTTTCTTCAGCTCTAAAATAGTAAGGATCCTTTCATGTGAGAAATTAAGGACATGAATGGGTAATGGCAAGTCACTGGCTATTATTGTATTAGATGCCAGGTGAGTTGAGACCTTTGGTGCCTAATCCTCATAATGACCTATGAGGATATGATCATCCCCATTTGACAGGAGTGGAAACTTAATGTTTAAGATACTGGCAGTAACTGACTTGATTGGGGCGCATGTAGGAATTACACGCAGGACTGTTTGGTGTTGAAGTCTATGTCTTTTCACCCTCCCAGTTCTGAGCTGCTTGGGTTCCCATGAGATCTGCTCTCAGTTGATAACAAACACAACACTCATGCTTTGCTCAACTCACATCTGGCTCAACCACACCTCAGGCACCCACACGTTTGTGTAGTACTGAGCCAAAGGAAATCTACAGTGCTCACACATATATGTCACAGGAGGCAAACACACAGCACCACCCTCCTATGGAAAGAGATTCTGGAGGGTGTCATTTTGCTCAGAAGTTATACAATCCACACGCCTGTGCCAATCTGTCATTGGTCACAAGCAAATCAACCCCTCACACTGAGAAAACTACACCCAGCCACAGAAGGGAATCACACATACACAGGCACACCAAATGTGTAACACTTTCATATGCTAATGCCCCAAAGTAGTAAGACAGAAGACATTGCATACACACGAAGACTGATGTTTTGTTTTTGCAAAACACCATTTACCGGAACAGTGTTTTGCAAAATAACAGAAATCCAGAGAGGTACGTCATTTCAACATATACACTATCACACACTATTTTATGGAGAGGCACAGACATACTTGTAACACATAACACTCACACCTGAGGGCTGTAACCAGATCTAGATGGCATAGAAAAAGAAAACAGTCAAAAGTCAACTTACATTACATATATGTCATGGACAAACCCACACAGAGCAGTGGGCAGAGGGAACCTTAATCTCATGGGCACACACTCACATGTACAAGATAGATTCAGACTCTCTGGGAAGCTGGCTTTTACCCAAGAGCTTCCTGCCTCCCAAAGTCTTCAGGGCAAGTAAGCCATAGACTCCCCCACCCTCACCCTACCCCCCACACCTTCTTCCAGCTGAGCCCAGGGCAGCTGGGATATAATCCTCCAGCAGACTCGTGCAGTGGGTCCCGTACAGCCGGTCTTAAGGACACCTTCTCTGTCATCATAGCCAGATTAAGCTGGGACCAGTCAGTGGGATTTGGGTGTATCCTTCCATCTCCCCGAAATCACTTATACTCCCCCCCTGCCCCCGCAGCCTCAGACCCTAGCACTCCTGAAAGACAGAGTTGCTCCCAAGCTCCTTTCTTAGCATACCAGGTCTCTCTCCTTAAGCTCCTGCCCCACCTGTTGTCACCTACCTGTACAGGTGGTCTGTCTCAACCGCTCCAAACCTAGCCTTGGCCAGGTCCTGAAAGGCAAGAAGGTAGAGCCTGGTCCATCCTTTGCAACCCCCCCACCGCCCCATTTCTAGCTCCCTCTGCAGCTGCCCCCACCAGCTTCAGGCCCCCTGGGTAGACCCCCTCCCTCTCTGCTGCCAGCTTGCCCAGCACTGTGTCTCTGCTCTGAAAACCAGACTAGGGACTGGGGGGAGGGGGAGGATCCCAAGAGAGGAAGTGGCATCTGACGCCCCAGCACCAAACCTGGGGGGCTGCAGGGGGAAGGGAGGAGCAGAGAGGCTTCTCATTGTGTGAGGGAAATTTTATTTTTAACAGATGCTAAGGCAGATGGCGCAGAATTAACAGAAAATGGGAGAGGAAAGAGAGGAAGAACATTACTGACTCCGGAGAGAGTGGACATTAAAAAAATAAAGAATAAGGGAATGAAAACAAGTTTAAGTGCTCTCTCCGGGGGGGAGGGGGGGAGGGAGGGGAGCTGAGAGGCAGAGAGGGACGGAGCAGCGTGGCGATAACCAAAGGCGTGAAATTACAAAAGTAAAATTTGTGGGACTCGGGAGGGGCCGAGAAGGCCCCAGTTTCATTGCAAAACTCACTCAGAAATTACTGGTGTGATGTTTGAGCTTTTATCATTAATAATAATCGAGAAGGGTGGGGGAGACAAAAGGACTCATGGGCTAGGGGGCTTCTGAGGCACCAAAAGAAAAGAGGTTTGATCTGTAAGGGGGAGGGAGTCATCTCTGGGACAGAAAGGGGAAGAGATGAGAGGGAAAACTCATGGACATAGAGCAGAAGCAGAGACACTGAGAATAAAAAAAAATCAGAATAAAGAAAAGAGCAAACACAGGGGACAGGGGAGAAGGGAAGCCGCACAAAGGGGAATAAACAGGAGGAAGCTCAGGAGGGGCTGAGACAAAGAGCTGGACAGAGCAGAAATGAGGCCGGAAAAGCAGCATTGGAAGCAGAGAGGGGCAGGGCGTGTGGACACACCAGTGGGACAAGGAGACCCCAAGATGACTGAGAAGTGGTCAAAGTGGTGAAAGTCAGGGACCAAAGGAAACAGGGAGCAGAGAAAAAGACAAGCAAGGGGCAGAGGCCAGACAGCTGACACGACACAGAGAGAACCAGAGGCAGACTCCGCAGAAAGAACACAAACTAAGGCTCTGGGGCACAAAGAGGGTTGAAGAGGCAGACATCTCGAGCCACACAGTGGACATGAGAAAGAAAGGTGGGACTAGAGGAAGAAAGAAGAACTGAGCTTGGGGCAGAGTTACAGAGAGGCTGTGGGGGAGACAGCAGGGAGGGCAGGAAGGGAGGAAAGGATGGGAGACAAAGAGGAACGGCCGTTTATCTCTCCTCCCAAATTAATTGAGGCTACATCAGCCTGAGCCACTAAAACGGAGCGATTATGAATGGGTTAGTCACAGGTGGAGTTAAAGGCCTTCAGAGGGATATTAGCCAAAATTGAGTGGCTTTTAATTTCTTTCTAACGAGAGACTGTAGCTGGGGAACCAGGCACCGCCTCCGCTCAGCTCTCCTGCTAAACACGGCGTGGGGGCAGCCCAGGCCACTCACCACCTGACCTGTGCAGCATAGGCAGCCAAGTGGAAATGGCCGTGTTTATAACACGCCTGCAACATGCTTGTGACATGTCTGCAACACGCCTGCAACAATGGTGGGAGCCAGAAAGAAGGAAAGGGACCAAGAAATCCTTGGAAATAGCCAGGCCAGGGAGCATGCAGGGACAGGAGCAGGGGCTGCAGCAGGGGCTGAACAGAATATGACATAGGAAAAGGGGAGGAAGGAGGTAAATGCTGTCATAGAAAGGCCCTCCTATGGCTACAGGGTTCCCCAGTCACCCCTGATACCATCTTGAAAGAGGAGCCATGGCATTCTACATTTGAAAGTCTTGTTGCTAACTTCCCCGCATAATAAAGACAGTCTGACCCGCTGGGAACAGGATGGTAAGATGGAAGGGTGCTTAACTATTACTTCCTCAACCACTTCCCAACTCAGTTCCAGGCACTCTTTCTAGTTGAGCTTTAGTTTCTATATCTATAAAATGAGGGAGTTAAAAGTCTCAAATTGTCACTGGGCGGTGATGACACATGCCTTTAATCCTTGCACTCAGGAGGCAGAGGCAGGCCGATCTCTGTGAGTTCGAGGCCAGCCTGGTCTACAAAAGCTAGTTCCAGGACAGGCTCCAAAGCTACAGAGAAACCCTGTCTCGGAAAAGAAAAAAAAAGTTTCAAATTGTCCTCAACACGAAAGGGCTGTGAAGGAGCCTTCCTTATCCAGGGGACTCCACTGGTGTGCGAGGGACGTGTAGAATGGGACACATAACCCAGGTGGACACCTGTGGCCGCTTGAAAAAGGTATGTGAACTGTACAGAGGGTCTTGGGTCCAGAATAAGTTCAGTGACATCTCAGGCAGTAGGCGAATAGGTGACAGATGCTGAGCTAGCTATCCTGGAGGGTGAGGGCTGATGGGGGCCAGAGAAGAGGGACATCAATAAAACTTTGTGGAGCCTGGCAAGAGGGTGGCTTGAGGTGACTCATGAAAGGTGGCTAAAAAGGAAAGGTGGCGGCCTTTCTAGTGTGGATACCAAGAAGGGATGAAGGGGCACAAACCAACTGGAGCTGACCCTCCATGGACATAGAGTGGGCAAAGGGGAGAGAAAACAGCTGTGGCCACACGGGGTTGTGAGGTTTGAATGACAGCATGGAACTCAGTGTTTCCTAAAGAGTGTCAAAGCACTCCAGAAAGGCATTTGGGAATCTAAGCTATTTGGGTAAAGTTACTAAATGAAAGGAGCAAGGGTATAACGTGGAAACAAGGGGACAGGTGTGGTGAACCCGAGTGAAGGGGACAGGTGCAAGGTGGAAGTGGGAAGAAGTTGGCAACCAACATGTGGGCTGAAGACAGGCTACCAGAGAAGACCTTACTTAGGGTGTCAAGGTTAAGATCAGGGTCTGGAAAAGGGCACGTGTCCACAAGATGCCCACAACTTCTACACAAGAGGGGTAGAGTTGGATGGGGGCTGAGATGGGCATCAAGGTGTTGGCTTCCATCCAAGAACAGAAAGACGCTGAGGGAGGTGGAGCAGCTGAATGAAAATGCATTCATCTAAATGTCTTGGTGGCCCAGCTTCTTCTCTCTCAGCCACTAATGAGTTTCCATTCCTGGGACAAGGCACTCCATCTCTGGACTTCAGTATGCTCACCTAGGAAGTGTGAGAGCATTGGCTGGGATCAAGTTGAGCTTTCCTCTAGGTTCTGTGATTGAGTCTCAGAGACAAAGCCAGGAGCAGAGACCTGAAGGGGAACAGATAGGGACCATGAGGGAGATGGTGATAATTCTCCCTGTTCTCAGTCCCCAGAGCCAACAGCTGCGACCCCTCCCCCTGGCAACTCTATTAACACTCAATTAGGGAGCCTGATGGGCCCCAGCCTGGAGGACCTCTCCTCCCACGCACACAGGCAAGCCCCCACTCAAAAGTTGGTCTGAAGAGTCCACGGGGACAAGGCTTTACTCAGATTTCTAACTTACTACAGGGGCAGCCACCAGTCCCTGCCTCCTCTCGCTCCTTCCTCCCGGAGTAGAGCCCATAGGGCTGTGGTGGATGGAGGAGGTTGGAGGGAGGATGCCAGAAGAGGGGAGCAGGGAGGGCCGTGCCCATGCCAGAGACAGGGAGATGAAAGGGAGAGGGCCGTGGAGCAGAGGAAGTGGGAGGGGAGACACAAGGAAGAGCCATGAGAGTGTGTGAGAGAGAAAAATGACAGGCCCTGAATATTGGGCGCCCTCACTTTAAATCAAGATAAAAGACTGAAGTGGAAAATGAGAGTCCGGAGAAGCCCCGGACGGCTCGGGGCGCTAATGGAAACACATGGCTGCCGGCTGCGGGCTTGTCAGCTTCCCCCGGCGCTGCCATTCCCGTCTGATAATCCGGCCTGCCATAAAATTAGACTAGCAAATACCTCCTGACAAAGATGCATGTTTCTCTCTATTGTGCCATCATAAAAAAACCTCCGCTGGTGACTCGGGGAGCCGCAAACTTCAATTTAAATTTACAGTGCTGCGGAAGGAAAGTGATATGCACTCAAAAATTTTAATAACCTATTAAGTTACGACTTCAATTTCATTTTATGAATATTTTCCTTGGGGAGCACGGCTATCACAGAGAAAGATAGAAATTTAAAAAAGATAAATAGTGCCATTAATCTCCAACATTTCTCTTCCATTATCCTTGAAAATTAGGAGTTATTTTTGTTCAGATCTTCATGTAATTAGCTCCCTCCACTTGATTCACTAGCCAGAAAATGACCATGTTCAGAAAATTAAAAATTTGTCATTAAGTGGAATTTAACATAATATCATTTATCTTTATCTATTCCCCAGCTGACAGCAGGAAGCCTTGGCTGCCTTACCGGCTGGTGTGTCAGAGCGGGGAGGGACTGCTGGGGAGAGACACTGGGAGACAGGGATAGAGACTCAGGGAGGGAGAGAAGGCCAGCAGGGAGGTGGCCGGAGCAGAGTGAGGAGAGGAAGTAGGAGAACTGAGGTGTCAGCTCCAGCGAGGCCGCAGAAGAGGCGGAGACTCGCTGGAGTCAGCTGGGCCTGACAGCCGGGCAGATGGGAGGAGCTGGGGCCCCGAAGTGAGAGGGCCACGGGTACAGCAGTAGAAGGTCCCAAGTAGGAAGGTGGCTGGTGAGTGGAGCTGGGGTAAAGAGGAGACTTGAGAAGATGGAGGGTCTAGTGGAAGGAACCCTCCAGAATCTGAGGCCGGAAGCGGGTGGGAGAACTCAGGATCATGGGAACTGGATGCCATCATCCTGACCACAGACAGCTTCGGGAAGGCCAGAGAGGAGGCCAGCATGCAACAAGTACGGGGGGCCAGAGACGAAACAGGGCTGCTAACCGGCGTGAGTCTGAGCAAAGAGATGGAGAAGATGGAAGTGGGACAGACAGACAGACAGGCAGTCAGACAGACAGACAGGCAGTCAGACAGACAGACAGGCAGTCAGACGAGCTCCATTGGTGAACTCAGACGCAGGGAAGGCACTGCCTTCAAGATCTTACCGTGTCCAAGGACTGCAGTCATGTCCTTGATCTTCGCTCAGGGCTACATGGCTTCCTCTGGCCTCCCTCCTTCTAAAGAGACTCTACCCTGTCCCCCTTCCCCAAGTCAAAAATTATCCGCTAAACTATTCCGTATTCATCCTGACTAGAGAGAGCTATGGCTGGGCCTAAGAGACTCAGAATTGGATAAAGGTACTAAACAGCAGCACATTAGTGAGAGATTTAGAGTATAATAAACCCATTTCATAATAATATGTGCGCTGGGGCCAGCGATCCATCATCACAGGAGCCTGTCCACAGTGGGGGCCTTGACCTGCAGGGAAGGGACCTGGGCAGGTGGCAGAGACTTTTCTATAGGTTCCCAGGGTTTGGACAAGGGCTACACACTGTCCCCTAGGGCCAGAAGGGGACGTCGGGAATGACTTCAGCTCAAGTGGCTCCAGGCAGTCAGAAGGGACAGCAGGCAGAGACTGAACTACAGGAGCGGTCTGAGACCCCTCCCACCCACACCCCCCACACCATAGCCAAGCCCAGATCTTCTGCAGGAAGGTGGGGACACTCCAAGCCTCAAAGTCTGTACCCTACAGACAGGACCCAGCTAGGCGAAGCCTCTCAAATAAGCTCGCCGTTCCTTCCTTCTGGGATGCTCTTTTCCTTCTTCTCCAGCTGACCTGTCAATAGAGCACACCTCCACAGAGGCCTCCTGGAGTTCCCTGCCTTACTCCAGCTCCTCCAGAACCCTGCAGCTCTTTCTGAAAGTGCCTGGTTTTAGGCATAGATTCTAAACTGAACTCTAGTTTTGACGCTTACTGCTGCAGTTGATCTTGGCGAGTCACTTACCCCCGACCCCCAAACATCAGTTTTTCATTTATCAACTGTAGGCAATTAATACTGCTTCACAGGAGTGGTGTAGGGGTCATCTTAGATGGTAGCTTTGATATTATTATATAAAGCAGGAAGTAGTTTGTTGCAATACCTCTGCGTGTGGCTCCCCCAAAGCCCCAAGCTGCACTAAGGCATTGCGATGCTTGTCAGGGAGAGTTGCAGCTCCCTTACTGCACTGAACTTATTCAGGGCCCATAAGCAATGGCATACTTGTTTCATGCTTATTTAAACTGCCCTTTCAGTGCAGCAGAGGAAAACATCTCCTGTTGATCTTTGCACTAAGGAAAACAGCATCGGTACCTAAAAAGCAAGGGTTCCCCTGAAAAGGCGTGGGAAAAGAGGGACAGATTGGTTAGGTCTCAGGTTCAGTCTCGAAATGCTACAAGGTGAAGAAATCCATCGATGCTGAGAGCAGGTAGTTTCCTAGGAGAAGGGGAGTCCCAGGAAGGCTTGGGCTTAAGTTGGTGACAGACCAGGTGACCAAGAGAATATTCAGGAGGAAAGGTGAGAAGGTCAGATTCAAGACCCAGCCACGGTCCCGGGACCGGCTTCGTCCTCCATTGTCCCAGGCCCTCATCCTGTACCATCAGGCTCCGTCTGCTGAAGCTGTGCCAGGCCTTCCTCCTGTTCTCACCCAAGAGGGCCCGTGAGCAGGATCTCCGTCTACCTGCAATGCAAGGCTCTCCTCTCAGAGGGCAGCCTGCATTTTCTGCAGTCTCCAGGGCATTCAACTGTACTCAATTCAGCATCAAACTATGGTTAATTTCTGGGGACTCAGGATAAACCAAGACCTTCTTGATCAATCCTCCCGACACACACACACACACACACACACACACACACACACACACACATCCCACAGATACAAAAGTGGTTTCTTGCTGGTGCCAGAGTTCAGGCTAGGACATATCTACTGCCTCTTGTCTTTGTTACAGGTCTAGCAAATTCCAAAGCAGATACCTATACTGCAAAGCAGTGAGTGTGCCCAGGTTTTCTATGAGTAATCCAGAGTACTCTGGTACGCCAGAGAGAAACAACCCTCTGATCTTGGCAAGCTGGCAGGGTCAGGACAATGATTGAGAGAATAGGTGCCACTGGAGCTGGGTTGGCAAAACTCCAGCAGGTGGAGCCTAGGAGACTGGCTGGGCCAAAAGAGATGGCTGTATAGCAGAAGGCCAAAGAGGGAGAAAACCGGTACCCATGGGGCATCTACTCTGCACCGAGAGTACACCAGCTTGTCCTTGTTACTGTCGTCTCAGTAGCCCTTCCCAACACCCTTAGAAACAGATGTTGTTATCTCTGTAGATAAGATCTCCATTGAAAGAGGGGAGCTAAAAGTTCAGGAAAGTTAGATCACTTGGCTTGTAAGGACCAGAGGCTGGCCTTGAACCTGGAACTGATTGCTTCTAAACTTCATGCTCCTTCCTAGAACTCAGGAGGCTGAGTCGGACTGTGAGTTTGAGATCTGCTACATGGTGTGTTTCAGGCCAGCCTGGTAAACATGGATGAGGCCATTTCTCAAAACAAAATAAAGCATAGCTGGAGAAACAGTTCAGCAAGTAAAGACGCTGGTCACCAAGACTGGTGCGCTGAACTTGACCTCTGGGACACACATAGTAGAAGGAGAGAACCAGTTCCCACAAGTTTTCCTTTCACCTGGTATACATGGTCCTTCTCTCATCATCTTTCTCTACCCCCACCTCTCAGCCTTGAGAGTATCCCTTCGAGGACCCTACCTTCTGGACCCAGATCCTGTTTTACCCTTTCCTTCCCATTCCCTGATCTACACCTGGGCCTCTACCTCCCACCACTTCTTCCCTCCTAACCTCTCTCCTCCACTCCACATGCCACCGGTAGATGCCTCATCAACAGTTCCCAAAGGCTTGGCAGTGGTGGCACACACGATTAATCCCAGCACTCGGGAGGCAGAGTCAGGTGGATCGCACTGTGAGTTGGAGAGGCCAGTCTGGTCTACTGAGCTAGCTCCAGGACAACCAAGGCTACACAGAGAAACCTTGTCAGGAAAAACAAAAGCAATCAAACAAAAAAATTAGAAAGTTTCCAGGGAAGGAGATGAAGAGATGGCTCAGCAGATAAGAACACTCGCGCCTGAAGATGTCCTAGGTTACAGTTCCCAGCGCCACACTAGGTGCTCACAGTTGCTTATAACGCCACTTCCAGGGAGTCCAAAGCCTACTTCTGGCCTCCACAGGCACCGACACCTACAATGTGCACAAAATCTTATGCAGGCACACATACACACAACCAACCAACCAACCAACCAACCAATCAATATATTATTTGAGACTTCCAATGGCTCAGTGGATAAAAGTGCTCACCACAAAAGCCTGATGATCTGAGTTCAATTCTCTGAATCCACAGTGGAGGGAGAGGAGAGACTCCCCAGACTTGTCTTCTGATGTCTTGTGCCTGTGTACATGAGCACACACACACATGATAATAATAAAGTTTTCTTTATATTATAATGGGAAAGATTTCCAGTGACCTTTTTTCAAGACAGGGTTTCTCTGTAGCTTTGGAGCCTGTCCTGGAACTACCTCTTGTAGCCCAGGCTGGTCTCGAACTCACAGAGATCCACCTGCCTCTGCCTCCTGAGTGCTGGGATTGAAGGCGTGCGCCATCACCGCCCGGCCTTTTACAGGCTTTGACCCCAGCTCCTCTGTTTACTAGAGGGACAAGTTGCTTGTAAACATCAGTGTCATTGTCTGTCAAAAGAAATGATGACGGTGTCTACCTGTCACTCATCGAGTAAGAGCGAGGTACATAATAAACAGTTTTTAAAAACTGGTTGTTAGTTTGCTTTTTTAATTTTTGCTTTGTTTATTTCAAGACAGGGTTTCTCTATGTAGCCCTGGCTGTCCTGAAACTCACTCTGTAGACCAGGCTGGCCCCCAAGTCACAGGCCTGCCTCTGCCTCCCAAGTGCTGGAGTCAAAAGCGTGCGCTGCGACACCCAGCTTGAATTTTTTCTAAAGAAACAGATCATTTCCTTTTAAAAATTTTATACATTTATTTATTTATTTGCTGTTTATGCAAATCCACGTACACAAGTGTGTCTCACAGTGTGTCTGGAGGTCAGAGGACAGCTGGCAGGGGGAAGCTGGTCCTCTCCTTTTGCCATGTGGGGTTTGCTGGTTGGACTCAGGTCATCAGGTCTGGTGGCAAGCACTTTTATCCAATAAACCATCCTGCCAGTGCTGCTTTGCAATTGTAATAAAAGGTTATATGGCCAGGCAATGGTAGTGCATGCCTTTAATCCCAGCACTTGGGAGGTAGAGGCAGGTGGATCTCTGTGAGAACAGAGCGAGTTCCAGGATTGCATCCATAGCTACTGAGAAACCTTATCTTGAAAAACCAATAAGTAAATAAATAAATAAATGGCTATATGCTCACAAAAATGTTATTGACTCCATTTCAACACATTACAGATTATATCATGATAAACATATGCTAGTTGACAGGTTTTTGCCTAAGAAGGAAAAAAGCCAATATTAGAGCCATTGTAATAAAATACCATGCTATACATTGTTTGGAAAGATATCAAGAATGTTCCCTGTTCCCTACTTAAAAACAAACAAAAACAACAAAAACCCCAAAACACTAAAATTTCTGACTTGGAAATAGTTGAGTTGTCATGCCAACTTGGATCATAGTCCTAACAATGTTTCCATGTGGTGATATTTTGTTTGTGCTTTAACAAATACAGCTTGCCTGAAGATCAGAGTGCGGAGCTAACCACACTAGTTAGCCATAGAGACCAAGCAGTGGTGGCGCACACCTTTAATCCCAGCACTCAGGAGACAGAGGCAGATGGATCTCTGTGAGTTCAAGGCCACCCTGGGCTACAAGAGATTGAATCAGTCTAAAAGAGAAACAGAGCCAAATGGTGGTGGCTCACACCTTTAATCCCTGCTCTAGGGAGGTGGAGACAGGAAGTGATATCGCTGGGCTGAGAGAGGAACATAAGGTGGGAGGAGACAGGAGCTAGCATTCCTAGAAATAGGATTTCCCATTTGGTACGAGGATTCCGTAGAGGTAAGAACTAGGGCCTGTGTGCTCTGCTTCTCTGATCTTTCAGCTTTTGCCCCCTAATATCTTACTCTAGGTTTTCATTATTAAGATCAATTAGAATTTGCATTACAGCTCTATCCCCAAATCTCTTAAGACTTTGGACCTTCAATGCCTCATAAATATACATATATAAGAGACTGATATTTGTTCAGCATGTAAGGTGAACAACCATCTTAAATAAAGGGACATAAAAGAAATGCTTGGTGTCTGATATAGTTACTTACACCACCTGCAGCCTTGGTGACCCACACCTATAATCCCACCACCTGAAGACTTGGTGATTCACACCTATAATCCTACTACCTACAGACTTGGTGACTCACACCTATAATCCCACCACCTGCAGACTTGGTGACTCACACCTATAATCTCATCACCTCTGGGCTTGGTAATTCACACCTATAATCTTACCACCTGCAGGCAGAAGCAGGAGAGTTTGCAAGTTTGATGCCAGCCTGGACTACACAGAAAAAGGAAAAGAGGGTGTGGTGGTTTGAAAGAAAATGGCCCCCAAAGGGAGTGGCACTATTGGGGGGGGGTTGGCCTTGTTGAATTGGGTGTGATCTTGTTGGAGGAAGTGTGTCACTGTGGAGTTGGGCCTTGAGATTTCATATACGCTCAAGCCATGCCCAGCGTCTCAGACCACTTCCTGTTGTCTGTGAGTTAAGATGTAAGAACTCTCTGTTCCTTCTCTAGTGCCATGTCTGCCTGCATGCTACCTTGCTTCCCTCCTTGATGACAGTGGACAAAACCTCTGAACTATCAGACTGTAAGTGAGCCACCACAATTCCATGCTTTCTTTATAAGAGTTGCCATGCTCATCATGTCTCTCCACAACAATGGAAATCCTAGGAAAGATGGAGGGAAATGGGGAAAGGGAGGGAAAGAGGAAAGAACTGGCCCTACCTGGCAGAATGCTGGCACAACCAAAAGTTAAACTTACTAAAGTCTGTTAGAGTTTGCAGAGATCAGTCTACTTTACCCTAGGAATAACCCTGTAAAGTAAAAGTTACCACTAATCTCATTTACAAAGGAGAACCAAGGAACTTGGAGTGGTTAAGCATTTTGCCATAGGTTAAAAAAAAAATAAGCCACAAAGTTGGGCTTTGAATCTCGGTATTCCAACCTTAAAGTCTTCATTCTGTGAAAAATATTAAGCACTTCCTAGGTACCAGGCACTGTTCTAAGACCTTTACATTGTATGTGAAAGAATGATTTTAGTCCGCGTCTCATTATGTGTGTATCCCAGGCTAGCCGAGAACTCTGAATCTTCTCACCTCAGTCTCTCAAGTGTAGAATTATAGTTATATACCTGGCTACACCCTACTTTAGTCCATATTTGGATTCTTGGAATTCTCACAACTATTGTAGCAACTTGCACAGCCTGCAAGACATGTGTAGCGTCACTTTGGGGAGTCTATTCCCTTTGAGTCTGTCTGGCCAGTGATGCTATGGGGCAATGGTTTGTACCCTGTCAATTGTATTTTAATAAAATGCTGATTGGCCAGTAGCCAGGCAGGAAGTATAGGCAGGTCAACCAGGCAGGAAGTAGAGGCAGGGCAATGAAAACAGGAGAATTCTGGGAAAGGAAAGTTCTTTCTGCAGTCGTGACCCAGCCACAGAAGAAGCAAGATGTGACTGCCTCGCCGAAAATGTACCAAGCCACCTGGATAACATAGACCAGAAAAATGGGTTAGTTTAAGATGTAAGAACCAATTAATAAGAAGCCTGAGCTAATGGGCCAATCAGTTTATAACTAATATCGACCTCTGTGTGATTCTTTGGGACTTAATGACTGTGGGAACTGGGCAGGACAGAAACCTCAGTCAATACAGTGAGATGCCACAGGAGTGGCACAGGGTGACCTCAGGCCACAGGAAGTTTTTCAGCTTCGCACGCGTGTAAAGCAGTAGCCATGTAAAGAGACCGGAAGCTGGAGAAGCTAGAGAAGGGAAGGTAATTTCACACAGAGGAACCAAAGCTTTCTAGCCTGCAGCCAGCATCAATCACCAGGTATGGACCTGAGTCTGCTTTAGCTGTTCAACCTGTAGCTAAGCTTCTAATTGAATACAGCTGTCTAAACACTCAGGCAGCACCTGAGGAGCAGAAGAAATGTCCAGCCCCCACAAACAACTATGAAAATTAAAAAAAAAAAGATGTTTGTTCTGCTGGTCACAGCCAATACCT
Source organism: Ondatra zibethicus (assembly GCA_004026605.1). Taxonomy (NCBI): domain Eukaryota; kingdom Metazoa; phylum Chordata; class Mammalia; order Rodentia; family Cricetidae; genus Ondatra; species Ondatra zibethicus. Next base: position 91,896 of record PVIU01000078.1, read on the forward strand.
GTATTCTCAGCAGTTAGGACTTGGAGGCAGGAAGATGGGGAGGATTCAAGGTCATCCTCAACTACATAGTGAGTTCAAGGCCAGCCTAGACTACCTGAGTTTCTTTCTGTCTCAAAAAATAACTAAGAAAAAAAAAGAATATCTTAACAATTTATTCTGCCTACTTTGCTGAGTTCTAAATAAAAAGCACACCTTTTCCTTATCCTTCATCTCTTCTTTGAAAACCAGACCCAGGCCTAAGCTTGCTTGTTTACTCGTTCTGACACTCTGGCTTGCTCAGTTTCTGGGGACAACTCTCCCATTTCCTTCTGTTGCTTTCACTGCTGACTCTAACTCAAAAGACATTTCTCTGCAGTCTCAACTCCCTCCCCCAACAGCTGCTAGGATCTGTAGCTTGCCTGCCATGCTGTTTCTCTCTCAAACTTTAATAAAATGGTCTTTGAGCTGGAAAAAATAATTCTCTGTAGTTGGGCGGTGGTGGCGCACGCCTTTAATCCCGGCACTCAGGAGGCAGAGGCAGGTGGATCTCTGTAGTTTGAGGCCAGCCTGGTCTACAGAGCGAGCTCCAGGACAGCTAGGGCTGGAGTGTTTGCCAGCATGAGCAATGAAATCCCCAACAATTAAAAAAAATCCTTCTTTAGCTCCCCAGATCTGGAGTGAAATGTCATACAGCAACAGATCTGGAATATGCTACCGTTTCTTTATTCTACACATGGGAACACTAAGGCCATAGATGGGCTTAAGAATTCTCCTAGCATTAAGCCCCTAGTGATGACAAAACCAAGGCTTAAACTGAGGCATTCTGGTACCAAGGACTGTGCGAACAGCCACTAGTTACAGAAAAATGCCCTTCAGAGATGTCCATGTCATCATCCCCAGGACCTGAGAATTTACTGCCTAACTTGGTAAAAGGGGCTTTATGGATACAGCTATCCTAGTGATCTTGAAGCCAGTAGGTTGTCCAGAATCGTCTGAATGTACACAATGCAACCACATGACCTTTGTAAGCGGGGGGGGGGGGAGTAATAGGCCAAGAGTAAAGGCCAGGTGATGTAGGGCCGTGGAGAATGACAGTACCCTTCAGAAGTGGGACTAGCAAGGACACAAACTCCCCCACTAGACTCTATAAAAGGAGCCCTGTCCACACCTTGGACAGGTACTTGTCTCCAGAAGTGTAACATAACAAATTCTGTTGTTTTACACCTTCAGACTTGTGGTGATTTTGTTAAAGTAGCAATGAGAAACTAAACACACAGATGCTCTCCTTGAGGGGAGCTGAAGTCCTCCCTTGGTCACAGAACAGGCCAGTCTCTTTACTCTCTTTCTGTCTCTCTGTCTTTCTGTTTCTGTCTCCATCTCTCCTCTCACTCCAGAGGATTGCCATGTAGCCCAGGCTGACCCTAAATTTACCGCATAGTGTAGTCCAGGCTGACCTCCAGCTTGTGGTTCTCCTATCTCTGCCCCCCAGAGTGCTGGGATTATAGGCGTGCATTGATAAAACTCTCTTCTCCGACCTCCCTCTTCCAGGACGTTTTCTCTGCACATCCCAGATGCTGCTGCTGCCCTGTTCTGTCCCCACAGCAGACAGTTGCTACCTTCTTACTCAGCACTTGCTAATATCAGTGCTAATGTGCTGGCGGGCAGCCCAGTGACATTCTTATGAGTGTGAGTCATGGAATCCAAGGACAAGAGGCTGGAGAGGCCCTTTGAGAATCTAACCCTTCCTTTTATGGATGATGAAACTGAGTCCTGGGGAAGAGAAGAAATCCACGTACCCAAGGTCACATAGCCAGGACTCAAAGACAGGGTCCCTGACTTTACATCTGTAAATTCATTCATTCATCAAGTATCCACCAGACTCTTGCCAAGCTGGGGTGCTGGAGAGTCACTGACAAGCAAGAAAGATCCTTGTCTTACAAGGGTGTCCAATCTGTAATAAACACCATTATCATGTGGTTATACCATTACTCACCATGACAATGTGGGGGGAGTTTGTTCCATGTGACAAGCGGAAGGAGTACAGAGCGCAGACATGGGTTTTGAGCTATCAGGTCAGGGAAGGCTCCTCTGAGGAGGCAACTCCTGTACCAAGCTGAGGATAAGAGCAGGTAGCATTGACGAGGACTCGTTAAGGAGGAAGATAAAATCTATAAAGCAGAGGGAACAAAGTACACAAAGGCTGTGGGGTTCAGGGGCGCAGAAGATGGTGTGGGGGCAGTCAGGGGGTCAGGAGAGCCAGAATGACAAGGAAAGAGGTGAGACCTAAGGGCTCCAGAAGTCCACAGGGTCAGACCGCAAGGGCCAGAGAGGCCATGGGAGCTTTTGGTACTAGTCCCAATGGTGACAATAAGAAGCCATAGGAAGATTTGAGGCAGAGAATGACAAGATCATATTTGAGTTTTATGGTGTTTGCCCCCACCAGGGCCTTCGCTTATCTCTATAGGCGTGTTAGAGATCATTATTACAGGGAGTTTTATGCCACTCTGTATTCCTCTTCGAGTGCACAGCCTTGTACAGAGCAGGGGCTCCATAAATACAGGTTGATTAACCTCTCAGAGGCAGGAGAGGCTAGAGAGCTCTCCCTCCCTCTTGGAGTGCTGACTTTGGCTCTCCAATCACCACACACTGACTCTCTTATCTCCCCTCCACATACACACAGACCCAATCCTTGAGATTTCATCCCCACCCTCCTTCTCTGTCCACACTCTCCCGCAGACCACCTTGTTGCTTCTTACAGACAGGATCATTTCCTTCGGGCTAAGCTTAAGTCGCATGGTGGCTGTGACTTTCATTGCTTACTCTGTCGTTCCCAGAGTTGGTATAGCACCCAGCATATAGCAAATATCCCACATGGCATTTTATTTTCTTCTTCTTTTCTTTTCTTTGATGCTGGAAATTGGACCCAGGTCTTCCTGAATATTAATATATCTTCCATTGCTGAGTTATGCTCAGGTCTCTATAAGTTATTTGATGAGAGTGCAAGCTAGATGACCATTCAGATGAAGTTCAAGTCAAAACAAAACCAATCTACAGTGATTGATAGCCAAATAATGACCACCTATGGGGACCTGATAACTGGGAAGGAACACGGAGACTTTGGGAAAGGGGGGCTGAACTATTGATCTGTGTGGCCCAGTTTCTGCATATGGGCAAGTCGTGGGAATAGTGATCTTTACTGTGTGTGGTTTTTAAAAGAGGAGGTGGTATCTGCTGAGATGGACTGCCCCATTTCTAGCTGTTTCAGGTGTCTGCCTCGAAACCAAGCTCATTCAATAGCTCCCACCCTATAGAATGCTCTCCCAAGTCCTGTGCCCAGTGCCCTCATCATCATGTTTGTGACTTTCCAATCTCCAGGTCCCCTGTGCCCCGCACTACCCCATCTTACATCTCTCCTTACCCAGCTTCCAAAGACACATGAACACAAGTGGCCCTGGCCTTGCACAGATTCTTAGGGTAGCCCCAGAACTTTCACAAGCAGGTGTCACCACTGTGATGATGTCATGTGGCAAAAGGGACACTGTCTGAGGCAGGAGGTCAAGATGAGTGGAAGCCCTTGAAATGCAGGAAATCTCCTCTAATGCCTGGTAGAAGATGGATTTGGGAATATCTGAAGCATAACAGCACACTCTTTCTGGCTTTGAAGACAAAAGGGACACACACAAGGACCAGAGAGTGCCTTCTGTGAGCTAACATTGATTCTCCTGCTGACAGTCAACAAGGATGCAGGGAGCAAGGAGTGCAAATCTGCCATCAGCAGGCATGAGCATGGACAGCGGCTATCCCCAGAACACCAAAAAAGAGCCCTGACCAGCTGAAGCCAGATCTCTGTGCATCTGAGAGGGTCAGCAATCGTACCTACCAGATTTCTGACCTACAGCCCTATGAGATTAAAAATGCATGTTGAGGACTTGGGGAGACAGCTTGGAGTTTAAGAGCCTATACAGCTCTTCCAGGGACCCCAAGTTTGATTCCCACCACCCATGATAGGTAGTCATGACTACCTACAACTCCAGCGGCGCCCATACCTCAGGCCTCTGCAGTACCTGCACTTGTGTGTGCATGTGAGGGTGTACGCACACGCATACACACACACCTACATAGAATTTGAAAGGAATTAGTAAATAAATTATGTTAAGCAGGGAACAGTGGTACATGACTATAATCCCAGAACTTGAGATGTGGAGGCTTAAATCCAACCTCCACTCAATGGCCTCTATATCCCTCCCTCCCTCCCTCCCATCTCTTTGCTCCTATCATGGCTTAGCCCACTGGCCATTCTCCACCCATTTGCCTCCAAGCCTATCTTTCCAACCCATCCATCCTGCTCACTGCCACCAGGTTAATCTTTCAAAGCTACAGACTTCATCACATTGATCTCCTGCTTTAAAAAAAAAAAAATTAGTGGCAGGGTAGCCTAATGGTCATCCTCTGGAACCAGAATTCTGTGTACAGCCTAGCTCTGCCTCTAAGTGTGTTGTTTTTCTCTTTTCATTTTCTGAACCCCTATGTTGTCTAAACATAATTCCTGAGATTTTACATGATGCAGGGCTGTAGTTCTAGTTCCTGGCAGGTAAAGGAAAGAGAATCAAGAGTTCAAGGTCATCCTCAGATAGCTAGTTCAAGACCAGCCTGGGCTATACGGACCTTGTCTCAAAATAATACTAACTAATAATGAATGTAACTGCCCAGAACTAATTGTGGCTCTTACTGTAGAGTTTTGCAAATCTTTACATCATCACAAGTGGTGTGGGGAGTCCTTCTGTATATGTGTTGCTTTTATTGGTTAATGAATAAAGAAGCTGCTTTCAGCCAGCTTAACAGAATATAACAAAGTTGGAAAAGATTCATAGAGAGAGTAGGCAGAGTCAGGGAGAAGCCATGTAGCCGCCAGAGGAGAAAGATGCAAACCGCCAGCCAGAACTTACTGGTAGGCCACAAGCCTCGTGGTAAAATATAAAATAATAGAAATGGGTTAGTTTAAGATGTAAGATCTTGCTATGAATACACTAGAGTCATTGGCCAAGCAGTGCTGTAATTAATATAGTTTCTGAGTGGTTATTTCAGGTCCGGGGCAGCCTGAAAGCAAATGAAGAGGCACCAACTACACTCAGGCCCCACCTACATCAAGATTAGCCCAGCCAGCCACTCACTGGGAGTGAAATCCTGTCCTCTGGGGATAACTGCATGAAAGAAATATGGTAAATGTGGTGCAAAAGGTAGTTGTTACTGCAAGATGGCTCAGTGGGTAAAGTACCTGCTGTCTAAGCCGGACAGCCCAAGTCCCTGAGTCCTATAGTGAAAGGAGAAAGCTGCCTCCTAGAAGTCGTCCTCTGGCTTCTGCGTGTCACAATGGTACACGTGTGTCTGCGCTCACACACACGCACGGTAACATTTTCTTTTAAAGGTGAGGAGGTGGTGACAGAGAGCAGAATGTTGGTGGGTCTTGTTCTAGCCTAAAGGGGTTATTCGTGGCCTGGTCCGGGCGAGCACTCCATCTGAGAGCTGTCCTCATCCAGCTCTAGGTGGTTGACTGAAGTCTCCAGGCCGGCCTTACAGCCTCTCCCACCTCCCCAGCCCATTCACAGAATTCCAGGCTGTTCCCTTACCTGTTAAGCCCATCCTTCCCTTCCATCTTCATCTTCTCTCCCTTCATCACATGATCTCCTTCTGTCCCCAGCGCTCTCCTCGCTGATTTCACTGATTCGCCCACTCCAGTTGCTGCCGCTAGCAAGGCTGCTGAAAGCCAGGCCTGACGTGTGGGCTTGCGCCCTTCTGTGAGTGCAGCTGCTTTCCAGATGAAACCTGAACATCTCAGCACAGCCCTTAAGGACTCTACCATGCCAGGGCACCATCTCCAGCCATTCCTTGCTCTCTGCATATAAGTATCCACTAGGCGTCCTCCTGCCTCTGAAGCATCCACTTGGCTATTCCTTCTTCCTGGTCCACGCTTCTTAAACAACACCTGTTTGCCCTTCATCTTTGTCTAAAGGAGGAGAGACTTCCTCCAGGAAGCCTGCCCTGACTTCTCTGACTAGGCCAAACGCCTTGCTTACAGGATCACAGAAGCTCAAATTGCTCTCGGGTTAACATTTCATAGAAGCAATTTGTCTTCATGAACAGCATCACCAAAGGTCTGGCCAGGGTCTGTACCTGCTTCAGTGCCAGGAAGAAAGAATGAATGAAATGAGTGTGGGCCCTGCTTTAGCCTACACTCACCCCCACATTTACTCACTTGTGTCCCCACTTGCTGTGTTCTCTTGGACAACTCTAGTCTTTTGTCATACCAGCCCACCCCTGCCAGTCCCTGCCAAGCAGTCATGACCAAATGTTTGGGCCCGTGACGCTGTCTAGCTATACCTCCTGCCTGCTCTGCCACGGCCACCTCGTCTGTATTCTTCCTCACTGGTTGTGAGCCTAACACATGCACACCGAAGAACTTTTAGATAACACAGATAATGCAGGAAATAGAAAAGAAAACACAAAACATTTCAAACGTAACTACCCAGAGATAATTGCTGCTGTTATTGTAGAGTGTATGTTCACCCATTTTCCCGCAGTCAAGGAGTTTTTTTTCTAACTTTACAACAAATCAATGAAGTCCATATTATCCTCACCATCTTCTGAGGGGGGAGAAGGAGTACAGACAAATTCAGTAACTTGTATCAAATCACGGAGCTAGTGAGGACAAAAAGAAGGCTGAGCCCTGAGCCTGCTGCCTCCTGGCTGAGCCTTTCTCTACAGGGCCTCTGGGACCTAGGCCCTTCTCCTCTCTACCTCCTAATTCTTATACCACTCTTCTCTCTTCCTTCAAAACCCAAACCCCACTCAGCAATCCAGCTTCAAGGACACTACTTTGGCATCCAGGACAGTGTGGAAAACTGGCAATGGCAAAGCACACATCAGGATGGGTTCAACAAGTGACCTACACGGCCTTGCATGGACACTACACTGTTAGAAAAAGAACCACCAAGAGAGCATGGGTTCATCAGAAGCAATTTCTGCGATAGTTTATTAAGTTTTAAAAAGTCGGGTTGGAGAGATGGCTCAGTGGTTAAGAGCACTGACTGCTCTTCCAGAGGTCCTGAGTTCAATTCCCAGCAACCACATGGTGGCTCCCAACCATCTGTAGTGAGATCTGGCGCCCTCTTCTGGCCTGCAGGCAGGATACTGTATAAATAAATAAATCTTTTAAAAAAAAAAAGTCAAGACAATGGTTGGATAGTGGTGATGCACACCTTTAAACCCAATACTTGGAAAGCAAAGGCAGGCAGATCTCTGCGAGTTCAAGGCCAGCCTGGTCCACAGAATGAGTTCCAAGACAAGCTCCAAAGCTACACAGAGAAATCCTGTCTCGAAAAACAAAAAACAAACAAAAAAATCAAGACAATGAATAATGTGTGAGATTGACTATCATTTTTGAGGATATTCACACAAATACACACACACACACGCACACAACCAGTCACTACTACTTCTAAGAAGGAATATTTAGGGAATGAAAGTGAATGGAATGGTAAGGAGGACCTGGGTCCTACATGATGTTTAAATTTTTACCACACTCATGCATGTAATGAGTGAAAACAAAACAAAATAAAACAAATTAGTCAGGGATGTAGCGCAATATTAGAGTACTTGCCTAACATGTGAGAGCCTGAATTTATCCTCAGCACAAAAAGTAAGACCAAATAAACCCCACAATTGTCCAAGCTTTCTCCGGCCATTCCCTGAGCCCACTTTTACTCCCCTTGTGTGAGCATTTGTATGGACTCTCTGGAACACAGGAATGCCTTCCTTCCTTCCCCAGCGAGGCTCATATACTTACCATTTGTCCCAGGCGCTGGAGAAGTGGCTCAGCAGTTAAGAGCACTGACTGCTCTTCCAAAGGACCCAGGTTCAATTCTCAGCACCCACATGACAGCTCACATCTGTCTAAAACTCCAGTCCCAGGGAATCCAAAGCTCTCTTCTGGTCTTTAGGAGCACCAAGTAGTCACACGTGCACAGACACATAAACATAAAATAACAACAAAACCAAGCACCTCCCCTGTAGCGCCTGCACTATGGGACAGTATGCAAACCAGGAACTAAGAGACAAAACCACACATACACAGACAGACAGAGACACGGGGGACAAGGGTCATCCTTGATACAAGAATGCCAATTTTATTGTGCTCAGGGGCAGCTTATATAGGGCTCTGGCCACGCCCCAGCTCTTGGGATCTTTCAGCTGCAGGCCCACCAGAAACCACTCTCCTGCCATAAAGGCCTCCTGCTCAGAGCAGCTGCAGGCAGAAATAAACAAGTTGTTTTGCTCAATTGACTCCAGCAGGCAAAGGGTCTGGGGCAGGCAAAGAAAGTCAAGGGGCAGGGTTCTGCAGTCCCCAAAACTCCCCCCAAAAGGAAAGGGATTTTTGTCCTTCATCAGACTAGTAAGATCCTACAAGGGCGAAGACTTTCTTCTAGTCTCACTCTGTTCTCTCTGAACTCCAGAGATTGAATCCAGGGTTACCAGGCTTACACAGTAAGCGCCTTTACCTGCTGAGCCATCTCATCAGACTTTAAGGGTTTCTCTTCTGATAGTGGGGGGATGGTGGCTCACACCGTAATGCCAGCACTCACAAGGCAGAGGGAAGCCCAGGGATCTCTTTGAGTTCCAGGATAGCTTGGTCTACAGAGTGAGCCCAAGGACAGTCAGGACCACACAGTGAAACCCTGTCTCAAAAACAAGCAAAGAGATAAATAAATGCCTCTATTCCATCACCCCTGAAGGGTGAGCTCCCCCATGCTACCTGACCCCACCCACTACTGTTGACTTCTCCCTCACAAGTTCTGCATCAGGTTGGAATGAGCCCATCAGAGTTTGCCTTCCTGGTGTTGTACTCTGAGAGCACAGGGACCATATGTTCACCAAACCCAGCACTCAGCTCAGACCATCTCTCTCTTGTCCATACCAGTGACTGGATGGGCACTAACAGCCTGGTCACTCACGAAAGCCAGGTGATATTGGAGAGCATATTACTTTCCCCCTATTCTTACTCAAAGTCCCTCAGCCCAACTGAAACACCAGTCTGAGACCTCCCCACGCTAACATCCACAGCCTCAAAGCAAGCTCTTGTAAGGTTCCATGCCAGTCTAGGCCTCTCTTTCAGATCAGAGCCCCACCCAGGCCAACGCCAGGCCCCAGACTGACTCCCTGCCCCCAGCCCTACAGAGAACACCATAGCCCAGCCCAGCCCAGCCTGGAGGGTCTGGCCCATCAATCGTGTTCCCAGGGGTACAAACCAATTTCTCTTGCTTTCCCGAGCCCGTCTCCCTGGCGGAGCCTGGAGGGGCCTTCAATCGCATTAATCCCAGCCTGGCGGCGGTGACGAAGACGGATTTCACCACCAAACGATCCATTTGTATCTCTCGCGCACTCAGTTGGTTTTTTCTGTGCGGATGTTCAAAATATCATGAAAAAGGCGTTAGCCGGGTAGCTGTGGCGCAGCGGAATAATAGAGTGATCCAGCAATGCGCTCCTGACCTTGCAGGACAGCTAATCCATCCGCACATCTATCTTAATTATTCCCGGTTACAAAAGAGAAACTCCACCATCCATTCATTCCGGGCTGGCAATTCCATTTTCCACCCCTACTCACGCCCCATCCTTTCTCCACCATGTCTCTAACCAGATAGTCCCATTCACCATGGCTACAACACTCCTCATCCCCAGTTCAACCTAGTTTGGCCTGAGCCTACCTTGGTGTAACCCAGCCCAGTTCACTCACGGTCACTTGAGATCCAAAGTTCTCTACGTGTGCTCTACTCTCTAGAACCCTGGTCAATGCCTACTGAAGACCAGCTATGTTGAGAATCAAGGTTCAGCAGACACATATACACACTGAAACTTTCACACAGGTAGCCATGGACTCTTATCCAGATTTTAATATTCAGACTCTTTTCACACACACACACATTCTAGACAGGCCCACTGTGTCGTCCATATTCACTTCAACCTCACCATTTGGATTCTGCTGCTGCCTTAGTACCTACACTAATACAGATGGACTTTTGGACTGTAAGGTTAGACCCAACCAAAGTGTCTTGGCCTTTCTCCCATCCCTAAAGTCAAACTTCAGTGTTGTTGCTTGAGACAGCGTCTCTCTATATCCTCTTGATTGGCCTAGAACTTGTTGTGTAGACTAAGCTGGCCCCTAACTCAGAGAGAGATTTGCCTGCCTCTGCTCTCAGAGAGCTGGGATTAAAGGTGTGTGCTACCATGTGCCGCCTATTAGTTTTTTCTTTCTTTCTTTCTTTCTTTCTTTCTTTCTTTCTTTCTCTCTTTCTTTCTTTTTTCCTCCTTGCTTAATACACCTAGGGCACCAGTGCTGGGGGATAAAGATTGACATGAGCAAGGAAGAGAGCAAAAGATATGTGTTGCGGGGAAGGGGTGGGGGCTGGGGATTGAGCTGAGATCCAGCAATCAGGGGGAAAAGAAGTACAGAAGGGGGGACACCAGGCAGAGGGATGAGAAGGTACTGACACTCTGTGACAGTGACTGCAGGAGGAACACAATTCCAGCTAATGGCACCAGATTCATTCTGGGAGACCATGCAGGTCTCTAAAGCCCTTCCTAATTCTGCCCCTTAATGTATGTTTTTCAGATCCCTCATTCTAATGATTTTAATGCAATCAGCAAAACTAGGCATGTAATTGTCTTGGCTCTGAGCTTGGCCATGGCGGCTCCTGGGATCCCTGGCTCCCAGTTTTCCTGCTCTACCCAGCAATCCAGCCCTCCCTCCTTTTGTACGCCTTAATTCAGCTTCAGTCAACAAGTGAGACTTCTCCAGCACTTGAGGCTGGGGAAGGACACCGCAGAAGTTGCCTCAAGAAACCCACTGAGGAAAGGACGCAGGAGTACTGCGCTATCAGGAGGTGTTTCCTGGCCCAGCCTGCCTAGATTATACCAGTTAGAAAAGGAAGTCAGGACGGCTTCCTAGAAAAGCTCAACGACCCCCTTTCCCAGAAGCAGCAGGCAGCCTGGGCTGGGCCAGCAGGGGCAGTGTGCAGGGGAAAGGCCATTTGTCCGGAGACAATGGCAGAAAAGGGGTCTCCAAGCGGCTGTTGAAAGCCAATTTGTAGTGGTGACGGGCCGAGGTTGCTCCAAAGGCTGGGAACAGCTGGAGCTCCCGGTGACTGATGGGTGGGCCCAGGAGAGGGGCCATTGGTCTGGCAGACACAAAAGCCCCGATGGTGCGCGGGTGGGGCCCGTCAAAATCATTAAGTGCTGAAGATGGAGCCAGCGGACTTCAGATGGGACCAGTGGGTTGGGGGGGGAAGAGGTCAGGAGCTCTCCCTGCCCTTTCTACCGCCCCTCCTCCATCCTCCACCCTCCACCTCGGCTCCGGAAACTGGCCACCCACGACCCTATTACCATCTAATTTGCATAGACACACCCTCCTCCGCCTCCTGGTGCCTTCCAGCCCAATCTGGGCAGTTCTGACTTTGGGGTAACCTGGCACTGAATAGCCCCTCCGCGCCTCTTTTGGGGACCCGTCACCCTCGAACATTGCATTCCCCAGCCGTGCCCTTCGCTACTTTCAAGGAACTAGACTGTCTTCAGGCAGGACCACGAAAGACCCCACCCCCAGTTCCAAACCTAAGAAACTGAGTTCGGGTGCTGATTTGGCTATTTCTAGGCGCCTCCTTCCTTCTGTGTGGGAAATGTTTCTCCCCCTCGACCTTCCCCAAGGGGTGAGGAGAGAAGACACTGGAAGAAGCCGGTGTCCTCCCTCATCCCCGGGAGTCCTCCCTCGCTCCTCGAGGCTCCGGGCACGAGAGCAGAGCAGTGACCCGGCCAGGTGGTGATGATGCGGCCGGCCGCGCTGGTCACTCTTGGCCGCTCCCCGCGCGGAGCCCGACCCTCCTCGCATGGGTCACGGCGCCGGCAAAACTCCCTGACACAGAAACGCCGCGGGGCCTGCGCGTGTCGGGAACAATCCTCCCGCTGATGGGAAGCGACAGCTCCGCCCCGCCTCCCTCCGCGCTTTCCCTTCACCGCTTCTCCTCGCGCCTCCCCCGCCGGCCCACGGCTCCCCAGGAGCACGCCCGCCAGGTCGCCCCCGGAATTCCTCTACGGAGCGTGGGATTTGCACAGGAGAGCCGGAGCGACCCTATGGCCAGGTGGCTTGGGATGTGGAGACAGAAAGAGTGGAGAAAAAGAGGTGCTGGGAGGCACAGTTGGTTTCAGCCTGCTCTGCCCTTGTTCCTGAAGAAAAAAGATTGGAAGGAAAGAAGCAACATGTAGGGGTCTCTCCCTGGTGTCATTTATTCTTTTGGCTCATCTCCGTCTTCTGGACTTTGTCGTCTGTGTATTTTTTGTATTGGTTGCAAGAAACTTCTCTTTTGTAATGACCTTCTTACACGTGCGTACACATACACACCTACCTCTGCAGGCGTAGTCCAGTCAGGGACACGCTGTTCATAGCCACAGAGAAGGCTATGATCACTAAGCTCCAGTTTTCATTCTTTTTTTTTTAAGATTTATTTATTTATTTATTATGTATACAACATTCTGCCTCCATGTATGCCCATGCGCCAGAAGAGGGCGCCAGATCTCATTACAGATGGTTGTGAGCCACCATGTGGTTGCTGGGAATTGAACTCAGGACCTCTGGAAGAGCAGCGTGTGCTCTTAACCACTGAGCCATCTCTCCAGCCCCCAATTTTCATTCTTGTTCCAAGCCAGAACCTTCCAGAAGGCCTTCCTCAGCTTTTTCTTTGCTCACCTGGACTCCTTACTTATTTCCCTTTACTATGTTCTTCACTGGAGGAGAATTGGTGTGGAAGGAATGCTAGATCCCCTCTTCAATAAGGAGAAGCCTTTATGGGGTTCCTTCTGAGGATGGACCAAACTTCTACCAGTACCTGACAACTTACCCAAACCCTCCCCAAACCTAGCTCTGCACTTATATCTGTTCCACTTCCCCTGTCCTTTGTGTCCTGGCCAGGGACCACATGTTCCAGGAGTGCATTTTCCCATCTCCACTGTATCTCTCCCTCCACTGACATTCCTTTGAGCCGCTACTATTTTTTTTTTGTAGGTCCTGTAATTCCTCTCATCTTGCCTCCTGCCAGCAACACATCTACTGAATCCTTGATGAATAGATGAATGAACTGTGATTGCTTGTGAATTTGGGTGGCTCCCAGAGGCTGAGATGGACAATGCGCCAGTGAAGTGGGTGAGGACAGAGGCAGAAAGACCAAATTCTGAGGCCAGATTGGGCTATACAGTGAGTTTAAGGCCAGCATTGAGTGACATACTAAGACCTAGTCTCAAGCAAAGGAAAGGAGGCTGGAGAGATGGCTCACTGGCTAAGAACACTGGTTAAGAACACTGGTTACGGGGCTGGAGAGATGGCTCAGTGGTTAAGAGCATTGCCTGCTCTTCCAAAGGTCCTGAGTTCAATTCCCGGCAACCACATGGTGGCTCACAACCATCTGTAATGAGGTCTGGTGCCCTCTTCTGGCCTGCAGACATACACACAGACAGAATATTGTATACATAATAAATAAATAAATGGTTTAAAAAAAAAAAAAGAACACTGGTTACCTGCTGGGCACTCCAGAGTCAGAGGCAGATGAATCTCTGTGAGTTTGAGGCCAACCTCACAACCTCCTGCGAGTTTCAGGACAGTCAAGGCTACACAGAGAAACCTGTCTTGAGAAAAGAAAAAAAAAGCAATGAATGTTCTTCCAGAGGACCTGGGATTGTTTTTCGTCACCCACATGGAGTCTAACAACCATTTGTACCACCAGTGCCAAGGGAACTGATGCTCTCTTCTGGTTTCCCTGGGAGCCAAGCATATATATGGTGCAAAGACACACATGCAGGAAAAACACCCATCTGTGCATAAAATAAGAATACATTTTTGAAAAGAGTGTTAGCTTTGGTAGCGCATATACTAAAGTTAAACCTGTCTCTTAAGTACTCAACTATGATCCTTTAATAAGTTATTTTATTTACTATTTATTTATGTGTATGACTGTTTTGCCTTCATGTATGTCTGTGCATCATTTACAAGCTTAGTGCTCAAGGAAGCCAGAGGAGGATGTCAGATCCCTGGAACTAGAAGGCAGCTATGTGGGTGCTGAAAACCGAACCTGCGTCCACTGTAAGAGCAGCAGGAGCTCTTCAGCTCTTCGCTGTGGCTGTCTCTCCAGCCACCAGTGAACGCCCTTGTAAAAAGTGTAAGACAGGAGAAAGATAAGAAGGAAGGCTGGCCTAGAAAGGTTGGGCTCTTTCCCTAAAGTCACAAAGGCTGTGGGACACTAAGGTTGAGGATGCTCAGTGCTTCCTCTAGGGACAGTGTGTGGTGGGCCAGGATAGTGCAGTGAGGATGGGGGCCATTCCATCCTACTCACTGCTCCAGGATGAGGGAGTCTCTGATCATCTCTCCAGGAAGAGCCCACAGGGATCGTCTCTCCCCAAGCCCCTCCTTCAGTCCTAGCGCCCCCTTCTGCTCCTTCTCCTCTACGACCTCCATTCTCTTCCATATTCTTTTGGCCCTGAACACTTTCCTAGGAAGCCCAGACCATAGCCCTACCTAGCTCTACCACTAACTAGCTGGTGGTTCTGAGAGCGCCATTCATCTCCCCTGGTCTGGAACCCCCAAGTGTCTGTGGTGGGGGTGGAGCTGCAATAGGCAAAGCCTGAGTTACTCACCCCCCCCATTCTGGCCTCTAATCCCTTTTGAGAGAAGGATGGGGGCACCTTACCCAGCCCAGCTGACCCAAGTTCCTCCCCCCCATAGGGACTGGGGCTCAAAGAGCACTGGGAAATTCTGTGAATTAATTACCATCAGACCTAGGCCACTGTTCATCTCTGTAAACAAACATTCGAATATGCTGTAATTAATTACATCTGCCACAGCGACCCTTCCCTCATTCATCCTTCTTCAGCTTTTCTTCTGCATACCCTAGACCACCTTCTCCTCCCACTGAAAACCTGGCAGGACCCTCTCCTGCCCCTCTCCCTAGCCTTCTCAACCCCCACCATTACATGCAGGTGCCAGCATCTGCCACTCTGCAGCTTTTTGTTCCCTTTCTGTCTCTCCAGTGCCCTTCTGTCTTTCTGAAAGTCCTTTGTCTCTAATCCTGTCGGCCTGGATTTTCTTCCTCCACCAAGTTTGATGTGAAGAACACGTCCTTTAAGGAGGAGGAAATGATGAGACTAGAGAATCTATCCAGGAGCCTGAGAGAGCATGCTCTTTAGTGAGCTGGGACTAGCCTAATTTACAAGGATTATGGGAAACCGGGGAAGGAACCCTGATGCAGCTTCTGTCTTCATCCCTGTCTTGTCCCTCAGTGTGAGAAACACAATGGAAAGACAATTGCCCAGGTGAGCCCACCTGGCTATGCCACAGTTGCTTCCCTTCAAAGACAGAAGGGCTCCAGCAGGATGATACCGGTTAGGGCAGACAGTTGAGCACCAGGCTGGCACAGGGTTGTTGGGGGCGGGGAGACGGCGAGGAAACGTTATCCTTTCTCTATGTTCACCTTGATCTGCGAAGAGCGTGGGCCGGGTCGGGAAACTGATCACTCGGACCAGAGGTGGGAACCTTAGACGAAAATGAGGAGAGTCCCAAGCCCAGATCGCCAGGAAGGACAGGAAGAGAGCTAGCCGCCAGAGGGGTTGTTGGCCCGCTAGGCCGCGCTGGGGGAGCCGGGAGCTGGGTGGGCGGGGTAGGGCGGGCGCCACCAGGCGTGGCGCAGGGAACAGAGCAGAATGAAATGCAGATGCAAAACGTGCTCGTAAGAGTTTCCTCTCTCTCCCCATCTGCCAAAGCCGAGATTTTAATCTTTAATCCATGAGCAATCAGCGAGCAGCGGCGAATGGCACATTACAGATGTTTTACTGTCGCGGGCGTTCGCAGCTTCCGTGCTCCGCACAGGCGCGACGCGCGGGCGCCCCTGCCCCTCCCCCTCCCCTTCTTCCCTCCCCAGATCACACTTAACAATATTCCCCTCACCTGCGTCTGCAAACTGGTTAATAAAGGTAGAGCGGGGAAGCAGGGCCTTTTAACCCTTTCCTACAAGAATGGGGACTCTGTCTGGGGGGGGGGGGGGCTAGGCTGGTGGTATAGGCGCCGGACGGCCGCAGAAAGGACCGGGTACCATTTATACTGCACTAATGTGGATTTTCTAGGTTGAGGGGCGTGAGGCCAAGGACTTGAGTGTCCTGATAGCGAAGCCTTTCCACTCCTAACACCCTTCCAGAACCCAGTACCCCGGGCCCGCTGGCGGCTCCTGCTATTAGCGCTCCAGATGTTCGGCTGAGCTGAGACTCTGCTTTCCAGATGTTGGGCACCTCTGTTCTCACGTGTGGGACCACAATCCCTTCTGCATGATGAAGGAGAATGCTGTAACGGTCAGATTTGGGAGTGGCTAGGAAATTCGGATGTAGAGGAGTCTTTGAAGAGAGGCTGGGAGGGGGGCTCTGCTCTCTCCCCAATGGAGGTGTGTGTGTGTGTGTGTGTGTGTGTGTGTGTGTGTGTGTGTGTGTGTGAAGCATAGGTAGGAAGATGGGAACCCCAGGAAGGTGACTCTGGAGCTACTATCAGGTCCAAAGGATAAAGATGTATCCCAGAAACCCCTGGCAGTGATCCTAGTTTGGAGAGACATATTTGTACATTTAAATGTTTGCCGCATTTACTTGTTTGCAGGCCCCACAGGTTAAGACCAGTTTCCACTTACATTATCTTCCCAGGGTCTAGTATAGGGCCTAGCGCATACTCAGCAAATGCTTTGAGTCCCGGGTCATGCTTTCTTGGCATTACCAATGAAGTCAGTTCATCTACCTCAGAACAAAGGCATGCGCACTCAGTCTCCCTCCATCAAGACTATAGCCTAACTACATCCTTTCTAGCTCCAGGCACCAGCTTGTTTCCCTGCATCTTTGGTGGCTCCTTCCCTTTCGACAAGAACCCAGGACAAGAATGGCTCAGCGGTTAAGAACAGTTGCTTTTACAGAGGACCTGGGTTCAGTTCTCAGCACTGATTTACAACCACCCATACCTCCAGCGTCAAGGGATCCTATGCCCTCTTCTGACCTCATCGGGCGCCAGGCACTCATGCAGTACACATACATATAAAAATAAAATTAATAAATCTAATTTAAAAATGTTTGTGGTACAACACCCGAGTTTCACTGGCCTACTACTTTCTCTAGGCCTCTCTGACCTTTCACCCTAAACTCTTGGACACCCTCCCAAACCTACCTCAGAGGCCTACCTTAGAGGCAGGCCCACAGACACCAGAATTTCCTCCTATGGTTCCCACGGAGGGGGTCCAGTTGTACACCACTGCCAGCCCAATCCCCAGAGTGGGCCAGAGTTTCACTTCACAGGCCATCTTTTCCCTGAAACTTCCTACCCTCCACCCCAAATTTGGGTCTTTTGGGGAGGCCTGTGCAGAAAGAAGGAAAGAGAAAAAGCTGAAAACTAGCCAGAAGGAAAAAAATTATATCTAGGCCTAAAAATAAATAGAAAGTGGTTGAAGGCAGCTAAACGAAAGGAGCATGAGAGCAAGAGGTAGATATTGACAAAAGAGGGAGAAACAGTGGTTGGCCAAGGCAGCAGCAGAGAGGTGCACACAGATGGACACCCACAGTTAGAGGCTGCGGGCAGAGCGGGGTGCTGGAGGCTGGGGTCAGGCTAGAGAGCCAGGAACCGGAGGGCCCTGGCTGGCCGAGGTGGCTGCGAGCCTGCACTGCCCCAGCCGCCGCCGCCACCTTCTGTCGCAGGCCGCCCAGGGCCTAGGCCGCAGGGCTCACAGGCGGCCCTGAGAGGCGGCGGCGGCGCGAGGGAAGCCGGGGCGACAGGCAGCGTAGCCGCGTGTGTGTTTTTATTATTATTATTTCTGATTAAAGAGGAATTCATCTCGTATCTGCCTCCTGCCAGGGGCCGAGGCGCCGCCATTGGGGTTAACGGTGCGGAAGAATACAAAAAAATTTCATTGAGGAGGATTATAAAAGTTACTAGCTGGAACATTAACAGAAGAGTAACTTGTAAAAAATGCAATATTACAATATTCACAAGGACGGCAGAGCGTGGTAAAGCTATAAAATTCAACATTAAAATCTTCCACAGCCTAGATAACCTAGTTAACAAACATGGTATTGGAACTACTTTTCTATTGGGGATGAGGAATACGGTGCCCGGGGCTGATCACACCTCGGCTGAGGGCGGGGTGGGGGCGGGGCGGTCCTGGGCTAGCCCCGCCTCTCTCCTGCCTCAGCCTCCTCCCCAGGAAAATGGGCTTAAACAGAACACAGAAGTGGGGAAAGCCCGAGGGAAGCTCCTCCAAACCTCAAATGAGTTTGCACATTTGTGAGGTTCGTTCTGATGTGATGTATTGAATGAATCAGAGAATTCAGCATGGATTTAGAATTTCTGCATAGGGTGTTATATACCTCTCTACAACTGCAGGAAGTGTACATAAAATGTATTAAGAAAGGATTCAGCGTGTGCGTCAGTGTGTTTCTGTGTGTGTGTGTGTGTGTGTGTACATGCAGTACTGTGTACTCGGGCTCTCTCTATATGACTCATATAGAGGACAAAAGCATGGTATGTGCACACAAAGAGGGAGCTCAGGGCAAGACGTTTTGAGTTGTACATTGAGTGTTTATAGCATATATGTGTGATAAATGAGCCTCTGTGTGCAATATATATGTGTATGAACAGTATGTGTGGGTGAGGTGTAAGTCTAGATAACATTGAAACATAGGCAAATACTGAGTACATGTCTGTATGGTGTGTTGCGTACAGTACATGTGTTTAGTACAGCTACAGTACATTTTTCCAAAAGGTTATGTGTTGCAGGGTTCCATGTGCAGATGTATGCAGGGTACATAAATTAACGGATATTACATGGTTTTTAATACAGGGTAAGTCCAAATACTATCAGAAGTATGTCTGCTATGTACACATAATATGCCTGCATAGACAGTAGTTGAGCTATGACCCATGAGTGTGAGTGTGCATGGCATGTGTTTAGGGCATATTCACCTGAGTGTGATGGGAGTGTAAATGAGCAACGGAGATGACTGTAGTTGCAAACGCCCAGATATCTGCTATATATGCCTATATCTATACGGCATAAATATTTGAGCAGAATACATATTTGTGAAAAGTATATGTGTATGTATGAAAAAACACATTGATATGTGAGCTGACAGAATGTGCATCTGCAGACACAGAGCATCTGTGTGGATCCGGCCTCCAAACTCATGGCGATTAGGAGCACACATGCAGGGAACATATTTTGAGTTGTATGTGTTTTCTGTGTCCTGAGTGTATGTATGACCTTAGGCAAACAGTCTCTAGGTATCTTGGGATCACTCGTTGCAGAATGGTGATAGTGTCTGTTTCACAGGGTTGTCATTAGGGTTAGACATTAATACTTGCTATGGTGGAAACAAGAATAACTGGTACCTTAAAAATGCCAAAAACTTATAAATAGGTTGGATTCATGGCAAAAGGGTTTGCAAGATGTGATTGAGAATCTAGAGATTAGCCTGGTCTACAAAGTAAGTTCCAGTGCAGTCAGAACTGTTACACAGAAAAACCTTGTCTTGAAAAAAACCAAGAAGAAGAAGGAGAAGAACAAGAAAAGGAGGAGGGAGGAGAGAGAAAAGGAAGGAGGAGGAGGAGATGGAGAAGAAGAGGAAGAAGAAGGAGGAGGAGGAGGAGGAGAAGGAGAAGGAGAAACTGCTAGAGATCAGCACGAGAGGTGGCTCAGCATTAGTTTCCCTTACAGAGGACCTAGATTTGGTTCCCAGAACCTACATGATGGCTTGCAACTGCCTATAACTCCAATTTCAGAGGGTCAAATGCCCTCTTCTGTCCTCTTTGGACACTAGGCACAGATGTACACAGGAATGCATGCAGCCAAAACACTCATACATATAAAATGTAAATAAAATTTAACTATCCCAAAAAGAGCCAATTATCCTGGATTGACAGGCATTTTAGAGCATGCCTTTAATCACAGCATTTGGGAGGCAGAAGCAGGTGGATCTCTGTGAGTTTGAGTACAGCCTGCTCTATATACACAGTTCCAGGCCAGCTAGAGATACATAGTGAGACCCTGTCTCTAATAATAATAATAATAATTATTATTATTATTGTTATTATTATTATAGATGATCTATATGGGCCTTATACCATAAGAAAGATACTTGCAGAGGAGAACACACGTGTCAAAGGAGAAATGAGAACAAAAGCATAGGCATAAATGATGCAGCCATGACTTGTGGTATGTGGGTGGCTTCCAGAAGATTTAAACAATCAAGCAAATTTCTCTCAGAACCTTGAGAAGAAGTCAAGCCCCATTCTCACAGTTTAAAATTCTGAACCCAAAAATGTAATAAACGTGATTTTAAAGATGTTCACTGAAAAGTTTTTGGTGCCCCATAAGCCTCTCCACCTACACAATAATCCAGATCAAACTGAATTAGGAAAAGCCGGGTTTAATGGATACCAACGCGCCCGGGTGGCCTTCCAGCCCCCCAGAGAGGAGACGGGGAAGGAAGACCGGAAAACCGCATGTTTGTTCTCTGGAGGGCTGTTTGAATACCCTGTGGGCGTGGTCTTGAGCATCTCTGGGGAGGGGTCATCATTCGTCGGTCTTTCTCGGAGGTGGAGTCTGGACTAGGACAACTCCCAGGGGAGGGGCTTGGGGTAGACCCTCCACCCAAACAGTACGGACTCTTTGGGTATATGGATGCCAGGACTGAGGTGAGGCTTCAACCCAAGTTCACATTTTGGGCTATGGAGATGGCTTAACAGTCAAGTACACTTGGATCCAGCACCCTTTTCTGATTTCCTTGAGCAGCAGGTTCATGTGTGATGTACAGATATACATACAGACAAAACCCCATACATGTAATAAAATAAAATGTGTTTTAAAAGATGGTAGCAATTTGTTATGGCAGCAAGAGGAAATTAACATGCCCATAACGTACTTCAAACAGTGCCGCGTGTGTTGAAAGTACCTGATTAATGCTCGTAAAACTAGTTCTTTGGAGGTAATATTTGAGGCCCTAGGGGAGGCCAAGATGTGCACCTAGTTGCTGGACTTGCCTTTTTGTCTAAGGCTGTCTCTTGGCTGCCCAAGGCCAACCAATCTGGATCCTGCCAGAGCTTTTGTTTGGCCAACAGAAGCAAGAATGTGGGAGAAGGGATATGGAAAGTTCCTTCAACGCCTGCCTGTTTGTTCTTTCTTTGTCATGTGTGGGGTATTGGGATTAATGCTAGGCTCCTAGAGCAGGAGAAGGGGGAGAATTTGGGGGCATTCTTCCCCATTTGGCCTTTGAGCAGGTTTGGTAGAAGAATGAAGGTAAACATATGGGGGTCTTGGAGCCTTTGGAGCCACTGGAGTAGAGACAAGTCCTTGGCCAGAGAAAGAGACATCAGACCTCAGTTCATACTCCAGCTGCCAACGGGATGAGTTCTTGCTTATAAGCCATGGTTCTCCCATTACATCTCTGCTGCTATAAAGGATAGCTTCCTTTTCCAGTCTGGGGTCCTTATGTAAGACTTCTCCTGCAGGTCCCAGATGGTCGCAAGGACTTGAGGCATTGCCAGAGATGATGGAGCAGTTGATTTAATTTGAACCCAATCATTCCACTTCCTTCCATGTCAAGGCTGCCTAGGAGGATTCTGTTGATGAGATGGTATAAGTCACTTAACCAGGTTCCTAACAGTGGACTTTAGGGTTAGTTCTTTTTGTTTTATTTTTTGAGATAAGGTCTCATATAGGTCAGGCTGTATGTGCGTGATGTGATATATGAGTCCCTGTGATGCCATGCACAGAAGAGAAGTACTTATTCTTCCTGGGTTTGGTTTTGCTTTGTATGAGTGTGGTTTGTTGTTGTTGTTTGTTTGTTTGTTTGCTTGCTTTTACAGGTTGAAAGAAAATTTGATTCACATTTTCTTATTGTCATTAATGCCCAAGGTCCTGAAAGTCCAACACTCACATTTACTTAGAAGATAGAGACGTTTCTCATTGCTTTCAGTCTTGGGGCAATACAGGCATACACATAAAACAGAAAGAAGCAGGACTGGGAAGAAGGCTCAGGAGTTAAGAGCACTGACTGCTCTTCCAGAGGACCCAGGTTCAATTTCCAGTACCCACATGACAGCTCACAACTGTCTGTAACTCTCGTTGCATAGTGAGATGCTGTCTTATTTATTTATTTATTTATTGAGATGCTGTCTTAACAGACAAAAGCACATCAATGCACATATAAGAAAGTTAAATAAATTATTTTTAAAAAGAAAGAAAGCACACTGGTAAAACACGTGTCTAGCATGGAGGAAGTTGTGGGTTTAGTCTCTAACACCACAACCACACACACACGCACACAAATAATAAAAAAAATTTAAAATGCTCAGTGTTCTCTCTGTGCATTGAAACAGTTCAAGAGTTAGAAAACTCATATAAGACTCTCAATTCAACCACTTTTGGGGCAGGATAACTGGATAGTTTAACCTTTCTGCCTCAACTTCCCTAACTGTAAAATGGGATAATAATGGCATCTAATCCATAAGATAGTTTTGAGGACTAATTGTTACCTGAAAGACTTCTGGAAATGCCTGGTGCAGAATGTGTTCTCAGCCAATGTTGACATTTGGCATCACCGTCACCCTCCCCCTCTTCTGAGAAGCGATTGTGTGCAGCTGTAGCTGGGTAGGCTGGGGTGAAATCAAAGCCCCACAATGAAATAATTTCTGAGCATCTGTGCAACTTCGACCTGAATGAGCCTCAGTTTCTTTATTTGTCCAATAAACTCAACAACACCTGCTTCGAAGAGATGCCCCATGAGGATCAGAGCCTAGAAACAAGTGGCCGAAAGCCACAGCTGGGCTTCAGCCAGGTTTGCTCAGCCTACAATGTAAGTAGGTAAATCACATAGTAGGTGAGAAAGTCAAAACAGACTTGTGGGTATGGAAGTACACATTTTGAATCTTAACACTTAGGAGGCTGAGGCAGGAGGATTGTACGTTGACCAGGCTGGCTACATAGTGAGATGCTGTCTTATTTATTTATTTATTGAGATGCTGTCTTAACAGACAAAAGCAAACCTTAAAATATGCCAAAGGGTCCACAGGGGAAAGGAGTGCTCCTTCCATCCATGCTACCCGCATGGAAGCATTGGTTTTTCTGTGTCAATCCAAAACTGATCTATGCAGGTACCGTGGGGAAGTGAACATATGTATGCTCTTTCTCACACTTCAGAGATACTGCACACCCATTTCATGCTTTCTTTCCTCATTTATCTTGGAGGTCTTTCCATGTCTTAACATGAAGAGACTTTTCTCTAGGTTAAGGCTACATAGCATTCTGTTGAAAATGGTTAAGTCTATTAACTCAACCCTAACAATAGACATTAGGATTCCTTTTTTAAAAATTGAGACAGGGTCTCACGTAGCCTAAACTTGCCTCAATATCACTATATGCCTGGGGATGACCTTGAACTCCTGATTCTCCTACTTCTACCCACCAAGTGCTGGGACTACTGGTATGCAGCATAGTGCGGGATTTCAACGACTTCTATGGCTTTCAATGACATGCAAACAAATTGGCCATGGCTATCCTTGCTTATCTGTCCTTTAATCATTGACCCATTAGGCCGCTTGTCTTTTATATTTTAAATAGTTTCCAGTGTGTTTCATATAAAAATCAGTTATTCTGGTTGCTGTTTAAAAAGTAAGCAACTTGGGCCGGTAATGTAGCTCAATGGGAGAGCATACGCCTAATTTGCATGGAATCCAGAGTTTGGGTCTCTGCACCGAAATGTCAAAAATAGATAAATAAACCCTCAAGTCATATTTTTCAACCAGACAACTTGTCACCATCAACTCCATCTTCTGCATGGCCACAGTCTCCTTTTTTTCCCCCAGAGCTGGAAATTCAACCAAGATCTCATGCATTGCAGACAACTGTTCTGCCTCTGAGCTACATCAGCCCAGTGTGTTCAGAACCCCAAGGAACCCTGTACTTTAAAGAGGCCTTCCTAGGCTGCTGGTGGAGCTCCGGGGGTATTGCATGTGCTTAGCATGCCCTAGACTGGGTTCCACACCCAGTATCACAGACTATTAAGAGAAGATGCCTCCCCTCTCTGAGCATAGGCCCCTTTCTGTTGTCTTCTCAACTAACTCTTCCTGCACATTTGAGCCCTAGTAAGATCTATGCAACAGACCATAGAAAAATAGTGTTTGACATCAAATAAGTATGTAATATAGACGATTTCTTTTTCACAAGGAGTTATACTTCTAACTTCAGTTCTAGAATGTATCTGTTTTAAGGACTCAGATTTTAACTGAATATTTTCCATGCATGTGTGGGACTTTATTTAAGTCTATATATTTTTAACTTTATGTGTTTGAGTGTTTTGCCTGCCTGTATGTATATGTACTGCATGAGCACCTGGTATCTTGGAGGTCAGAAGAGGGTGTCTGATCCCCTAGAACTGGAATTACAGTCATGAGCTGCTATGTGTGGGTGCTGGGAACCAAACCTGAGTCCTCTGCAAGAGCAGCAAGTGCTTTTCATGGCTGAGCCATCTCTGCGGACCCATGTTGCATTCTTAGAGTGTTTAGGAAACTGGGGATCCAATCAGGAAGAGGAACTTTTACTCAGAGATACACTCACAGGTCTTCCAAAGGTCGGGAATGAGGGAGGAAATTCCTCCACCTATATCATGTCAGATTTAACAAAATGAAGACTAACGTGCCTGTTAGCATTTTGCTGGCCAATATGGTAGCCATTCACCACAATTCTATCAAATATGTCAATTAAATTAATTGAAAAAATCAGCACCCCTGAACATGGAAAGATAGCTCCATTAGTAAAGTGTTCACTATCCAAGCATGAGAACCTGGATTTAATTCCCAAAACCTATGTTTGTTTGTTTTTTTAAAGCTTGACATGGTAACATGTTCTTATCATGCCAATGTTGGGAAGGTAGCAACAGGCAGATCCCTGTGGCTCACTGGGTAGCCAGCCTAACCTACTTGATAACTCCAGGTCAGTAAGAGAGCCTGTCTCAAAACCCAAGGTGGATAGCACCTAGGAAACAACACCTGAGCTTCATCTCTGGTCTTCACAGGCACACACAAGTGCACCAAATACACACTCATGAGGACATACACACTTTCAGTTCCTCAATCACACTCGCCACATTTCTAGTGTTCAGTAGTCACCTCTGGCCAGTGGGCTCCGCGTTGAACACCTGCAGCCTCGCGGGAGCTCTATGGCTACACTGCTCTAGACTAGACTCTCACAAAGGCAGGAACTCCCTAACTCTCGTCCACCACTGCTGTTTCTCATGCCATTTCCCGAGCTGGTACTCAATGACGCTGTGGGAATTAACAACTAAGGACCAAATGAACAAATTAATGAATGAACAAGCCAACCAACGACCCACAGGACACACAGCTACAGCGACCCTTAGGAAACTGAGAATGGGCTAGGTCTTGTGGACAGCAATACAATGCTGGAGACTAGCTGTTCCCAGCAGAGCCAAAGGATCACTGCCAGGACTGAGGCCTACAAAGGAAGCTGTTCTTCATGATGGTTGAGCCCGAAGCCTGGGTTTTGAATATTGCAGCTCTCTTTTGTATACGTGACACCTTCTCCTTGAGGTTCGGATAAGCCCTCCTACCCAGAGAAACCTCACCAACCCCACAGAGCAGAGCAAGTTCCAGGGCTGTATGGGCAACAAGTTATAGGGGGACTACCCCACCCCATCCAGAGGAGACATGTTTTGATACTGCTGTATCTGGCCTGTGCCCACCTGAGGGCTATCAGTGAGGAGAAGGAGGAAGATGGGAGGAAGGATGACGAGAGTGTCAGGGAGATGGGGAGGTGAAGAAACCAGTGTAGGTCTCCACATTCGTGTGCTTGCATCTTCATGTATCTGCATATTTGGGAGACCGTGTATGCAACAGAAAGTTGTGCATGCATTGGGAAGCTGTATGCAATATGTAGAGAGCTGTAGTGCGAATTCTAATTCTTCCTAATAATAAAAACCCTAATTCAGATATAGGGGTTAATGATGAAAGATCAGAGAAGCTGAGCAGCCAGTCACTAGTTTTTAGGAAACCTCAGATTGAATGGGGTATCCTCTCTCTAGGAATCCTCAAACTGAATGCTGAGCTCCTCTCTCCTCCTGCCTTACATTCCCCTCTCAGCCCAGCCAAATCACTTCCTGTCTCCACCTCCCTAGTGCTGGGATTAAAGGTGTGAGACACCACAGCTTGGTTGTGTTTCTCTTTTAGACTGATTCAGTCTCTCATAGCCCAGGGTGGCCCTGAACTCACAGAGATCCACCTGTCTCTGTCTCCCGAGTGCTGGCATTAAAGATGTGTGCTACCTGTGCCCGGCCTCTATGGCTAACTAGTGTGGCTAATTCTGCACTCTGATCTTCAGGCAAGATTTATTTGTTAAAGCACAAACAAAATATCACCACAGAGAGCTATGTCTACATATGGAGACTGGGTTATGCTTGTGCCCAGAGTTTCATCTAAGTATTAGCGTTTATGTGACATTATGCAGCGGGAGGCTGTGTGAGAAGTTAGGGCAATGAATGCACAGTGCAAGAACTGTACATAGTCTGTGCAGTGAGATCTGTGGGGGAGGTTTTGTGCTATGTGTGCTGATTGTGTACAGTGAACTGTGTAGCAGCCATGCTGACCTTCTACACACTAGAATGGGTATGTCTGGTATGTACGTAACCCTGCTTCATTTCTTTTCATTCCCGAATGTGGGCCCCAAATGGTCCCTGCAATACACTAGTGTGAGCCCTGCTTTGGAAGACTTCCGCAGTCCCTGAGCGAAGTCTACAAACAATTCTAGAGGGCCCTTTTTGTTTCTTAGTTTTCCTAGGGAGATAGGAGATGAGCTGTGCTCTGACTGAGGAAGACCTGAGAGAGAAGTAAGGATGTAGACACAGAAGGAGGGAAAGAAAGAAAGAAAGGGAGGGAGGAGAGGAAGGGCGGGCTAGCCGGGCAGACCAGTAGGCCACAGGGCCCTGGTCAGCAAGTGGAGGGGGAGGGGTATTGGGACTGAGAGATCAAAGGCCAAGCTGAGAGATAAGGAGGAGAAAAGAGCTCGGAGAGAGGGGAAACGTGGACCCCAGAGCTGGGAAACCACAACGATCAAAGGCCAGTACGGGGGTGGGAGGAGGTGGGAGGGACTCCGGAGGGACTCCGGAGGGACTCGGCGGGGGGTGGGAATGGGGGACCGGCGGGCGCTCGGGCGCTCCGAGGCGCGCGGCTCCCTGGGGAGACCGCAGACACTTTGCGGAGATGTTACTCCGGAGTTGGAGACGATGATAAATATGATAATTTGTATAAAATCTGAATGGGTCTTGTTTTCAGGGAGAATGCCTCGGATGATGAATGGGCCCGGCTCCCAGATAGATGGCTGATAAAAAGTGTATTGGATTGGCGAGAGCGATTTTAATTCTCATTCGGTACCTGCAGATGCCGCGCCCGCGCCCTGCTTCTCCTCACTACTGCCCACGGTGCGGGGCGGCCGGCGGCCCTGCTGGCCTCGGCGGCTCCAGAGGCTCCTGAAATGACTCTAATTACAGAGTTATTAATTTTAAGAGGAGGGTGAGCTGGGGGTTTATGATTATTAATCGAGCACCGGCGCTTGGCGGGAGGGGCGACCGCTGGTGAGCGATGCTCAGAGTGTGCAGTCCGCTGGAGGCCCGGGGCATCTGCAAGCCCGGCGGGCTCCGCGATGGTGGCGATCTGAATGCGAGCTGAAGCCTGCAGAGTCCCCCAGTGATCTCGTGCACCTGTCACCCGGGCCTCCATAGGGCAGCAGGTTCCAGGTCTGACCTGCACACCTGCGTGAACCCCAAGGTCAGCCTGGGAGGTCAGCAAGTCTGCAACAGAAGGCAGGAGCTCTGCTAGAAGAACTACTCCGTTTCCATCCCCCGCCCCCAGAGGTGTCAAGGGCTTGTGACCTAGAGCAGGACGCATCCTTGAAAGGCAAATCAATGATATTTATGAGGCTCCTATTGAATGCTAGGCACTGTGCGAGGAGCTTTAAGAATTCAGTTTCCCTAATCCCAGGAATGAAGCTTCCCACTTCCCAGATGAAGGACCTAAGATTCTAGAGTAACTTGGTCTTAGGAGGGAAGCTGTCTGCTCTCCCCTCCCGGAACACGCACATACTTTTCCTTGGCTGAGAAAGGTGAGGAGGTGGGAGGGAGACGCAAGAGAGACATTTCCTATCTCTAATTTACATCCATCCAGTCAGTCACCTTCATCCCCAGTGTCGCTCTGAACGATTTGGCATGTTGCCCAACACCCTGTCCATCTTACCGCAAGATTTTCAAGACTAGACTTGGAGCTGTAAAGGCAGACCCCTGAGAGGAGTACATAAATGGTTTCTGCTCCATGGTGCTTGCTCTGTGGGAATATCTATCTGTTCGACTACAGGCGACTGTTTTACAGAACCCCAAGGTCATTTGAAAGAAGGTATTAAGTGTTGTATGCGCTATATGTATGTAATTTGAATGAGTTGCGTTTCAGATTATACACATATAAAAAAGGAGTCTTCTCCAGAGACATGCACCTAAGATCTTCCCCTCTCCCGGGCATACCCACTCCTTTCTTTCCTCCTGGGGTTAAGGGAGTCAGGAATGGCCCTCACAGACCTGGAGGGTTTCAGGGTTTGCTCAACTCCGGTCTTTTGCCAGCCAGGAGGTGAGGACTTCCGGCTTAGAGAAAGGAGCAGTGATAAAACGCTATGAGCATGGGTGCAGGTGGTGCCCTCGGCTTCTGTAAGGTCAGTTCTCAGGATAGTTACAGGACCCATTGTGTGATGTGGACACAGAGAACCCTGTAGAGACTCCGGAGTGGGGTTCTCAGCGGTGTTTCCAGTCTCCAGTGTAGGTTGGGGAGGCTTTGGCCAGTTTCCTGAGGCTCTGTATGGGGCAACCCAGGTCATGCCTTGGGATTGGGGATGAGGATCAGCCTAAGGCAGCGTGGGTCTCGACCCTCTCGGGGTCAAGTGACCTTTCACAGAGGTCACCTAAGACCATCTGGAAACATAGGTATCTACATTATGATTCAGAACAGTAGCAAAATTACAGTTATGAAGTAGCAACACAAATAATTTTATGGTTGCGGGTCAATACAACATGAGGAACTGAATTGAAGGGTGTCAGCATTAGGAAGGTTGAGAATCCCTAGACCCTCGGGGTCTTATCTGTAGCTGGTGTTGAGGAACAGGCTGAATCAGAGGCTAAGTCCAGCTGCCATAGGTGCAAAGGGTACTTCACCTCCCCATACTGAAGTTTAAAGCCAAGTCAGAGGTCATCTTAGCCAGAGTCAGGGCCTGGCTGGGGAACGAAGCCTTTCAACACAGAGAAAAGTGTGGGTTGAGTGAGGGCTGTGTGGTTCTGCAGCTTCGGGGGTCATCACAGCCTCATCACAGAAGACAGCTTTGGGTTTCCAGATTTAGGTAGGCCGTGGGAAGAGAGGGAGAGTGGGGAGCAGTGCAGGAGTGGAAGAAAGCTCCAGGGTTGCACAAGGAAGACTTCCCAGGCAGTCCTCAGACGCGGGCAGAATCTCTCTTCCCTTGGGAACCAGAGGTGTCTAGCACAGCATAAGCTCAGAGCTGTAAGCCTTAGAAGCAACCTCGAGCTATAAAGCCTGTCTGTGCCACCTGCCCACTGTGATGGAGGAAAAGTTACTAAAAGTCTGTGTGCCTCACTTTCTTCATTTGTAAAATGGGTTTGATAAAAGTAGGTGATGGTGGTGGTGGCACATGCCTTTAATCCCAACACTTGGGAGGCAGAGACAAGCAGATTCCAGTGAGTTCAAGACCAGCCTGATCTATGAAGTGAGTTCCAGGACAGCCAGGGCTACACAGAGAAACCCTGTCTGGGGTGGGGGGAGGTAGGTGATGGGTTGGGGAGATGGTTCCATGGATAAAGCCCTTGTCACCTAAGCATACCGCCTAGAATTTACATCCCCCAAACTCACGAGAAATTTA
Source organism: Ondatra zibethicus (assembly GCA_004026605.1). NCBI lineage: Eukaryota > Metazoa > Chordata > Mammalia > Rodentia > Cricetidae > Ondatra > Ondatra zibethicus. The sequence goes on from PVIU01000078.1 coordinate 121,955, forward strand.
GCTGGCATAGATACCACATGTAATCCCAGCACTCAGAAGGCAAACTGGCTAGCTAGGCTACCTTAAACTGGTTAGCTCCAGGTTCACTGAGAGACCCTGCCTCAGGAAAATGGAGCATAATGGGGGAAGACCTTCTATGGTAATGTCTGATTGCCACAGGCACACACACACACGCACACACACACGCACGCACACACACACACACACACACATGCCTGCGCATTCACCTCCCCCCCACGTGCCCACACATGAAAGCATGCATATATACACATGTGAAATACACACACACAAACAATAGTAGGTGAAGATAAAAGGAGCCACCACATATAAAGTATTCAGACAGCATGTGTCATGCAGTGAGCCCACAAACATGTTAGCTGCCTTTGTTTCCGATCACTCACCTTGCCACTCCAGGCCTGCCCTCTGAACTGACTGCCCCCCCCCCCCGTAGTTCTGTATTAACCTGTCTTTGTACTTCTGGCACCCTGTCCTGTGCTCAGCATAAAGAAGTCAGAGGCTGAGCCAGGCGGTGGTGGTACAGGCCTTTAATCCCAGTACTCGGGAGGCAAAGGCAGGCGGATCTCCGTGAGTTCAAGGCCAGCCTGGTCTACAAGAGCTAGTTTCAGGACAGGCTCCAAAGCTACAGAGAAACCCTGTCTCGAAAAAAAAACCCAAAAAAACTATAGCATTTAATTTTTTGATAACCACAAAGATGGTATGGTGGCATACCTATAATCCAGCTGCTTGGAAGTTGAGACAGGAGAATATCCAGATTGACATCAGACTGAGCAATATGGTGAGATCTATCTCAAAAAAAAATCAGAAAGTGGGCTGGAAATGAGCTAACACATGCCAAGGATATAGGGGTCTTTAACTTCTGTGCTCTGGATTACAAATGCGGACATTTAGGGCCCCTGTCCGAGGGGATTTGACCACACAGTGGGTATATTTCTTATCTGAGGAAGAGTACACCTTAGGGCTGCTGCCTCACTTCCTACTCTTGATGCTGCTCTCTGATGTCTTGGGATTGGTGACAAGCCAGACCCTTGGATATTATGCACTGTGCTGTGGGGGTTGTCTTCTAAAAGAGAGGGGAAATGCAAGTGAGAGTGATGAAGTCACTGGGGAGGAGGCTGAGCTGAGATTAAAGTATCCAATGGCTGGTGAGATGGCCCATCACATCAAGGTAGCTGCTGCCAAGCCGGATGACCCAAGTTCAATCCCTGAGGCCTGCAGAGAGGAATGGGAGAACAGACTCCCACAAATTGTTCTGTGACTTCCACATGCATGCTGTGGCATAGGCATGCTACACACACACACACACGCATGCACGCACACACACATGCATGCACACACACTAAATAAAACTTAATACAATACTTTAAATTTCCTCGGGAACCTAAGTGGACCTTTACTTAGCATCTCACTGCACAACACACACACACACACACACACACACACACACACACACACACAGAGAGAGAGAGAGAGAGAGAGAGAGAGAGAGAGAGAGAGAGAGAGAAGGAACTTCTTACCATTCCCTTTCCACCTCACAGCTCGCTCTACCTCAGACTACTTGGCCTTGAGAGTTTTGTCTTTTCTAGGAAAGATAGCTGACCTGGTTTCTGCTGCTCTCTCTCTCACCCCCAGCCTATTACTCATCCCTCCATTAATGACCTTCCCCCCAAAATCAGACCTGTTGCTCCCTTGTCTAAAATCACCCAGTGGCACCCCATGGCCTGCAAGGAAAATCAAAACTTAGGGAAACCACTGTTTTACTTCACTGTCTTCTTACCCTTGTCTCTGCCCTTCCCCTTCCATGGCTTCTTAGGTTTGTTTGTTTGTTTAACAGTTCCCTAATAGGTAAATTGTTGACCCTCCCCATGCTTTTTCTCTTTATACACTCTAGGCCCAGAGAATATGCACCCCACCCCTCCATTTAGGGTACCTTTAGTTACCCCTCCCAGAGGAGACTGAACATGACAAACCCTAGGAAAGCAATATCTCACTGAGTTATATCTCCAGATTTCCTAGCCCCCTGTTTTTAAATTCTTAAGACAGGGTTTCGCTAAGTTGCCAAGGCTGGCCTTGATCTTGCTCTGGAATACAGAGAGGCCTTGACCTTTCTGTGTTCCTGCATCAGCCTCAAGAGTAGCTAGACAGAGACTGCAGTGGAGGTTCGGAAGTTGAAGACACTGTTCTTGCAGGGGACCTAGGTTCAGTTCCCACAAGGACCACTCACAACAGCCTGTTCCTACAGATTTCACTTCTCTTCTGACCTCTGTGGGCTCTCGCATGTATGTAGCATACACACATATACATAAAGTTTAAAGAGTAGCAGGATCACATGCCTGCAGTAACAGGCCTAACTCAAGTCACTGAGAGGCCCTATACTTTTTACCAAGTGTTCTCTGGCGCTGTTATGTTTCCCTGTATTCCAGTCACCTTGACAACCCACACCCACCATCAGCCCATACTGACAGGGTCTCACTCTGTAGCTCTGGTTCCTCTGTAATTCCTTATTTAGGCCAGACTGGCTTTGAACTAACTCAGAGATCAACTTGCCTCATCCTCCTGTGTGCTGGGATAAAGGCATGCACCAACAAGACCAGCTGAGAGTCCACATATTGACATGTTCAGAGTTTTTCTGATAATGTTATCTTTAAAAGGGATCAGTGTCTGTGGGGTGGGAGTGGGGACGACCGGAACAGGGGGTGGGGTAACATCTGTGGCCACTGTGTGCAGCACAGTGCAGACCTAGGCTTACTAAGGGATATCCTGCCTCTGGCCATTGTCCCAGCTCCGTGCTGCCTCCTTTCTGCCCTCGGGTCTCAGCATCAGTTATACACCCCGTGTCCTTACACGTGTAGGAAGTGACCAAGAGGCCCATCTGCTTCCTGGAGTACTGTTTTTCTCATCCTGCTTCAGCACGGAGGGAAGGTCAGAAACAGTGGAGTGGGTTGGACCCCATCGACCCAGAGGCTCGAAGTCTGAAAATTTTCCTGAACGTTTGTCATCCAGAGGCTGCCAGGCCAGACTGGATGACTTCCTCTCCTTACTTTGGGCCACACCGACACAGAGGCCCTTAGCAACCCTGCTGGGGCCTCAGTCTTCATTATGGCATCCTGGGAGTGACAAAGCTGGGGCTTGCAATGGCGAAGCCCGAAAGGGGGAGGGCGCTCCCACCCCTATTCACACAGAGACTTCATAGGACAATTCCTATCATCCTTAGGCCTTCCTTTCCCTCTTTCTTTCTTTTCCCCACGTTTCCTTCTTCTTCTCCCTTCTCTTTCCCACTACTTTCCTCTTTCAAGTTTCTTCATTCCTCCTATTTACCCTCTGGTCTAGGCAGCCAGTGCTGGCTAAGGCACGCCAAAGCAAGTGGGATCGGCACAGCGCCTTTCAGAAATACCCGGGAGCGGATTTAGGAAATGCGCCCTCCGCTGGCGCTGGATCGCGATTCTCTGCGTAGCTTTTTTCTCACGGCTGTGACCCGTCTCTCTTTCCCGGCTGCTCCAGATCCATGACTGAGAAATTCTCTGAGGGCCTGCTAAAGAGTGAAGGGTACGAGCTGCGGGGGTGCAGGCGGTCCTCTGCTCCCACCCAGTCCCAGCCCCACTTCAGACAGGGCCAAAAGTCCCGGACACCCAATTCAACTCCTAAAAAGAACCCTGTGTTATTAATCTACAAAGGTTTCCCTCACTTCATGGACTCAGAATGTCATTTTACACACACGCACACACACACACACACACACACACACACACATACACACACACACACTTCTGTGTGGTCAAACCCTGAGACTTCTCCTTTGAGTCCAGTTCTATGTGGGACCCGGCCTAGAGTCCCTAGGGCACATACTGAGCTCCCTGCTGTGGCCTCCTTAGTCAGTGGCCACTGCTCCAACCCTGCCCTCCACATGGCACGCATTCACTGCCACGATTAACCGCAAAAGCATTTGCTCTTTCACTTTTCTTTGCTTTATTTTTTCCTTCTTCCTCTCCATCCTCCTAGCGCTTCTTCTCTGACTTCGTTTCTCTCCCCACTTTCCCTTTTCTTTCCATTCGCTTTTCTTTCTCTTTCTGCTTCTCTTTTATCGACCGTCTTTATTTTCTTATTCTGTTTTGGCCTCTTGTCTCCTAGGTCTCTTTCTCTGGACTCCTCGCTGTCCCTGGCCGAAGATTGCATGGTCTCCTGCGTTATCTTCCTGGCTCCTCCGCCCTTTTCTCACTTTTTCCTTCTCCCAGGGGCCCCCCGTCTGGCGGGCTTGGGTCCGGCTCCCCCGCCGCCAGGGTGATTTATTCGCCTCGCTCGGCGGAATCAGGTGCTGAACCGAGCCCCGGAACGAGGGAACAGATTTCTCCCAGAAAGGGTTTTGTGAACTAAACGATGCTAATTACGGGGTACGGGACGCGCCGCCGCCGGAGGAGGGGAGGCGCTCAGGACCAGATCTTGCTGGGCCAGCTAGGGGAAAGGCGCGGGTTGCGGGCCACCCTGGGCGCCTCTCAGGAGCCTCCTTTGCTCCTCTTGCCCGGGCTTCACCCTTCCCTGGGAACTTTCCCGTCTGAGTTAACTATTAACCGTTGTAGAGAGGCAATTTTCTTCGGAATTTCAGCGATTTCCTTTTCGCCAGGGAAGCAGATTAACATGCAAACGGGGAGGCGATCGGCTCGAGTCTGCGCGCTACGAGGATGACTGTCTCTCCAAACTGTCCCGCCGGCGGACAGCGGAAAACTACAGCCCCGGTCCCCCACGCCTGCCTGAGCAGGGGCCGTGACCCAGGCAGTGCCCGCAGAGAAGGTGGAAAAAGCCCAGCTCCTGTGCTGGAGCGAAGTTGAGGGGGGAAGCTTAACCCAGACTTAGTGCGGAACCTCAGCCACCGGCAGGCACAGTACAGTCACACCAGGAACCCAAAAGCAACAGCCAGATCTCGGCCCCAAGCCTCGCTTGCTGGGTGATGTTCAGAAGACATAGGCGAACTCGGGGAGAACCCTCTCAGACCTGCAGACACCTGGGACGATCACTCATTTCCCCAATCTTTGTCACTGACAGCACCCCGCAGTCCACACGTACACACACCCTGCTTTGGCTTCTGACCACTGCAAACTTAGTTAAACTCCTTAACCACCCTCCCCCTCCTTTCTTGTCTGGCCTGTTTTTCCTGAAGCAGGGAACCAGAAGGTCATCGCCCTCAAAACCTGGAAGTTGGGGACCCCGTCTGACTAGCACGTTAGCTTCTGGTCTCCCGCCAGGCTGCCAGAGCCCGGATCTTTCCTCACTGAGAGGCGTTGGTGACAGGCTTACCAAGGCCCGTGCTGCTGTTCCCAGTGCTGCCCTTGCCTGACTCGCCCAGGACACTCTGGCCCTGTGCACAGTTGTCCTCTTCCCATTCTTGGTCTTCCTAGCTTATTTTGCCCTAGCTCTACCCTTGATTTAGCTTTTCCCTGCCTGCCAGGTTCTTTCAGCCTCCGGTGGGCTGCCTCTGTCTCTCTCTGCCTCTGTCTTTGTCTCTGTCTGTCTCTCTCTGTGTCTCTGTCTCTATTTCTGTGTGTGTGTGTGTGTGTGTGTGTGTGTGTGCGCGCGCGCGCGCGCGCGCGCATGTGTCTCTGTCTCTCTTGTTTGTTTCGAGGCACGGACACTGATTGCGCCTTATGAAGTTCTAACTGGTTTTGTGTCAGGAAGATCTTTCTCACTGCTACCCAGCCTGGCGTGACGGATTAAACATCAACTAGTTAAATAAAAATTAATATCAACTGCCTCCTAACTTCTAATGTCATGTTGTTTATAACTAATGAACTGATTAGGGGATAAACACATCACGGAGACATTCGGCTTTCCTGCCTCAGCTCCATCGATGCCTGTGCCCACTATAATGCTGCCAGTTGCCAGGCCAGGAAAAGGGGGGTTGGCTGGGGGCAGGGCAGGCTGCCTAGGGGAAGTCCCTGGGGCTTATTCCTCTGCCTGCCTTGATCTTTCTCTCTCCCTTTCTCTCTTTCCTTTTCTTTCCCTTCTTTTGTCCATTTCCTTTTCTTTCTCTATCTCCATTTCGTTTCCTTAATTTTTTCTTGTGCTTGCTTCCCCTCTCTTCCTCCTTCCCGTCTTTCTTTCTTTCCATTTCTCTGCCATCCCTGTTCATTCCCTGTCCCTGATACCTGCTCCCCAGTCCCAAGCATTAGCTTCCCTTCTTCCTTATTCTATCGTGACCCAGTCTTTCTCTTTCCTCCTCCCTGGACAGCCCGGAATATGACGATGACCAAAGTTCTTGTAACTAGGCTTTTGCCCTAACTCAAAGCAAAATAGCCTTTCCCCCAAAACTTAGAAATACACACACACAAACCTACATAAGGAGAAGAAAAAGTGTCTTCATTTCTTCTCTTCCATCTGAAAGGGGAGCAGGATGATAACAGAAAAATCCTTCTTAAAATTTGTGCCTTCCCTTTTGTCCCTGAAGCAATTATCAAAATTCTACTGCTAAATTTAATTTCAGGAAAACAAAACAAAATAAAACAAGAAAAAAAGCCCAAAACCTGCTCTAGTGTCTTTCCTCTGGGGCTTCAGATCCCTTACCAGCCAGTCAACCTGACCTGGGTAGCCTCCTCTTAGAAGGCCCTTTTCCTAAAGACACTTAAACCAAACCAGAGCTGTCATACTGACAGCAGTAAGGCAGAAAGGCAGGTAATCACAGACCCAGGGCTGGTGATTTTTTTCTCCCTAAGAAGCCACAATGTTTAAACTTGGTTTGCCCTGGACCGCAGGGTCTGACAAGACAATAACAACAGAAAAAAGCTTTTAAAACCAATTTAGCACACGTGAAAATGTAATTCTAATGAAGAATCAATAGGCTGGCGGATCATTTTTCCTGTGACTCCTGGGAGATCCTGAAAGAAACTTTCAATCAATGGGCCCAGCTATGAGCAAAAGGGCCCAAGAGACAGTGTGGTACAGGAGTGAGGGCCTGGGGACAAAAGGAGACAGAGCCCCAGGGAGGAGACTGGAGGGAGCTGAAGGACTGGATGCCTTTGGGTGGCACCTTCTTGTAAGCTTCTGGAGGAGAGTAGCAGGGGAAGAAGCTAAGAAACTTCTTCCCTCTCAAGCCCCTTCCAGGATGCCTACAAGCTGCTTAGTATAGTGGACTCAGCGGCCTCTCCAGGACCTAGGTCTGACCCCCTGCACTGCCCCAACCCTGGGTTTAGATATCAGTGGTTAGTTAGCTAGGGAACAAGACAGCTGAGTGTGGGACCTCAGTTCAAAAGTCCTCACCTTACCTACCTGTGTGTCTGGGAGGCTGAGTCTCAATTCCTGGTTTTAGAAGGAACAAGAATATTTGATGAAAGTGTGGTCCGGCTTTCTGCTTTGTAAATCATTTAGGCATCCTGTCTCCTAAGAAACTTGTGAGAAGGGTAGGGATTAGTACCACCATTTCAGATGCTCGGAAACAAAGGCACAGAGAGCTCTGCAGTGAAGGTGTGATTGCACAGGACAAAACCCATGTGTGCCAATGTGCACCTTTAATCCCAGCACTTGGGAGACAGAAGCAGGCGAATCTCTTTGAGTTCAAGTTCAAGGCCACCCTAGTCTTTGGGGTCCACCCGTTCAAGTTCAAGGCCACCCTGAGTTCTAGGCCAGCCAGAGTTCTACAATGAGATCTGTTGCAAACAAGACAAAAGTCAAAACAAAGCCAGGTGGTGGTGACGCCTTTAATCCCAGCACTCCGGAGGCAGAGGCAGGTGGATCTCTGTGAGTTCAAGGCCAACCTGGTCTACAAGAGCTAGTTCCAGGACAGTCCCCAAAGCTACAGAGAAATCCTGTCTCAAAACAACAACAACAACAATAAAAATAAACAAAAAGCAAAAATCACCACCAACAAGCATGTATGTGTAGTGTGGCTCAAGGGGTAAAGGCACTTGACACCATGCTTGATCCCCTGATTTTGACCCCCACAGACATGGTGGAAAGAGTGAACCAACTCCTGCCAATCTTGCCCTCTGACCTCCCGATGGGACTCTTTGTTCATGCACATACACAGTGCAAAAAATCATTTTAAAAAGTTGTACACCTGGATGCAGCCCTAGATGACAATGAGAAGCTAATTACGAGTCATCATCTCACATGCATGAACAGAGTAATCACATGATAGTTGTGTGTGTGTGCATGTGTGCATGTGTGTGACTAGAGTTTAATTGTGAACATCATCTCCTATTCTAGACCATGGAAATATTTCTCTGTATGTAACAACAAGAAAAAATAGCTTTAGATAAGGTCTCAGTATGTATCCCTGGCTGGCCAGGAACTTGCTATCTAGACCAGGCTGGTTTCAAATTCACAGAAATCTGCCTGCCTCTGCTGCCTGAGCACTGGGATTAAAGGTGTGCACCACTATGACCAGTGAGGATTTTTTTTATTTTTTTATTTTCTTATTTTTTAAAGATTTATTTATTTATTATGTATACAGTATTCTGTCTGCATGTGTACCTACACCCCAGAAGAGGGCACCAGATCTCATTATAGATGGTTGTGAGCCACCATGTGATTGCTGGGAATTGAACTCAGGACCTTTGGAAGAACAGTCAGTGCTCTTAACCGCTGAGCCATCTCTCCAGCCCGATTTTTTTTTTATTTTTAAAATTTTATGCATTTTGGTTGGAAAATCACTGTTAAATAAGAAGGAGGAAAATGAGAAGGAGGAGAAGAGGAGGGGAAGCCGATGAAATCTAATGTTTGAAGCAAAACACGTTGGTAAGCCAGGTCTGGGGCCTGCATATCTAACTCAGTGGTAGAGTGAGTACCTAGGTAGAGTTCCTGGATTTGATCCCCAGCACTGTTGGAAAAGAAAAAGCCAATGAGGTGATAATTCACCCAGAAAGTCATCTTCTGACAGCAAGTTATAGGCTGGCTGTGACTCCTCAGGCTAACCGAGCTTCCTTTTTCTGGCTGGACAATCTCTCTAGGGTGAGCTCAGGGGAAAGGGTGTGGTCTCAGAAGTCAACTCAAGTCTTCCAGTAAGGAAACAGGGTGTGGGGGACTTGAGTCACATTCTTTTTGTTGTTGTTTGTTTGTTTTGCTTTGTTTTTCAAAACAGGGTTTCTCTTTGTAGCCCTGGCTGTCATGGAAGTCACACCCTAGACCAGGCTGACCTTGAACTCAGAGACCTGTAGCCTCTGTTTCTGGGGTGCAGGGGTTAAAGGCCTGCACCTCACAACTCTTGCCTTGATCCTTTCTTCTCTCTTTCTCTTTCTCTCTCTCTCTCTCTCTCTCTCTCTCTCTCTCTCTCTCTCTCTCTTTGAGTGTGTGTGTGTGTGTGTGTGTGTGTGTGTGTGTGTGTGTGTGTGTGGGCATCACAGGCCTCTTCTAGCACACAAGACTTATCCAGAGCTTTCCTGGACAGCTGCTCAGGGTTAGTTACAAGAACAAGGCTTTAAGAGGGAAAGTCCCAGGGCAAACATGATAAAAGAAACAACCCAGGAAAGGGACCACAGGGAGGGAACACCAGAGCTCAGGAGGGCACGGTGCATGTGCTTCTGAAAGAAGTGGAAGTACAAGCAGGTGCATAAATGGGCTGTGAGAGATTTCCAGAATTTATGTCCAAAGTGTAAATTCCAGATTGAGGGGACATGATGCCGCACAAGGGTGAAAGCAAGGGTGTGATTACAAAGGTTGTGAGTGTGAAGGCCCAAGAAACTTGGGGGCGGGGGGGGGTGCTCAGAATACTGCAGAAAGGCTCTGTCCAAACACCAAACAAGTTCAGAATGAGTAAGGGAAGGGTGGGCCCTTCCTTCCTCCCTTTGGTGGTCCTCACTACCTCTTCAAGGACACCTTTTATCCTAAGTTTTTATTTGTTGCAAAGAGAAAAGAATCCAAGGGAACTCTGGGAACGACTGTGTGGTCTGCAAAAGTTGGGGTGCGTTTGTGGATACTTTAGAAGCTAAACTGAGAACCAAAAAGTTCAAGGCAGGCGAAGGAGACTGACCTGGTGAATACCGGAAGTCTTGGGGAAGGGGAACCGCACAAAGTTGGGGGAGAAGGCAAGGGCCAGAGCGCGAAAGCCTGGCCGCGCACTCTGTAATCTGAAGGGGGGGGCGTGTGACCGTGAAGATGAGGGGGTGGGGTAAGAGGGTGTGCCGGCGTCTAGACCCGAGGTTCGGTCTTCGGGTGTCTCTGGGCAGCGAGAGTATGTTTGTCGGCTTGCCTGCGGGGCTGGGGGCCTCCGTGCGTGTGCGCGCCTGTGCGCGGCCCGGAGAGCCCGCGGCTCCACGGCCGGTGGCTGGCTGTGTTCTGCGGCCGGGTGTGTGAGCGCGGGCGCGATCGGAGCTCACAGCCCGCCCAGGCGGCCAGCAGCCGCGGTTATCTGAGCCGCTCGGTCGTGGGTGGCTGCTCCCGAATCTCCCGGCTGCGGCAGCCAAGGCAAGAGCGACTGTGGGGCGACGGAGGAGACGGCAAGCCAAGACCCAGGCCCGCGCATCCGCGAGCAGAGCATGGAACAGTGTCTGGGTCGAGCAGGTAAGACCTAGAACCCGTCGCAGCCAAGGCGGGGAGTGAGGGCATGGAGTGATGGGGTGGAGTGGGGGTGCTGGTCAGAGGAGAAGGATGGGGACTGTGTAGGTGAGAGCGGGTTCCCTTTCCTTCCCCAGTATGGTCCACAGCTGGGACTGTGAGGGCTGGGGAAAAGAGGTTCTGTGGACGCTCCTTTTTGGAACTTCTTACCTTCCCTCCCGGTGACCTCTAAATCTTCTATTGAAAACTTTCCACCCAGGGAATGTGAATTTTACAGCTTCTCTTTACAGAATTTGGCTTTTCCTTTCTATTGAGTGCTTAGGACTTTGATCGGTCTGATTTCTCTCTTGGCATAAATATTTTACACAACTTTCCTTAAGTTGGGAACATTGGGCGGGCTTTGGTTTCCGGGATTGGGAATATATATGCCAGTGTCACATGTGTATGGGCTTTGAATATTTGGTTATAAGCAGTAGTGTAGAGAGCCAACTCCCCCCCCCATCAAGAAAGGGTCAAGGTGGGGGGGGCTTAGGGGAAAGATGACAGGCGCCAGGGGGCCTGGATGGGGGGGGGAGAGAATCTGAAACTGACTATCCAAGAGCTGTTAGTGCCACCCGCCTTTATTTCCCTTCCTCCCCCTCTTTTCCAGACCTGCCAACTCAGCTGTGACTGCCCATTAGGCGTCCTGGCGTAGTGCAAGGGTGGGAAGCCAAGTACCCAAACTGAGATTGGTAGTGAGTGAGAGGGCTGGATCAAGTTTCCAGAGTTTTCCAAATAATTCTGTAGAGGTCAAGGCCTAACTCGGGCCTTTTTTCTTCACTCCTCACCCATACAAATCTCATTTCTTCTCTCCACCCCGCCACCCCACCTCAAGTTTAGTTCTTTCCGCTGATAATTCGGGTGCCCCTGCCCCAATGGAGCTCCTGCTCTAACTCCTCGGCTCTGTCCTTGGACTGTCCCCACTCTTCTTTAGTGCTGTGTCCCCCTGAAGAGCCTGAACCCCTGTGAGTGTCAACTGCGGCCTCCTGGGCTTTTAGGGCTCTGAGCAGACCCTCCACACCAGAGGTTTAAGTAGGAAGATCAATAGCAAACAGTTGTAATGATCTAATTAATTATGGCAAAATTAAAAGCGAGTATAAAATCAATCGCTGATGGTGTTGAAGATGGAATTCAATTGAGAGCCCATCTGTGCACCCCCTCGACCGTATAAATATGCAGCCCAAGGACAGACCTAATGGCTGAGCCTTCCTGGGAACCTCTCTCCCCCTTCCTCCCTTTACAACGAAGGGTCTCTCCACCTCACTCTCTGAATCGGTTTTGCTTCTTGCCCTGCCCCTCCTCCCCAGGTCCTCTTTGCTCGGACTCCAACATTTTTATCCTTTCTCTTACCAGGTGCCTCTGCCTGCCTTGTAGACCTAAGGTGCCTAGACTGGGTTCCTAGTCCAGCAAGCTGCCTAATGCGAGCTTCCCGCTCAGCACCTCAGGAAGGAGAGGTACAGAGCACTGCCTCATCTCTGCGACCCTGTCAGGGTCCTCATTCCAAGTTGTATGGCACACTGAGAAGGAACCAGGCCCTTCAAACTTACCCTGGGAGCACCGGGCGGGGTAGGCAAGGGGCCTGGCTCATGACTTGCCGGCCGGAGTCAGGCTGGCGCCAGTCAGGCACAGTGCGTACAGGGTGGGAAGAAGTTGCCAAGCGAGGCAGGGAATGTTGAAGAGGAAAAATGGTTATTTCTTTCAAGATACCCCCATGACCGCCACATCAGGCCCAAGTCCTCTACCACCCTCCCCAGCTGAATTATTTTTTCCCTTTTTCTCTCTTCCACTCTTTCTGCTCCTCTATCCCCACTCTCTCCATCGTGGGCTTGTCCCACTGCTGCACAGCTCTCAGTGCCCTGTGGCCCCCTGGGGACCACCATGAGCTTTTTGGTCCCAATCTAACTGTTTAAAATGACAACAGAAGAGCAAGGGAGTCAGCAAGCAAATACGCTTGTTGGGAGCAGTAGCGCTGCAGCGGGGATTTACGTGAGATGCGGGTTTTATTTAGTCTCTCTAGCCTGATTCTGAGCAACAGCAACAAACACGGGAGGGGTAAAGAAAGGACGAAGGAGGATGAATCGGCAGCTAGGTGGTTGTGATCTTGCACCCAAAGTATAAAAATTAAGGGTCTGGGTCCTCCCTGTTTCTCTGGCCTGTCCAGAACCCCCGTCAGCTTTCTGGCTCCCTGTTGTGATCTCCTGGACTCCCATTGAGTTCCCAGGGTTTTTGTTGTTGTTTTTCCCTCAGAGAACTCTTCCTTCTCCCTGATTCAGTCACTGGGTCTTCAGAGCCTAGGGGGAAGACGCAGCCTGACACCTCCCACCCTCTTCTGCTGGCCCTCCTCACCCCGTTATTAATTGCTGTGTTGACCTGCAAGATTGATTGGCAGTCCTGCTGGAAGGGGCTGGGAAGCTTTGGCCTCGGAGCAGCCTGGGCTGAGGGGCTGGGTGAGGAGAGGGGGAGGCACTGAACATGGGTCCTGTTCTACCTTAGCCCGGGTGTGGAACACAGGTGTTTGCCTAAACACCCATCACCACCGTTTCAAATCCCTTACAGCACTCAGACACATTCAGTCAAACACCTCCTCATTGATTCAGACGTTGGGGAGGGGGATTTCCCCTCCTTAGTCAGTTTCATCAATGTATTTCTTAGCCGCGGTCTAGAGCTCATTGCTGGTCTAGACGCAGTGGGAGAACTCCCGAGTCTGAGCTTTCTACCAGGGATTCACTGTGCACTGCTTTTTCTTTCTAAGGATAGTGACAGAAATTTAAGAGATAATCCTGGATACAGACGACCCTTAGAGTCTCAAACCAAATCATCCCCTTCCCCGCCAAAGAAGGGAATTTGTCCTAGGACCTCAAAAAATTACATTCAGGCCTTTTGCTTCAGCGAAGTTTGAGGGGATCGATGCTCTGGCCTGCCGAGAGCAGAGGGCAGAGGCTTGCAGCACCAAATGCAGAAATCTAACCCCTAGGAGGGACCTCCCCTTGCTATTTCTTCCCAACCCAGTCACCTGCAAGTTCTCACGCTTACAAGTCCCCCCCACCTCCGCAGCAGCTGCAGCTACTCCTGTCTATAGCCCCTGTCCGGACCCGAGGCCACTGGACGTCGGGCTAAGATCCCCAGGAGCATCTTGGCTCTAAGCTAGGCTTGATGGAAAGGACAGGCAAACCTTGTATAAACCTTGGTCAGTCCCCGAGAGACCCCTTTTCTTGGGCCTCTACCATCTCAGCCAGCCCTCCTTACCCTGTGTCCTCTCTCCCCTCCTCTCCGGTCCTTTGTTTCCAGCCACCTCGCAGCCCTTCCCCCGCCTGGGCGGCCGTGCCCCCAAGGCCTCCCTTGCCTCGCTGGCAGGTTTCGCTCTGCCTTACCGGCTCCCGGCTCAGGCGCGCACTCCGCCTGCTCCTCACATCCACACAGCTGCTGCAAGAGGAGGAAGGGAGGGCGGCGCGCGGATGGATCCGAGACTGTAGATTTGGTGTCTGCTCGTAACTCCCGGGAAACTCTGCCCTGGTGTTCCCGCCCCTCTCTCCAACTATTCCTCTGTGCTGCAGGACCCAGAGCCCTCATCCGCACGCTACCCCAGCCTTTCCCGACATGTGGGCCCTGGCTATTTCGCTACCCCGCATCTGGAGTTGCCTTGCATTCCTTTCAACTACCACTTGCTACCTCCTGTCCTCTCCTTCTGCAGTCCCTGTAGTCACTGTAGCGGTGGGTGGCACAGGGGACGTCCCAGATCCTCCAGCACAGTCTGCCTCCACTACAGTCCTCAGAGCTGCGGGCTCCAGCAGGCTGAGAAGAGGGTTAATCATTACCTCCCCATCAACAGTCAACCACCCTTGGACTCTCTCACCCAGGCTCAGAGAGGAGGGGGCAGCTGGCCCGATGGAGACCGGCTTTGCCCTACCAGCCTCTGCAGGCCTTCCAGGAGCAGATCTCTTTTAGGTGGCCTCAGCACCCCTTTTGGGTGCTCCGTTCCACCTCTTCTGCTTCCCTCCGCCTCCTATCAGGCTTCTGCCCACGTCTCATCTCTGCTCGGTCTTTGGCAAGTTGACGGCAGGTTCTAGGACGACCAACTCTCTTTGTTTGGAACCGGACAGAATGGGGTTTCCTTTCCCCAGCCTCTGCCAAAGGTTTTGGCGGAGTGGCCCAAAGGGGACCGCGCCTAGGGTCACAATTAACCCGATTGTTGGGGATGTGGGTGAGAAATTTAACTGATCTAGCGGTTACAGTAGACTGGTGTGTGTGTGTGTGTGTGTGTGTGTGTGTGTGTGTTGTGTGTGTTGTGTGTGTGCAGAAAGTGGGAATAAAGGAGTGGCAAAAGAGACGAAGAGAAACCTGGATGGGTGTGGTGTAGTCAAAAGGGAAGGGGCGGGAGTCTGCAAGGCAGAAACACAGGAAGGAGTGGCAGTGAGGGATCCCAATAACATTTATGGGGTAGGATGGAAAACAACACCTTCATGTTCTGCCAGCCTACAAGCTCAGATCCCCCACTTCCCACTTTGGGGTTGTCATGTGTTCAGAAAGCTGGACAATTATTCTTTCACCCACTATAGAAGTGTTTGTTTTTCAAAGGCTCCATAGTGGGCAAGTGTAATTGTCCCCATTTTACAGGTGAGAAAACTGGGGTCTAAAGAAGCATAAGGGCTGTGCAGGCAGAGGCAGCTTCTCCTTCCTGAAGGCAGGGCGGGGGAGGTGGGATGGGGGTGGGGTGGTGGTGAATGGTTCTTTTAGCAGCCTTCCATGGGTGCCTGGGGCCGGTATGGTGGTATTCGGGTCTGAGACAGGATTATCGGGGCCTCCTTGATTCTTTCCCATCTAGTTTTCCCTCTTTGGTCACAGTCCTCCACTCCTACCCTGTGGGCCTGCTGGCTAAGTTTTGACTATTTTTACACCCCCTCCACCAGTTCAGCGGTCCACAGGCAGCCACCTGGCTGACCCGTGCCAATATGAGGCCCCTTTAGTGACCAAGTGGTTTGTATTGTCATTGCTCCTCAAAGGGGCTGTGAAGGGCCGGGGAGGTTGCTAGGTCCTCCTACGTAGGGAAGCAGGGTTAAAGGGAGGAGGGGCCAAGGAGGATAAAGGCTCAGCACGTGCGCTCGGCCTCTACAGGACCAACAGACTAGGCGGGCGGGGCCAGCTGGCAGTCAGGACCCCCGGGATTCTTGTGGGGTGTCCAAATATTGGGAACAAAGGCGGGAAACGAAGAGTGAGAACAGGAGGGAGGGAGGGAGCAAGGGGGAGAGCGAGGAAGCAGAAATTAGGGGGTCTTGGATGAAAAAAAAAGTAGCTTTAGGGAGAATGTGCTGTGGAGTGTGAAATTGCAGCCCATGGTGCTCCATATTGTACCAGAAGCTCTTCCAAAAAAAAAAAAAATCCTCCAATGTGACCAGAAAGCCGGCTAGGCAGGGGGAGGGAAGGGGGGCTGGCGGGAGCCGGTCAGGCGGGGCAGGAGAGGGGCCTCAGAGCGTTCACCCACTGCCAGGGATCTGGACGCCTAGGGTACGCCCTTCAAGGGCGCACTCGGAGGGCAAGTGGGCGACCCAGAGTTTGATTGTAAGAACTTTTTTCTTTTCTTTTTGTTAGTGGATATGATGAGTTCCAAACGGAATAATTCAGAAAAGACACTGGGCTACGTAGTATCTACTCAACCGGCGCTTTCTCCCTCTTTGGATTCTGCTTTCCTTTCCTTCGGACTAGGTTTTTTTTTTTGTCCCTTAATTCTAAACAGCACCCCCCCACACACACACTTTAATGCATTTAATTTGGTCTGCGCTGTGGGGAGCATTTCCTGGGGAGATACGCTTAATTTCGGAATTTCTAATCCCCTCCGTTGGAGCTCAGGCCCTAGCTCCCCTCGCTACTCCCCAGGAGGTAGAAGGAGAGAGAGAGAGAGAGAGAGAGAGAGAGAGAGAGAGAGAGAGAAGCCTAGGCCACGGGGGAGGGGCACAGCTGGGATGCTCCACTGCAGCCGGGTCCTCTCCAGATCCCCGTAGCACAGACACCTTCGAGAATTGTTTGAGACCCCGTGCCTAGTCCCAGGGTAGCGCCGTGTCAGCAGAAGGGAGGCAGCCACGTCACTCTCTTTTCTGTCCTGACAGAAAGTTCCTGGGCAGCAAACAAACCAAAAACCTAGCAAAAGAGTCACAAACAGGAGTCGGGGCAAGCGGGGTTAGCAGGCAGGATCTCCAGTCACACTTTACTTATGCGTAATCTGCCTAGAAATACATTAAAAGCTGAGGTGTAAATCACACAGGGCTTGGGACACCTTTGCATAAGTTTATACAAGAGGGCCTTCTTATCGCGACCACAGCCTCCCGCACACCTAACACTCAAGCGGAGCAGTGAAGAACCCTAGCTGGTCGGAAAGGGAGGAGGTAGGAGTGGGCCGCCAGGCGCCAAGCGAGCATGGCAGAGATGGGAGCCGAGAAGGCGAAGGAGCTGAGATCCACAAGGAAGATTTATTGGGCAGATCAGATGCACAGAGGCGGCTAATGAAGCAAATCCCGAGATGGGTATCAGAGCAACTCCCCAAAAGTTTATTTGCCTTTAAATTTCCGCAGGGAGGCGGGCGCCTTGTTTGAAGTGTAAATGCCCCTAGGTTGGGGTGGGGGTGGAAGGGCTGCTTTGAAAACACTGGAGAGAAAAGGTTCATTTAGAGGCAGACGAGGGAAAAGCAACCAACCCTGACAGGTCGGAGCCCTGGTTGTGTTTGGGGTTGGGTTGTTTTCTTCTTTCTCTTTCCTCCCTTTCCTCTTCTTTCTTCTTTTTTTCTCTACTCTTTCCCTTTCTGTTTGGACCCATAGAAGAAGAAAAAGAACAGGAAAGGGGAGTTGGAGTGAGAGGCCACCAAGGAGGGACAGATGCAGGCCAGCCCTTCATGCTGAAGTCCAGAGAGAAGGCTGTGCAGAGGCTAACGGGGCTTCCAAAGCAGCGGGGTGGTTTGCCTTTTGATTATCTAGAGCCAGAAACCGACTGGGAAGCTAGAGAGTGTGTCCCAGGAGCAAGGGGAGAAAGGCGTGCTAGGGCTTTCTGAGACTACCTGGAAATTGGGCAATTACTAGCCCTCATGCCCAAGAGGGTGTATATGAAAGGTACATATGTGGGAGTGCGAACTTCAAACACGCTGCTTTACAAACTATTAGTTCTCTTTACAAAATGTAAAGATCAACCCCCGCCCCCAGTACGTGAAAATGCTCATTGTCCACGTTCACATCTCATAGTGTATGAAAAAGGAATACATTCAGTTCTAGAGAAGTGTGGATTTCTGATTTCTGTGTGGAACGAGGGACTCCACTCATTTTTGTTTCTCCAACAGTTCAGACTTACCAAGACATAACTTATGTACGCCCAACATACGGAGACCTGGCCAAGGCTCCTTTACGGTTTTCTAACCACGGTTTCTTTTTAATGCTCCCCACATTCAATTCTGAGTTGATTAGTTCTTGGAAAGAAGCTAAGGCTATGCCAGTTAGTGCCACCTGAGAGGTCCTGGCTCTCCTGGCTGGGGAGCTGACTTATTCTGTTTCTCCTTTTTCGTTCCCCCACGCGAAGTTAGTGTGGGTTCCCGGGGTTGTGAGGCCAAAGCAAACCTGCGAGCGCCATCTGCAGGCCTTGGGAGGAAGGTACTAGCTTTCCAGGCAGGACCCCTGAGCCTACAACCTCCTGCCCAAGGGAACCTAGTCCTCAGCCCAAGGGAAGTGAGGGACAGAGCGGTGGGCGGCAGACAGGTAGGTATTTTATCTTGTTTTGTTATTTTTTTTAATTTTTACTTTTCAGCAGTTACTCTGCAATTGGATTAATCAGATCGGTATCAGAAATTTGCGAGAGACAGGGCAAAGGCCCGGATCCCAGTGGACCCATCTCCCCAAGCAATGGAAAGCACAGAATCCTGTGCAGCCAAGCCTGGCCTGAAACCCTCCCAGAGTAAGGGCATCCTGGGAAACCAGAGTTCTAGATGCCCAGTAGGAGTCAGTCTGAGTCTAGTGGGTGCTTTCCCCAATCCCAAATACTACTGAGGCTTTTTGGCCATAGGGACAGGGCCACAATCCGCTCACTGCCCTTCCTCTGGGCTTCAGGAGCTGCATACGACGCCAAGAGGCTCGGATCCGCCGGGCAAGAAAGCCCTGTTTGGCAGCTCGAGCTTCCCAGAGCCGCCCTTTCTCAGACCCAGGGAAGCCTGGGAGGAGGGAGCGAAGGGGGGAGAGAGAGAGTTAAAACATCAGCTGAAGTGCCAAGATGATTTATGAGACGAGGGAAAATATTTCATAAAGATCTCCCGGATATTCTGTACTTAACCAGTTAGGAGACAAAGGACTTCTCTTGCCTAGTGCGTGCGAGAGGACCCCAGCGAACAAGGGAGCGAGTGAGGGTCAGACTGCAGAGCCTGGGCCAGCGGCTCGGATAGAAGCCGGGCCAGGCCGGCGTGCTGCGCCGGCTACGCTCGTTCCTCCGCAGAGCTAGAGGCGGGCGGCGTTCAGCTGCGTTGTTCACAGCCTCCTGTTCTCCCCAGCCGGGGAGAGAGAGCGCCTTGGTCCCGCCTTGGGCTTTTGCATTCTCTGCCGCCTTGGCGGACAAGCCGCTGCGCACCGTCTCTAGCCCAATCCCCTCCCTAGCTACCTTGGCTTTCCTGCCGTCCGTTGGGTCCCACCAAGGCAGGTGGGTCCTAGCCAGAGGCCTCTAGCTTGATTCCGAACCAAGCGTTCTGGGCTGCCCAGACTCCGGGGAGGGGGTGCGCGCCACCGCGTGTGGGACAGGAGGGGACAAACTGCTGGGCACTTTGCCCCGGAATGAGAATCAGGCGTGCGTGGATGGGAAGGTACCACAGGAGGGAAAGGCGAAAGGGAAGGACCAGAGGTAAAGGGAGGGAGGAAGGAAGACATAGGGAGGAACGGAAGGGAACTCAGCGCTAAGGATAGCCGAGTTAGGACTAAGGATGAGGACCCGCGGGCGGTGGGATCTGCGGGCATTGGCCGGTGGATGGCAGGGCTGGGCGAGTTGGGACGGAGAGCCTGGCTTCGGGGCGCAGCGCGCTCGAAGGCCCTCTGCGGTTGCCTGAATATTCATTAGGCTGGCCGTTCTTTATCCTTATCTAACGTTTATCTTCTCGGCGAGTTTCGTTTCTCAGTGTAGTTTTAATCCCGGGCTCCCAGTCCTCCTCCCCCTGGCCCGCTCCTCACCCTCCCTCTTCCTTCACCCGCTGCTCCCTCCCGTTTCCCCCTCCCCGGCCCTCCCCTCGCCTGCACCGGAGTGACAGGCGCGGGGCCCTCCTTGCCGAAGCTCGGGGCTCCGGCGCTGGCGAATCACAGAGTGGTGGAATCTATTGCCTTTGTCTGACAAGTCATCCATCTCCCGGCGCGGGGAGGAGGAGGGGGTCTGGAGGGGGCTTTGCAGCTTTTAGAGAGACACACACCGGGAGCCCAGACTCCAGTCTCCGGCCGAGTCTTCCTGCAGCCGCAACCCACCTGGGGCCAGCACAGCGCTGCGGGCGCCGCTTGGCTCCTAGGCTGCCTCCCTCCCTCCTGGCCCTCTGGCCGCAGCGGCGAGCGCCTGCCTTTTCCGGGGGCGGGGGCCCGCTCGCGCGCTCCCCTCCCGCGGGCGCCGCTTGGACATCCCGGGGATTGCTACTTCTCTGCCAACTTCGCCAACTCGCCGGCACTTGGAGCGGCCCGGCTCCCCTCCCGGCGCCCTCGGGCGGCCCCTGCCCTCAGCCCTCTCCGTTCAGAGCCTCTTAGACCACTGGGTTCCAGGGGAGCTGAGTGAGCCGTCTTCCCCACCCGGCCTCAGCTCTGGCCGCAACTGGCGCGCGAGCCATGCGCCCCCTGTGCCCCTTGGCCCAGCCCGTCGCCCGGGGGCTGCTTTACTGACTGCCCAGCCGCGTGCCCCGACGGTGGCAAGTTGCAGCCGCTGCGGTTGCCAACCCCGGCGGGCCCGGAGGAGTCTCGGCGGGGAGCCCAGCGCGGCGCCCCCCGCCCTCGCGTACCCCGCAGTAGCCGGGCGCCCGCTCACCCTCCCTCCCCCACCGTCCCTTCCTTTTCTCCTCAAGTCCTGAAGTTGAGTTTGAGAGGCGACACGGCGGCGGCGGCCGCGCTGCTCCCGCTCCTCTGCCTCCCCATGGATATGCACTGCAAAGCAGACCCCTTCTCCGCGATGCACCGTGAGTACCGGCGCCCGGCTCTTGTCTCGGTTCCAATCCCGTCTAGCCCCAGTGCTGCCCGGCCCCTTGCGCTCAGGTCTCATCCTAGAGGCCACACCGGCTTTTCCTCTGCCCCTCCTTTCGCGCTCTGCCTATTTCTCTTACCTAGTGTTTCTCCTGTCTTTGCTACTCTCTCTTCGGCTTTTTGACACCCCATGCTTATCGTTCTGTCTGCCTTTGTACCTTCGCTAATGCTCCACCTGCCTTTGCTCCTTCCACCTGCTCCTTCGCGGGATACATAGCCCTGGGCCCAGGTCCGAGCCACCCACTACTCCCTAGCTTTTGCCCTGGACTGAAGGATTAATTGACAGTTCTCTCTCTCTCTCTCTCTCTCTCTCTCTCTCTCTCTCTCTCTCTCTCTCTCTCTCTCTCTCTGCTCACCCTCCCCTCATATCTACCTCTCTCAAACTTAGAGTTGTGGACGATCAGGAGGAGGCTCCTAGCTTGAGCAGCCTTGGTATCAGGACAGCAAGGTAGAAGGTCCTGGGGGTGTGACCCCCTTCTGAGCCTCAGCTCTCTTGTTCCTTCCAGCTTAGCCAAGGCTTCATGGGGACTGGTTTGAAATATTTCCATCCTCTTTCTTTCATCCTCACTTCTCCGCCTTCTCCTTCCCTTCCCTTTCAGCTTGGAACATGAGATTGGCCGGAGAAGGTGGTCACTTTTCTTGACTTTGCCCGGGGGGGGGTGATCGTTCTAAAATCAGTAAGGGGTTTTGAGAAGAAATCAAAGTCAGGAAGAAAGCAAGTAGTAGAGCCTTCCGAACCAGCTCCTGGATCTCTGCATTCTGGAGACTTCTTTGCCTGCCTCCACTCTCTGTTGAGGACCAAGCAGCCAGCGCCCTGGCCAGGGGGTCAGCAAGAATGGAAAAATGAGAGGGAAAGAACAAAAGAAAGGCAAATGCTAAAGCCAAGGCGAAAGGAAAGAGAAATCAAATCAAGAGGGGGGAAATCAAGGAAAGACAATAAAAGAATGCTATGGGGGTGGAGAAATAGAAAAATAGGAAACGGGGAAATATCTAATGAATTTTGAATTTGTCTAATTCATGCTAGGTCTTTAACTTGGAAAACTATTTGTCAGATATTTTCCTTTGCTTAAAAAGATAAATAATATTCTAACTAGAAAAGCCCTCCCCATGTATAGATTAATAATTAAGGATAATTTGTAACTTTCCACACGGTAACTTTTTAGACCTAGCCTTGATCTGTGCTTTAAAATATGATACAATAAGAGAGAACCGTGTTTTGTTTATTTGTTTCCTAAGCACACGTTTAACTTTACGGGACCATTAAAAAAAACTCCCGGAATAAAATATAGTTCCCTAAATAATTTCTAGGTAAAGGAAACCCAAGCGAGGGACTACGGGCCACTGCGGGTGTCTCAGGCAGCCGAGAAGCCTAGCTCTTTTTCGGAGGGAATGAAACCAAGGCAGCCAGCCTCCGTCTCGGCCCTTCTGCGGCTGCCTAGCTCAGTATTTTTTGAGGATTGCTTCCGGGACGTGCCAGTCAGGGCCAAACTCAGGGAACCACTCCGAAACCAAAAGAGGAGCAAAGCCAGCAGAAGGTGGTCGAAGGAAGGGAGAGGGGCACTGCGGCCGGCTGGCGGGCGAGCAGCTACATACAGCCCCGGTCGGCGCCTTCGGCAGTAGCACATTCCAGGCCTGATTCAGCGCGGATCCTCCGCGGTCCATCGGCCCTGAACTCCAGAAGTGCCCGGTTGCAGTCCCCATCCCATATATTGGGGCAGAGGGGCCGGGCCCGGAGCCCGGTGAGGCTGAATTATTCATCTTTAATCTGCCCGCAGCTGCCGCCTTTTCATACCGGTAACGCGAGTTCTCCCGGGGCCTAAATTATTGATGGTCGGGGTTTGTAGGGCGGGGAGGGGGAGAAGAGTGGGACCAAGATGGGGAGATTATGGGGACTCGGGGTGTAAGATAAGAGGTTCTGGCTTCCCGGAGTCTCTAGATTAGAGGCCTCTGTCCAGGGGCTTCTCCCAAGCTTGTTTTGGTCTCGGCAGAATGTTATGGGAAAGAGATAAAGGAGGCACGAGCTGTGCCCGCTTTCTCCGAAACTCGCTTGAGGCCATGGGGCAGTGGCTGCAGGTTGCCGACCTTGTCTGTCCTGACTCTGCCGCTAGAAGTCTCAGCGGTTAGGTTGCTGAGTAACTGCAGCTGTAGGTTAACCGCTCCAGGTGCAGGATTTCTAGGCTGCTTTAGGCCCGGAAAATGGGGCAGACGGCAGCGGCCTCGAGCCTGGCACCCCGGTGGCCTTCTCAGCTCCCAGGTTGGGAGCCTCCCCACCCCACCCCCCAACTCCCCGCCTAGTTGGTCTGGAAACCAAGGGCTCTGCTCCGGCAGGTGGAACATCCGCCCTTACTATTGGGTTTCCTGGGCAGCTGCTGAGGTCTGAGAGGTCAGAGGGTCCCGAATTGGCTTAGACTGCAACACCAGTGACTCCGAGTCCTAATCCCGCAGGTGCGGTTCCTAACTACCCCGGGTGGCTGGGGGAGATTCGGGGGGCACCCCAGCCTGGAGCAGCATGGTAGGCAAGAGAACCCCAGCAGCCCACGTTCGTCAGCGGCTGCCGGGGAAAAGAGCGAGACTCTTAGCCGCCTCGCGGTCTCTGAGTGCAGCGGATCCCGAATCACTATCTCTTCTGCCTTTTCTTCTTTACCTGGATTTCTTTCCATCTTAGATATTAGGGATGTAGAGGGAAAATATGGTTCCAAATACCTGAAGACAGAAAACATAAAGGGAAGCAAGAACTCCCGATTAAAACAAAATGGGAAAAAAAACAGGGAAAGAGGACATCATACAATTACAATTAAAAACAGATACAAGGGGAGAGGTAGGCAGCGAAAGTGAAAAGGGGGTGCGTTTGACTTAGTCCCTCTCTATACTGAATACTCCGCTGAGCTGAGTCAAGAGGACCCGGACCCTCCAAAATCATCTGGCTCCAAGCCCTTGTGATACCCGAGCAGCGCCTAGCCTGCGGCGCAGGCGGGTTCCTAGTCGGCGACAGTGCTGTCCCTGGCCCGCTCCTTTCTCTCTCCATCTCCCTACTTTCATCCCTACTGACATTATTTGCCCTTTGTCGTTTGTTTTCCCTCTCCATTCTTCGCGTCTGCTCTCTCCTGGCTTCTCTACTCTTCCCGCACTTTCTCCTTTGCAGCGCTCTAGTCTCAGAGGCGGGTGCTTCCCTAGGCTTCTCGGTTCTTATAGCTAGCCGGGGTCCGGTATCTAATCCTCCTCTTTCCTGCACGCAAACAAGCCACCTTTCTCCCCGAATCCCGGGATATGCCCCTTAGCCCTGCTTGCTCCCTTCGCACGTGGCTGGCCTCGGACCCTGACTAATGGCCGGTCCCTGCTGTGTGTGGGGTGTTGTGTTTTTTTCTTGTCTCTCCCCAGCAGGGCACGGGGGTGTGAACCAGCTCGGGGGGGTGTTTGTGAACGGCCGGCCCCTACCCGACGTGGTGAGGCAGCGCATCGTGGAGCTGGCCCACCAGGGTGTGCGGCCCTGTGACATCTCCCGGCAGCTGCGGGTCAGCCATGGCTGTGTCAGCAAAATCCTGGGCAGGTGAGGGCCGGGTGCTGCCTCCCTTCCCAGCTGAGGCTTTAGTTAAAAGTTGAGGTGCTAGGCAGGAAAGGAAGGTCGGACTTAAAGGGATCAAAAAGACTGGCTGCCCCTTTTGAAAGGGCTGTTTTGGTGGCTGAGCCTTGGAGTGAGGGTGGAGTAGAGTCTACCCAACATAACCCAGCTCCCTGGGCCTTCGGAGGAAGGCAGCTACATTCAGAAAAGGAGGGATTTTTTTCCCCAGCTAAGCAATGTGAATGGGGTTGGAAGAAGGGGCATCCCAAGAGGAAAAAAGGCAGCCTTAGGAAGGCTAAAGGAGAGTCCAGGTTCCTCCATATAGGGACGCTGTGCTTCAGGTGGGACCAGCTCTCCCAGCAGGGGTCCTTCTCTGCTTCCCAAGTTGAAGGCCAGGCTTCCGTTCCCCAGGGTGCCTGCTCTAGCCACTGTGCGAGCCCAGCTACTATGCCCTAGTTAAGCACCTTCTGGAGTCTGCTCAGCTACACAGGGCCTTTTTCCCTTCACACTGATGCCTAGGGAGGGAGAGCGGCTTAGCAGCTCTGGAGCTTGCAGCCCCCCTGCCCTTGCCACCACCGGCTTCTTGCTGACCCCGACGGCCTTCCTGGCCCAGGTACTACGAGACTGGCAGCATCAAGCCTGGAGTGATTGGCGGTTCCAAGCCCAAGGTGGCAACGCCCAAAGTGGTGGACAAGATTGCTGAATACAAGCGGCAGAACCCGACAATGTTCGCCTGGGAGATCCGTGACCGGCTGCTAGCTGAGGGCATCTGCGACAATGACACAGTGCCCAGCGTCTCATCCATCAACAGGTGAGCAAGCCCCCCTGGACCTGGAGGGCAGGGCTCCAGTTCCCTACTCCTGCCTCTTGGGCCATCTCCCAGGGCCCATTTTCGCTCTGTCCAGCCTCTATCCCTCCTTCCAGCCCCTAGCCTGAAGTCTTTGGGTTAGGAAAATGGACCTGAGAGGCATACATAGACAGACAGACAGACGACAGGGCTCTTTCCAATTCAGAGCTGGGTTTTCCCTGCCAGGCTTCTCCCGCCGGTGTCCTGGAAATGAATCCAAGTGTTTGTGGTAATTAAGACTCCAAGATTACCCGCCTCGGGATCTAGAGACAATCACAGCCCATAGCAAAGCTTTTAAAATGACCACTGTCTGTTCATCGCTTCCAAACAGACTTTTCTTTATAAAGTCATGTACCCTTCCCAAGGGGCATCCAGAATCCTGACTCCTTTACCCTTTCAGCCAACTCCCACAAAGCTTGCCTCCCAGGAGTCCAGGTCTTGCGAGCCTGCGCCACACAAATTTCCGGCCGAGAAGCACTGGCATCCAGGCCTACAAAGCAGATGCCAGCCACCAGCCAGGACTTGGCAGAGAATAGAGGAGCTGGACAAGGACTGGGATGCCAGGCAGGGAGTGAGAGCAGGGACCCTACGGCTTACTCTTGGGAGATGCCCCCACCACTAAGCATGCCTTTCTGGAGGCTGCAATCATGATGATAGGTTCAGACACTGGGACCATGCAGGCTCTAGTCAGTTCAACTTGCAGGATACTTAGGTCTCTTAAGTCCCAGATCACTCTGGAGTGCTGTCTGGGAGATATGCATATGCACCCCAGCCAGTGTGTGCCAGGGTATCAATCCAGGGCGACTACAGAACACTCAGGATCCCAAACTGGCTTTAGAACTGCTACAGCCTGACCGTGGTACGCAGAGATTCAGGGCTGCAAAAGTCACACTCCAGCCAGAAGCAGGTCCCCCTCATTCTCAGGGACCCCCAAACGAGAAGAGAGTTAAGAGTTTCGTACTCTGTTATTCTTTGTGCTCTTCATAGGTCCATTATCAGGACGACTAATAATTCAGATGCTGTTTCTCTCTGCAACTAGCATCACCTGTCTTTTTTTAATATTTTGCAAATGATATGGAATTATCCCAAATCATCTTGAAAACAGCAGGTAGAATTAGCTGGTAGAATGTACCTTGGCTAAAGAAGATTCCCTCTGCCACACTCGTACTGTAATGTACTGCAAGGCGACCCCGGAAATTATCCCAGTGTGTGTCATCTGTATTAAAATGGTTATTCAGTTATGAACAGGGTAACATAATACTGATCAGCTAATTATACACCCTCTGAAACTCTCTAGCTCCCTGGGCCTGGCTCAGCTAGGTACTGGAAACGTGTGGCTGTTTGACATTTAGACACTTTCCAAAAGAGCTGGAGAATAACACTGGGTGGTTTGAGAAAGCAATAAGTGCTTTGCGTTTAAAAGTCAGGAGGCTGGGGAAGCCTGGGGATTGGGGCAGGTGTGACAGTTAGGGGAAGGGAACAACACTTCTTTTTCCTCTTTTTTTTTTCCTGAGCCACCCAGAGACTTTGCCTCTAGACCAGCTGGTGGTCTTTGCAGTGAGTTAGAACTGAAATCTTGGGAGGACAGTAGCTGAGCCAAGTGACTGCAGTGAGTGGTAATGTCACCGGGCTGGGTAGTGGTGCCCTGGGGACTGTTTGGAGATACACTTGTTGTCTGTGGTGGGAACTGCAAGCTTTGGGGTACTCCAAGACACATAAGTCACAGTGATTTGCTTCATTTGGGTGGGGTGTGGCGGCTACCTTGCCTAGCACCCTCCCTGTCTGCTCCCCCTCCAACACATATCCATGGATGGCCGGGCTATTTTTAAAGCTTGTTTAGGCACAAGTTTGAGGATGTTTCATCCTTAAAAAGTCCTAGAGTACAGAGGACAAGTGACCCTAACATCAAACTCCAGAGATCTGAAAGTGCACCTACCAAATTGTAAGAAAGACTAGCGGGATGCCCATGAGATGAGCATTGGAGAAAGAATGGCCTGAGCCCAACCACTCTAACAGCCTCAGGTGCCTGTTATGCGAGGTACCCACAGGCTTCCTTTGGGTGTGAAGAAAGAGGCACTTCTGGGTAGGCATTGCTGAAAGGTGGATGGAGCATGAGCCCAGGAGCAGGGAAGCCACCAACCAGCAACATGGGCCGCCCTGGCTCTGTAGTTAGACTTCAAGGCTTAATTTGTCAGTGGGATCTATTAGGCTGTTTTAAATTTTGCTTTGGGAAGTAGCTTCCCATGGTTGGTACTTTGGAAAAATTGGTTGAGGCTTCCCAGTATGTCATTGGTACACATCTGGGCACCCCGGTCATCAATATCATTCCTGTGGGTACTCTGCCCTGGAGGGGAAGGCTCTTGTGGAGCCGTGTTTCTCACAAATGCCTGATAAAGGTGTGGCATTCCTGCAGATGCTGGTTGTATCAGGAACTTGGGCCTATGGGCAGGGGAGAGATGGAAGACCCATGTACCGAAAGAGGGGGAAGTTGCCTCAGCAGGTTGAGTTTTTGACGAAGAAGGAAGGGTTTTCCTGCTTGAGTCCTCAGGTTGGACTGCTGTCCTGGGTAGAGACCACTTCTTTGAGAGAACGGCATGAACTCCAGGTGGAGTCTAGGGCTGCTGAAGACCCTCTGGGAGTGGTCTTTGAGCTAGCTGATGGATGTTTGAGGCTAGTCAACACTTTTTGGGGTCAAGGACTCTGTAACCTTAGATCTTTGCAGCGGACCCTCAGGGCTTGCCAATCACCAACCACCCCTGTATTCTTCCTTATCCTGTTTGGCTTGAAGTGAGCACATTTCTCCTTGCAGTGGCAGCACTGGCTTCAAGACCGCTGCAGCCTCGTTGCTGTGTTAAGCAATGCCAGTTTGTGTCACTTTGATGTCCCTGCTGTGTAATTCTCAGGTGTTTGTCACTGGTCTGGTGGTGAGCAGCAGTTTACCACTTTTTTTTTAAGTGAGCTGATAGTCACTAATCACAGCCATGGGGGTTCTGGAGCCACATCCTAGACCAACGTCTGTTCCTGCCTCTGAAATTCAGCTCTAGATTGCGTAGATTTGAGTCTTGGACCTGGCTTGACATGGAAGCAAGGGCAGAGGGGTGGCATTGCTTGCCACATCTTTAGATCTTTGCAGCTGTCTGTCACCACTGTTGGTGACAGGCCAAGAGTCAGGGGTGGGTCAGTGAGTTAATAAAAAGGCTTCATCCCAAAGAGGAATGAGAAAAATAAGGACAGAGAACTGTCCTGGGGCTATAGGCCTTGCAGAAGGGGCTGCAAGTAGTGTCTTTTCCGAGGTTTCTATCTCAAAGCTATTTTTTCTGGAGGGCAGCTCTGCTATTCTGGTCACCCATACTTAGAGAGGCATTGAGACAGGCATGGTTGTTGATCTGTTTCTTGTGTTTTTAATGTTTCATCTTTATTTATTTAGTGTGTGAGTGAGTGTGTGTGGCACACACCTAACAGAACAATCGGGTGCAGGTCAGCAGAAAACTTATGGGAGTTGGTTCTCTCCTTCTATATGTAGGTTCTGGGATGGAACTTAGAAGGTTGCGCTGACTTCCGGATCTGACTAGCCCCTGGTGGTTGGCTTGTGGGTTTTCAGTGCTTGATTGCCGTGAGTTCCTACCTCAGCTGGCAACTTTTGAGAAGATGCGGGGTTATCTTAAGAAAAACTCCGGGTTGGGTTTAGGAGGTGATGTAAAGAGGAAAAGAGAGGGGGAACCCCAAAATAAACAAATAAAGTCCCAACTGTTCTGAGAACTCAATAAAACAATCACATCAAATATGAAGAGGCATAAATCTTGTGTCTGCACAGGTAACCCTACTGGATTGCTTTTATTATTGCTCAGGCTGACTCCATTTATTACCATCCACAGCCCGGGCAAAGGAGACTGCGTGGAGGGTGGTCTCTGGTGCAATCCTATACCCTGAGAGGCAACAATCAGCCCATAGAGCCAGGGATTTCGATGGGAGCCAGGAAGGGCCCATCTGTCTGCATGAAACCAATCAATAACTCTGTAACCAGAGCCCTTGTCACAGGGAAATGGACAACACAACAGTTCAATAGAAGGGCCACAAGGGGAATTAGCCAAGTGGAGATGGTGCCAGACAGGAGCAGCTCCTTGAGAAGGGACGCGGGGCTTCCTGGAGGAGAGGCTGGGAAGGCAGGGCTGTGTATGCTTCCTGGCACAAGCAAGGCATTGCTGTGCAGTCAACCTCAGGAAGGAGAGGCAACACTGAATGGTGCTGGTGGGAACACGTGTTCTAGAGGGCAGCTGGGTACGCAGAGGGTGGTTCGATGGCCAACATGATGGGATGGACCTGAGGATCAGAACGCCACAGTTTTAGACAGAAAAGCAGTAGTAATAACCAGCATAGATGAGTCATTCTCCCCAAAACCTGCACTCTGGAGAGGGGGTTCCCATGAGCCCATAGAGGACAGTCTTCTCAGCATTACTGATGAAGGAGCACTTTAACCCAGGGGCCCATTGTCCACTCCCAGCTTCCTATAGCTGCAGAACTGGCTACCCTTCAGGGCCTTGGTACTCAGGGCTCCCCTGAGACCCTCCATGATGCTATCTGGGGTTGCATTGCAGTTCTCCTGTTAAGAAGAGAAGGGATACATTGAGAAGGAGCCACTTTCCGTGTCCTTAAAAGAATCCGGTAGTCGGTGCCCATCTGACTTGAGAATTTTCTAGATTCCTGTTGTGTCTTTTCATACTTCCTTTTGCATCAGGCTAGGTGTCCAGAGCTCAGGTTCACAAGATAGAGGCATCTATGGTCAATGAAGCACCCAGGGAAGGCAGAAGAGTTCCTAAAACCTGAAGACTGGGAAACACTAATTGGAGAGAAGGTGTCTCCTGGAATTATCTGCTGCCACTGGGCACAGATGGTTTTCTCTTGCTGGTCACAGTTTTGGGTTTGATGCTATCAGGATGCAGTTAGAATGCATGCACAGTGGCATCTAAGGGTAAAGGTCACCATCTTCTGTGTGGGAGATTGTGTGTGCTTGTGTCTACCTGTATCTACTCTTAGGTGCAGGGCTCTGAGGTCAAGAGAACAAAGAAAGCAGTCTCTGGTATGTGGCCTGCTGTTACAGTACAAGGTTGGGCACCTTGTCCTTGGCTCCAGTGGTTAATCACAAGTCAGTCAGTGAGGTTGTTGCCTGAAGTGGTAACAGTCATAGAGCTGGGCTAAAGGTGGTTCCATTTCACAATTTAGACCACCTGAGACCAAGTTTTCCATCAATTTTTGTTTGTATTACAATGTTTCTTAAGTCCAGTTAACCCCAATCTGAGGACCTTTGCCACTGTGGCACCATCTTGGTTAGGGGGACTTTTGTGATCATATGTTTATCCTTACTTTGACACGAGCCCAAGCCCTGTTGACAGAACTAGTTAGGGACCAGTCACATCAGTAGCCATGACAATGTTCTTCCAGATATATAATTTTCTCCAAAACTGTGATCCACACCAGGCATGGAGGTGTATACCTTTGGTCACAGCAGAGGCAGGCAGACCTCCATGAGTTCAAGGCCGGACTGGTCTATAGAATGAGACTCTGTCTCAAACAAGCAAACAAAAACCAAACACCCAAACACATGCACACACACGCGCATGCGCACACACACTGTGATTAGGGCAGGGAACCACAGGCCAGGATACCCAGAATGAAGCACGCCAGTAACAGTACATAGTTATGAACAACAGCTTCCTCTGTGTTGGACCTAGGCCTAAACCCAAGATCCTTCCCAGGTACTAGGGAACAGGGAAGATTCCAGATGAGAAATTAAACACATAGTAGAATTGGAGAAGGCTTTGAAGCCAGACAAGGCTCAGTATCAAAGGGTGACTTGGAGCTGCTGGCATTTGAGAAGAGAGAAAAACAGCCTGACCTGAAGGAGAAAGAGTAGGCCCTGTACCCAGAAGCTACCAGGTAGGAAAGGAAGGGATGTGGAAGCGAGGCAGATGGCAGTGGTCATGTGGCCAAATTCTGTTTACGGCTTATTTTCAAGCCATGGAAATGTTGGGACCTTTTTTGTGTGTGTGTTTCTTGGGTGACAATGTGATGAGAAGGTATTTTGTGCTGAGAGAGAGAGAGAGAGACAGAGAGAAAAGAATTAAGAGTGCTGTGATTATCTACTCCAGAAAGCTTGGTTTTGGATGCAAGGGTAAGGACAGTAGAGTCCCAATGTCTAAGCTGGTGTATTCCAAGAGCAATGATGGAAATGCCATAGGAGCTGGACATGGGCCCAGCTTACAAACACTGATACAGAGAAAGTTTTTATATTTATTATTGTTTGTGTGTGCATGATGTCTGAAGACAATTTTTGGGAGCTGATTCTACCCTTTTTATTCTCCCTTTCTCCTCTTCCCCGCCCATTTTTGTGCATGGTGTGTGTGTGTGTATGTGTGTGTGTGTGTGTGTGTGTGTGTGTGTGTATGTGTGTGTGAAAGACAGAGAGAGAAAGAAAGGCAGAGAGAGAACACAGCCTCCATAATTTTTCATCTTATTCATTGAGAAAAAGTTCATTAAACCCCAGAGCTTGCCGATACGACTGGTCTTGCTAGTCAGCTTGCTCTGGGGACCCTGTCTCTGTCTACTGAGGCTGGAATTGTAGGTGGGCACTGCTCCTACTCAGCATTTATGGGGGTTCTGGGGAATCTCAATTCTCTGGTCCTCACACTTGCACCACAAACTCTTTAACCACTGAAGCATCTCCCCAGCCCCTCGCCCCACCGTGTGGGTTTTTAGGCTTGCATGGCAATGCCTTTACCCAGTGGGCCACCTTGCAGGACCCCCAAAGACAAATTTTAACAGCTCTGTGCTAACCAAATAAAGCACACATTGGGTCTGATTCTACCTTGGCCAGCAGTTGGCAGCCTCTGGTTTGTGTAATCCACACACTGATCTCTGCTTTAGGAAAGGGCAATATGAATTCAGAGCAAGTGGGAGGGGTCCAACATCCATTGTATCTTAGTACAGCAGCTTCTGGGGATGTCCTGGGGGTTGGTAGGACTCCTTCTACCTGGAGGAGGAGCGGGGGAGTCAGGGGTAGTGACTGGGACAGCAGATATGATGCTAATCACGAGAGTGATGGAGGAGGTGAGAAGCTGGGAGACAAAAGAGGTCTGGTAGCTTCCTTGGCCTGCATAGTATTTGGGACTGAAACACAGAGAATGTAACTACAGCTGAGAAAGGGGTAGGGTGTCATAATCTTAATAAGGGACATTTGGTCCCCTGAAGCATCTTAGAACATGGTTAGAGAAAGCCAGTGCCCAGGATGGCTGGCAGTGTAGGCTGGTGACATTCTGAGAAGCCCAGAGGTGACAAAGGCGATGAGATGTCATCTGGGGAGAAGTTCCCGACATGAGGGTGGGGCAGAGGAAGTGATGTTTCAGGAAAATTCTCAAGGTCAGAGTTTCATTGTCCTTTCTAAGAGAGACCTGTGGGAAGATGAACACGGCTGTGACCACCTACCCCTCAGCACACTGCATATTCCTGGCAGCTACTGTGGCTGTCACTGGCAGAACCGAGAAAAGCATGAGTGAGGTCAAGAAGAGGGTAGGGTGCCCCTGCTCTCTGGGGTTCCACAATGGAGTCCCCTCTACCAGCTACCTGGAGCTTAGGGCCACATTGCTCCAGACTTGCCGCTAGGCTTGTCTTCAGGCTTGTCTCTTGCCATGGTGAGCTCCCTCTGCAGTGGCCTGAGAGCAGAGAAAGCGGGGGGACCGTGCCAGGCTCTTCCCGGCAGGGTATACAGCAGGGCAGCTGGCTGCAAAGGGAGCAGTATTCACCTTGCAGGCACAGCCGAGCAATGTGAGGAAGGATTTAGTGACCTAGGAGAAAGAACGGAGCATAAAGGGACAACAAAGGGGCCCCAGAACTCACTCAAATGACATCTAGTTGTGGGACTGCCTTTCCTGACTTTGGTACTCCTCCTTGGCCCTGGAATTTTGGGGGGTTCAGATGCCCAGTCCATATCTGTCGGGCAAGGAAAGGAACTCGTGAGTCTCGCAGACACTGTCGGGTCTGAAGGATCCCTGAGAGTCAGGCTTCAGTACCTCATTCTGCCCTTTATCCTGCCAGTTTTTTTCTTACTTCAAAGCTCATCACGTCCTGAGAGAAGCTGATAGACCTGGCCTGGGGGGCTTATGTGGCTCTGTTTTGGGGAAACGGTAGGCTGGTGGTTTCTAGCTGAGCCTGGTTCTCACTGCCTGGGAGGTTGGCCTAGCATCGCTGGGAGCTCCCAGAAGTCAGGCTTGTCAAACCAGAAGCTGGTGGTTTCCTTATTCAGAAAGCTTCTGGCTGGCAGAACCATCTGGTCCCAAAGCAAGACTCCCTGCCAACACTTGGGTAGTCGGCTCGTTCGGGATGTCGCGGAATGCTATCCAGAGAGCAAGGGTTCATAGGGACAATAGATGTCAGTAGATGTCCTAGTGAGTCAACGAGTAAGGATCAGGTCAGGTCCCCAAAGGGTTCTGACACAATCTATGAGCACGCCTGGATCTGGGAGGGTGGACCCATGTGAGATCGGTGCACATTTGCTCTGTTGGAAGTGAGTGTGTCACCTGTGTGTGGCTATAGCGCTGGTTGTCTCTACCTATGTGTGGATGAGACCAGAGGTCAGGAGGGTTATCTGAAATCATCTGCCTGGTACACCCCATAGTCCTGCATCCCACAGTCCTTCCTCTGCTCCTCACTCCTCCCTTCTTCCCTCCCTGGGTTAGATGGGTGGGTAGGAGCAGCCCAATCTCAGCTGATTCTAATTGAAGAGCGAAGAGAATCTGATAAGGAAAGCCAGCTTTCCTCCAGGGACCAATGGAGGTGTCGTGTTCCCCACTCTCCTGCTTGTCTAAGAAGCAGGCAGACTTCCACTTATAGTGACTGTCAGGCTTCTGGGAAAGCCAGAGGGAAGGAGGTTCCTTACACCACGGTCCTGGGAGGGAAAGCCTGGTGAACTCCCAGGTGAGAGAGAAAAGGCAGCAGGAAAGAGAGGTGAGGGCCGGATGCTGTGGCACTGACTGACCCTGCCGCAGGCCTGATTTGGGGCCCCAGAAAGAGGCTGAAACAGGCAGCTGTGAGGCTTTCTGGGCTGGGTGAGCCTTCAGGGCTGGGGTTTGGCCACCTGCAGAGGACACAGCTCTGGGTCTAGTCCAGTTCCTTCTAGAAATGGGGGAGGAGGTGGAATCCACACCCACTGTCTGCCCTCTACCCTCCTGCCTACCATGTAACATCTGCCACCTCCTCTACTCCCATTTATTTCCTCAACTCCTGACCCTAGGGAGACACTCTGGAAGGTCATGCAGACTTCTTAAGAGATGACTGACCTCTCAGGATAGGTACAAAAAGTTGAGAGAAATTCATTTCATGGCCAGTGGCTGCTCAGAAAAGGCGATTCCGGCACCCGAATGTGATAAATGTTAACTGAGCATTAATCGCATTAAAGAGGGCCCTATAAACTTTTCATTTCTAATTAAATTCGTCCAGTGATGCTGCCCAAGCGAGTACTCTGATCTTTTGTTTATGTGGAAAATTAAAATGCAAATACAATGGGATTTATTTCCAGGAGTGGAGTGATGGTCTGGCCCCTCTGACTGCTGGTCTCTAGGCCTGTCAGGCTAGGTAACCACTCTGCAGGTGCTGTCCACTGCGCAACAAATTTTAACTGTGAAGGAAGAGGCTGGAGGTCAAGGTCAAACACAATCTAAAGAAGAGAAAAGGCAATAGATAACCTTGTAATGTAGGAAAGCGTTTTCTTGGTTTTCTAACCTTCCTCCTTCTATAAGAATAGGAAACCCCTCCCCCCCCAAAACCAAACTTGCTTGTGAATAATGTCATCATAAGCCTTCCTTGCATTTGAGGTAAAAAGAGGTGTGGGAGGGAGGATTTGGAGGAAATAACCCCACCAGGCATATATGAAACTGCTCCTGAAAGAACTCAACAAGGTCAACAGGGAGGCCTATAGCCTGGCTTTCTCTCCAGCACTTGCAGGGTCAGCTGCTGTCCACATCGTGGTTTTGTTGGGTCCTTCCTGCCAATGCCAAGTGGCATTGACACGGGGTAGTGGAGCATAGAAGTATGCATCGAGAAGGCCATTGTGCATGCACGCCTGCACGCACACAGCCTCTTACACATCGGGGGAACTGGGTGCTCATAAGAATAAACAAATGGCACTCACGATGAGTCTTTTAGTGCCACGATCCCTTTGATAGAGGCAGTAACCCTTAATACTATTGAATGATATGAAGCGACATGAAGTTCCTACTTACTAAAACATAAATTAAGCTGAGAGGAGAGAAAAACCTAGGTAAGAAAAATCATTTGGGTATATCAGTTAGAGACACTGAAAAATAGCTATGGTGTTCTACGAGTAAGGAAGTTGTAAATAGCATTAAAACGCTAGAAGGAAAGGAAATAGAGGTAGGAGAGATGAGAAAAGGCAGAGTGTTAAATCACAAATAGGGGCTCATGTACAAAGTCACAAACCAGATTTACACCAAGCTTTGCAAAATCTACAACCTGGACTGATGGTAGGTGGGGGTCCCGTGTGCCTGAGTGCACAAGTCCAGGGTGTCCTGACAGTGGGCAGGGTGGCTGGCCTGGCAGTGGGCAGGCTGCTCACTGTGCTGGAGACTGGAATTGATCCATTCGCTCCCTGTGCCGGGATCTGATTGGTACGGCTCTGCAGACAGTCAAGGATACAGCCGCATGAGGGTCTTTAAAGGTCTTTAAGCACACGAGTCCCCGGTGAGCTGGATCCATGTTCTAATGGTTCTCTGAGGTAGCAGCCCATTCCTGGAACACCGCCTGCCTGACTGATTTCACAAACAACTGCTACCCTGTCCTCTTTAGTCTGTTTTATACTGGGTTATTCTTTTCCTCTTTAGTGTTCACTTGTGTCTTGGGAATGCAAGAGCACTTGCTGACAAGCAGGTTAATGACCACGGCAACGCCCAAACATCTGGATGAAAATCAAAAACTTTAGTCAATCATCTATGTTAGCTGTCCATAGGATGCCAAAGATCTGGTGATTTAGCACGTCCCCCTGGTGGATTGGGTTTCTCAGGTTTCACTCAGGCACAGGATCAGCATCTCAGGAAACACTTATTTCAGAAGAAAATATTCCAGGGAACAGTGTGCTTAGGGAGCTTCATGGATGCACTTGGGTCTGAGTTCTGATTTAAAGAGAGCCTGGACCAGGCACAATGGGGGCAGCAGTTAGTGTCTGGACAAGCATAGCCATTGGACACACTGGAAGAGGCTTTATCCAAATAACCTTCGGCTGTCCATTAGGCCTGGTTTCCACTAGGGAACCTGCCATCTGAAGGTCCTTAATAGACCTGGTCATTCACTCATTCATTGTTCCATTCACCCATTCAGAAATCTCTCGCTAAGCACCTGCTATGTGCCAGGCAAGTCACATAAAGCTCCTTGGCACAAAGCAAGAGGCAGGTCCCAGGGAGAAATTGCCATATTTTGAGTCTGGCTAATCTCATGTCTTTTCTGTACCTCAGTTTCCCTAGTCTTATAGGGAACAGATAATCATTTAAGCCTCTTACAGGCTCTCATGAGGATTAAATGAGCCATAAATCTACTTAGAATTGCAACTATCTAATATTAAGAGATCAATAAATGTTACTATTCTTATTACAATAGCAATAATCAAGCATGCATTTCTAGTTCTAGTCTGTGTCAATATGTATGTCTTCTGGCTTGTATGTGTATGAGCACTGACATATTTTAAATAATGAGGTCTGAAGGGCCAGGTGTCTTGGCTCACATCTGTAATCCTAGCACTCAGGAGGCTGAGGCAGTAGGATCCTGAATTTAAGGCCAACTGGGGGCTATATGGAGAAAACTTACCAAAAAAAAAAAAAAACAAGAAAAGAAAGAAAGAAAGATGGCTCAAAGAGCCAAATGTATAGTTGATGAGCAGGGTTGAGAATCCTGAGAGCCAGTGAGAATCAAGGCATCCTGTAAGCTCAGCTGAACTCAGGAAGGAGTTGACTCTGTGTCTTTTCCAGGAGGCAGAGACTCTCTGTGCCTCTGGTCTCTGAGCACTGACTAGAGCTAGTCAAGTAATTGTCTCTTTGTCCACTTTGAAAGCCCAGTCTGTATACAAGTGTGAGTGTGTGCGTGCCCGTGTGCATGCTCGTGTGTAGTCCTGCCTGTATTCACGTGTGAGCGTGGGTGTGCCCGTGTGCATGCTCATGTGTAGTACAGCCTGTATTCACGTGTGAGTGTGTGCATGCTCGCGTGTAGTCCAGCCTGTATACACGTGTGAGCGTGGGTGTGCCCGTGTGCGTGCTCGCATGTTTATGCTGCACTCTTCCCAGATGAGCTTGCTGTTGCTTGAGGAGCTGAGGGTTGGCATTTTCCAGGCTCCATGGCATTTTCCCGAGTTGTGCTTCTTTGCATTTGTAATTTTTTCAAGAGATAAATGAAACAGTGTGTGTGGGGGAATCTTCATGTGATAGTTTTGAAGGGCTTTTCTGGTTCTTAAATGCCGTACTGGAGAGAGAAGGGAAACAAACAGGAAGAGGAGGGGAAGAAAGAAAAAATGCAGATAAGACAAAGGATGAAAGAGAAGAGGAAGCAAGTAGTTGACAAATTCAAGTCACATCTGTCAAGTGTTGTCCTTTGTATCTGGGTGTTCACAGGAGGACAGGGATCTGGTAGCCACTGCAGTTACTACCACTGCTGAGGGAAAAGTATTTTAAGAAAAGATTTTAGGAAATAAAATTACTTTGGTGCAATGGTCCAAAGTAACTGCATATTAATAGATTCTTCTATTTACACGATGCCCAGCAAAAATATGGTGAAAACCAAATATGTCCCAACTCAGGATGATGGGTCTCATCTCGATGGGAAATCCCATGGAATGAGGCTAAGGACCAATCCTGTGCTTTCCCCCTTTGGCTCAGTGATCTCCTTCAGTTCCGGGAACCCCAAAGAGCCACACTCTAGGGCCTACCTGTCACTTATCAGATATTCTAAGATTTCTTTTATTTTTAATTGTGTGTGTGTGTGTGTGTGTGTGTGTGTGTGTGTGTGTGTGAGGGCATGTGCCCTGGTTGCCAGAGCTGTTGGGTCCCCTGTAGCTGGAGTTACAATTACAAGCGGTAACTGAGCTGCCAGACGGAGTGCCGAGAGTTGAAGTCAGATCTTCCTCAAGAATAGTATGTGCTCTTAAATGCTTTGCCATCTCTCCAGCCTCTTTCTGGATATCTAACAGGCTTTTTTTTTTTATACCACTATACAAACGAGGAAGGATCCTTATGTTTTAAATTATAAAGCTAACTCAGTTCTGGGGTTTGAGATTAGGCCTTGTGTATGGTAGGCAGTTACTCTAACACTGAGTTATATATCCCTAACCCTAGGATGAGTTTAAAATCAACTAAGTTGGAATCGTGGGGACTCAATCGCCCTCAGAGATTTTCAATTCAGTATGAACCTACATGAAGGCTGCCATCTTCCTTTCTTTCTAGTCATTAGTTCAGAGCTAGCTGGTGCCATTGTCAGCCCCCAGCCCTTGACTGTCCAAACAACCTGGGAAGAGAGTTCCCTGCCAGTCCCGTTCTACCCAGCTGCACTTTTTATATTTCTTTTCTTAAAACACACACACACACACACACCCATTGATCGGCCTTACAATTTCATGTGCATGAGCATACTTGCACACATGTTTATATTTGGTCACTCTCATGGCGGCTTTACCCAGTAAACTTTAAAATCATTGTCATCTTCACCATCATCCCACTCGTAGCTAGACGGTCCTTGCTACAGCAGAGCAATCTAAGTAAATTACATGTATTAATTGATGTAAGCCTGACGAACAACCCCACAGGGCTTTACAGCAGTGTTTATAGCTGTGGGCACTGGAGTACAGAGAAGTCAAATAACTTGCTCAAGGTCATGGACTAAGTAGCAGAGCCAGGATTTGAACCCACGCAGTCGGTGGGTTATCTACTACAGCACAGTTCTTGTCTACTTTGGATCAAAGAAAATGCAGACCTGACTAGTCTCTGCTTCATCTTGTGCCCTGCTGCGATTTCATATACTTACTTACGAACTTAAACATCTACCCTGTGCCCCAGTGGAAGGGCAAGCCTGTAATTCTTCCGTGACACCCATCCGCTACAGGGCCACATAATCCAGGAATAGTGGGGGAGAAGATGCTTCGGGGCAGTGCCACAGAGTGGAGAGGAACAGGGCCTCTGGGAGACAGAGGCCCTGGTGTTGTTTCCACTGGGACTGGGAACTTTACTTCCACCATCCTCCACCTCCCCAGCCGGGATTTAGACTCAATACAGGGACAGAGTTTGGCCTTGGGGTTTCACTCTCCAGATTAGGCAGGTGTACAGAGGGTGTTCAGACACCCAGATCTGAACCGGTGTGGTTACATCAGAATTCTTCCAGCCAAGAATAGAAATAGAAAATCTAAATTTTATCATCAAAAGGGTATTTATCCTGCATTTCTAGAATTTTCCTTCTGGAAAATTGTAAGTGTGAATGACCAGGCCAGAGTAAGGTTTAAAAAATAAAGATTAAAAAATAAATAAATAAATAAATAAATAAATAAGCCTAAGGATCGGCCCTCTCACTCACAACTGTAAGAAGAAGGCCATTAAAGCAATTACTGAATCATACAGCCACCACCCAGATCCAGCATCATTACTCAGCCCACATCACCAAGGAGACACCCATTAACCTAATCTCTGAGAATACATTATGAATAAAGAGATGCAGATATGATCAATGAACACAATAATTCAAAGCAGAAACAGACACTGCCACCAAACAATGCTCAAATTCCTCCAACTCATTGTTACAAGAAGTGCTGTCACTTCGATACAATACCACAAACCAAAACAAACCTGAGGCCAGTTGCTGCAATGTGTCCACACGAGGCCACATACACTAACCCATAACACAATCCAATCTCTCCATCCCACAGGCCACCCCGACACAAAGACTGAACTTAGGTGGCCCTCGGAGCAATGATAAACATAGGTAAGGCATACAAAGATAGAGTCAGCATTGAAACGCCCAGCCCTCAGCACACCCTGCAGAATAGAATACAGTCAGAGCCACAATGTTCCTGAGCACAGTGAAGCCGCCAGCACCGCCCCCTGTCCAGCAGGTGGATGTATCTAGACCATCACCTCTGACAAGGCCTCCAGGCTCTGGCTGCTACTAAAAGAGTAAACTGTCCCCAGAGCCTGCTTCCCAAGACAGGACAAATCAGCTCTATCCTGGTTGGGGTTTAATAAGACCTCTCTGTTATGGGAAATGACAGAGCTCCAGGGATGAAGGGGAAAGGTGGGGGCTGGGGGCTCTCCAAGCTGGGTGCAGGAATTCCCTTCTGACTCCTGCCTCTGTGGCCGTTCTGAGCTGAAGCCGTCTCTTGCTGGGTGTTCACTGAGTATCGATTCGGTCTGCAAGCAATTTTAATATTTCTTCAGGGACTTTCCAGCAACAGCACAAGTCATTAATTCACCCTCCCAAATTGCTTATTCAATAGCAGGAACATGGCTCCTGAATAAAGTCCCAGAATTTATGTGACTTGCACGAGTCAGGAGGTCAAACAACTGTTATGGAGCGAAGTTAAAAATCCAAATAAAATATTGACACTTTTTTGGGGAGGGGACGAGGGGGAGGCCAAGGTATTTAAAATAGGTTTTTGTTGCAATGCCCCCAGGATAAAGAATGGAAGGAGACTGAAGACAAGTTGGAGTTTATAAAATCAATGGAATTTATTGCACATCTACTTGGCATTTAATAATTCTCTCATTTCCACATCCCCCACCCCCACCCCATTCTGACCACAGACAGGGAGATACACAGGTATACAAATGCACATTTATGCACATCGATAGCCACCCGGACCAATATAAAAACGGGACTGCGATGTGAGAGTCTAAGCACCCTGAAAAGGGAACATCGATGGGTTTCGCAACAGAAACAGGCATAAATTGGCAGATATTCATGATCAGCTTTTAATAAGTATATTCACTGTTATAAATCTCAGATCAATGCATCAGAACAGATATGAATAAGATATGAATATAAAGATGTGCTCATCACAGAAATAGTTTGTAAAGTGTAGAAGCTAAGAAACATCCATATGCAGGATCATCATGGGATTGTGTACACGATTTGCAAATTATGATTTGTCTGTAACACAGACATGATGCTTGTCAGATAATCTATGGCACATGCATGGGAGAGGAAAGCGTGTTTCTAAACACAGCCACATACAACGTCTGCTAGTTGTCTACAGATGTTTGCAGTTGTTCAAATCACGCTTGTGAAAAAACTAAGAAAATTGTTCATGCTCAAATAGCTAATAGACACAAAGGGCTATTAATATAGAAATTTCCAGAGGAGATTATATTACCTTAGCTCTCAGATATTGAAGTCACAGGCCCGGATCCAAAGCAATGTGATATTAAGAATGTGACCTTGGGTGAGTTGCTTAGCCATGCTGTTGACTCTACGGTAGACTAGGTTAGGATTTGAATGAGAAAATGCGTTGTACAATGTCTATTCTACAGCGAATACAAAATAAATGATAGGGGCCAGTAAGGAGATGCGATGGGTGAAGGTACCTGCTGCCCTGGCTGATGACCTGAGTTCAATCCCCTCATCCTAGTCAAAAACAGACTGGTGTAAAGAGTTAGCTTCCTCTGGTAACTGATCCACTCTGACTTCCACATGTGCACTCCGCACACAATGAATACGTGTAAAAGCTTTAAAACAGATGATGGTTATGACTTTCACTGTTGTTCTATGCAGCTCCTCTGGTGAGCTTTAGCCTTGGACAGATCCTACCGCTTGTTCTTGATAAGACTTTTTCTACCAAGCGATTAGCGGAGCGGGTTCTAGAGTGAGACACCCATGTTTAAATTCTGGCTGTTACAGAAATGCTGTGTGACCTTAGGTAAGTTAGCTAATATTTCTGAGCCTCAGTTTCCACATTAAAGAACAGGAATAATAATCGTCATAGGTATTTATTGAATTTTATTTTATTATTATTATTTTATTTTTTGGGCTGGAGAGATGGCTCAGCCGTTAAAGGCTAGGCTCACAACCAAAATATTTTCTTTTTTTAGACAGGTCTCTTTATATAGTTCCGATTCTCCTGGAGCTCGCTGTGTAGACCAGGCTGGCCTTAGGCCACAGAGATTTACCTGCCTCTGCTTCCTGAGCACAGGGATTAAATTTTGAAGTCCATATAAAGCACTTAGCACAATGCCTGATACATACAGAACATAAGTTAGCACACAGTAGCCCTTACGATTCTTCCATTCAAATAATATCAATAACTCAATAGTTAAGTTCTTTTTGTTATAGCTGACCTTGTTTGTTGCTCGGCGGTAAGAAAAATAATTGTGATACTTGTTCTTGCTGAGCTGAGTCCATGGGAGGATTCAGTATGAACTGGGCAAGCAGAGAAAGGTTTCAGTCCTATCTGGCAAAAGCAGCAGAAAGAGATGGACTGGGAAGGTATAGGAACAGGAGGCTGGTGGGGGCGGGAGGTGGTGGGGGCAACTCTAAAATCTAGGCTGAGAAGCTCTGACTTCACCATGTCTGAAACAGGAAGCAAGGACAGCGTTAGCTTTTTCCTATTCTTTCAGGACAATGGCTGATGGGTTGTTTTTGAGTCCCTGAGTGGCTGAGGTGACAAGGGCTAGAGGCAGCAAGGCCAGGCAGTCACTAGAAAGTCCAATATCCCTGCAGGCTTCCTTCTGCTTACAGAGGGGTGCGGGCATGTGCATGGACGGGGAGGCAGGATGGCCAGGCTCAAAGGGAAGACTCGCTGCAGTAGTGAGCCTATAGCAGTACCAGTTTACCATTACAGTAGACGGTCCCTGAGCTATGAGACCCTCCCACGCAGGACTGTGGGGTGAACAGCTGGTGGACCCCAGCTTTAGCGGGAAGCCCTGACAGATGAGGGCAAGGCCAGTGACGAGAGGAGGGAGTCTGGTCACGCTCTGGCTTGGCATGCACCGCAGACCGGTTTCCAAATGGTTAGTTAAACACATTGCCCCTTAATTTTTAAACCTATGCATATCTTGACGTTAAATCAACCCATATGCTTACCGTTCATCACATAAACTATCACTATTGCCCCCTTGGGCCAACCCCATGGCCCATCTAACCTGGTAAATTGTGTCTGGCCTGGGATCCCAGGGACACACAGTGAATGCCAGTCCTAGAAGGACAGGAAACCGCATAGAATCTAGAAAACCACTAGAAGGTGCTCATCCTGGGATGTCCAAGAACTATTTTGAAATGTTTTCATTTTTAACCTAGAATTTAGTCTCTTCAGAGGAAATGATAGCTTCTGGAATTTTGGTGTGTGCTGGTCGGAGTCAGGGTCACCAGGTTGTGAGATCTGTGGCCTGAAGGATCAGGAAGGAAGCCATCTCCATGCACTAAGAACATCTCCTGACTCTCCACCCCACCCCAACCCCCAACCTGCAGGTGCTTCCCTGGCACCCCGGCTTGAGCTCATCTTCTCAGACTGTAGAGTTCAGAAACTCTAATTTAGGAAGATCAAGGAGAGATTGAGGGGCACCCTTTTGCAAGTTTTCTGGTAGGGTTCTCATTCTTGAAGCTTAATTATAACTTCCAGCTGAGCATCCCTACAATCCAAGCACTCAGGAGGTGGAGGCAGGAAGATTAATACCAGGCAAGCCGGGTGGTGGTGGCGCACGCCTTTAATCCCAGCACTTGGGAGGCAGAAGCAGGCAGATCTCTGTAAGTTCAAAGCCAGCCTGGTCTACAAAGTGAGTTCCAGGACAGCTAGAATTGTTACACAGAGAAACCCTGTCTTGAAAAACAAGACAAAAATAGTACAGGGCAAGCCTGAGCTACATATGTATTAAGTTTAAGATGTAAGCCTGGGCTACATGAGCACCAACCCATCTGTTTGTCTGATTTAAATATATTACATATAAATGTATAAATTAAAAATATATTATCTATATTTATGTATATAATATATAAACATATATCTTTTGTATATTATATATAAAATATATATTGAGAGAGAGAGAGAGATCTTGACATCTTCTGGGAAGATTTCTCCTAACCGAGAACCTGTGTGTTCTAGCTATGTCCTGCTCTAGCCGGAACGGGAAGGTGTGTTCTCAGCTCTCAGGAATGGCCTGACTCGCCTCACTGGTATTCTCATTGTTCAAACTAAACCCCACAGAGCCTGTGAGCAAGCCTGGGCAGCACCTCTAAAGCACACACACTGCAGAAGTAGAGCCCACAAAGGGAGAGTGTGCGTGGAGGCCCTTCAAGTGGTCACTGTGGAGACCAGAGGCAGGATTTCAGGGGCCCTTGTGTGAGGAGAAGGTAAATCTCAGCCTCCTATCTGTAAGGTTACTCAGTTCTGTGGGGTCCTCTGGAGGAGGCACCACATCAGGAGAGGTGGCAGCTTTCTGGGTGATCTACGACATCTCACTTGCTAGGAAAAGTCTCCAGCTGGCTTGCCTCAGGGCCAACCCAG
Source organism: Ondatra zibethicus (assembly GCA_004026605.1). Classification (NCBI taxonomy): domain Eukaryota; kingdom Metazoa; phylum Chordata; class Mammalia; order Rodentia; family Cricetidae; genus Ondatra; species Ondatra zibethicus. The sequence goes on from PVIU01000078.1 coordinate 166,639, forward strand.
GCAGTGCTCAGAGACCTGAGATGAAGCAATTACCTGCATTTGTTGGATGAAATAGCCTTTGCTGAAGCAAATATAGTTGTTTGTTTGCTTTAAGAATGAGCCAGCTCTTGATAGCCACTCAGCTTGAAGTCACTGGCAGAGGCCCCACCCTCTTACTGGTTATCCGCCTAGTGGGCAGTCAGTTTATCTAATCTGAAACATTCCCTAACTTGCCTTACAAATCCCATACTAGGAACTGAGTATGTTTTGTAGATTCCAGAGTGGAAGAGTCTAAGCTGGCATATATATATATATATATGGACACACACACACACAGAGGACGTGTGTATATATTTGATACTTTACTATTAAGGCTCTTGGAGCAAACCAATAATATGAGCAGGCTTGGCGGTCAGCGTGCTGTTCCTTGAGGAAATGATTCCAGAGTTTCCAGGGCAGTTTCATTTTAAGCCAGTGAGCAGGATTTCAGGAGGACATTCTCGGGGATCCCGTGTCTCAGCAGCTGGCTCTAACACATGTTACTCCCACGTCCTGGTGAGGACTTGTGGGTTTCAGCAGCCTCTTAGCCTCCTTGTCTAGGTCTAGGATACAGGAGCTTGGGAGTCTGCATGTTTGAAAGTCTCTCTCTGGGAGCAGTAGAGCTGAGGGGTTGAGGGTGTGGGCCTTGGGATGAGTCTTCTTAAATTCAAATCTCTGACTTGCCATTTATAAAATAGATGGCCTCTGACCGTCTGCAAAGCGGGTTCCTGGGAGAATGGAGCAAATGAAATGTTTGACGTACTTAGAACATGGCCTCTCACCCAGGCAGGATCCAGTGCTCTTTAATCACTAAAGTTTCATCTGGGAGGTGTCACTCTTAGCAGGCCTGACCACCTAGGCCTTTACTTACTCCTTCCAAGAGGAGCTGTCTGAGGTCATCTCAATGCTAATAGGACTGCCTCTTGTCTCCACCTGAGGGGAAGTTTTTGCACACCATTTATTATCATATAATATAATGCAACATACTATCATACATAACATAACATAATATGATGGGTAGGCTAACTTGGAAACCCTGAGGCAGACCGTGGATGGATGGATGGATGAATAGATACATTTGTACTAAGTATACATACATTATATCATTCTATTGATTTGTAAAAAGTTCCCGGTCTGCCTGGCTGTAATGAGATTTTTGAACTTTGCGTGGCGATCAATGAGAGGAATATTATTGGCCTGGAGAATTGATATACCTGCTCTCAGTGGCTTGTTCTGCTCCCAGGCCAACCCGGCCCCCCAGGTGTACGATTCCAGCAGACACTTAACCTTTTTTACAGTGTCATCAGGCTAAAAGGAATCTAATAGTGACACAGGACTTGTGCTCAGCACTCTGCCACTATTGCTTTCCTGTCACAAATAATTTATAGCCTTCTATTTCCATCCCCGAGCCCTGCACCCCAGCCCTACCTCCCGCTTTCCCCCAGCTCCCGGGAATCAATAAACTCACACAGTCATAGTGGGACTTCAGGGTGCAAGGAGATGGACAGATGGACAAAGAGGGAGAAAGAGGAGCAGAGACAGATGAAGAGACGGAGAAAGATAGAGAAGGGTTAAGTGGGAGTCCGACTTCCCAGTGAAGGTTTAGTTATCTCCTCACCAATGTAACAGGCTTGCTGGGAGAGCACCTGAGACTGTTTTGATCTTCAAGGTGGGAGGAAGTGGAGGTTTCCTGGGAGTTTAACCAAAGAGGAAGTGACCTCACCATCTGCTTCATCATCCTATGCTCTGAAGCGCTGCCATCACCTGAGTCCTCTGTGGGTCCATCCCAGGGCACTCAGGTGGAACTCAGTCCAGGCACAGCCCGCCTTCTGGGAAGTCTTTCTGATTGCAACCTCTTGGGATCAGCCTGTGGCTCCTGCTGTTGTTCGTCTTCTCCATTTCTTCCCAGGGAGTATCCACATTGATCCAGTTGGGGCATATTAAGAAGGAAGGCCTCCTGCCTGCACCTGGCTTGGTCCCTAAATTGAAAGCAGCTAGGCATAGGGGTCACCCACAGGGATAATAACACAAGTGAACATTATTATTACAGCTAGCATTTATTGAACCGGCCATCATTCTAATCATTTTACATGAATTATCCTACTTAATCCTCGCCGCAGCCCTGGGAAGTCCATAGTAGTACGATCTCATTTCACAGATAAAGGAGTAAGAAAAGTCCAAGGACTTCCCAAGAAGAGTTAAACAGAGCTGGGGTTCTGACTCAGGTAGACTGAGCCTGGAGCCCATATTCCAAACCCTTCACGAGTCCAGGGGTGGTGGTGCACACCTGTATTACTACCACTCAGCACCTGGGAGGCAGGAGGACCAACTCTGAGGCATTTCTGGGTTATATAGTGAGACCCTGTTACAGAACAACAAACAAACAAAGACAGAACAAACCAAGGCCTAAAGAGCTGGCTCACTGGCTACAAACATTGGCTGAGTTTGTAAAGAACCCAGGCTTGCTTCCTAGCACTCACATCATGGCTCACAACTGTCTGTAACTCCAGTTCCAGCTGGTCCAATTCTCTTTTCTGTCCCCCATGGGTACCAGACATGTGCATAGTATTTATATACACATACAGGCAAATATTTGCAAAATAAAAATAAAAACATCTTTAAAAAAAAAAAGCAAAACCAAGATCTGAATTCCTTTAGCTATACATGCATCCTTGGGAGACATTACAATCCCAGCAGTCCCGTTATTGGGAGCAAGGTAAAGCACCGAGTAGGGTGAGCTCTCACTGAAGTGAAGGAGGAAGAGCATCCTGTGTGGGAAAGTCTGCTTGGGTGGGAAAGGGGAGCAGTGCCCTCTCTTTCAAGTTGAGCCCAGGATGTAGGAGGAATATAAATAACCATAGAGTTTTCAGAACCCTAGTTCTTAAATTCCGTATGATCAGCTCTGGTGCCTGGCAGGTGCCCACTGCCTAGGGTCATGGATGGGCACCAAGAGCCTTAGTAACCATAGCAGGCACTCTGCCCAGCTTCTCTCGCATGCACCACCAAGCTGCTGTCAGGGCATAGTGATTTTCCATCACTTGCTGCCTCAGCTAAATCTCTGTCAGAGCCTCAGGGGTCAGAGGCTATGGTACTAAAGACAGAAGCTGCACCAGCCAGTCCAGTTATTTGTGTGCCCTGGCCCCAGCCCTGGAACTCCTTAAACCAGAGCCTGTCAGTCTTTAAGTAGGGCCACTGCAGGTTCACCAGATGCTGGAAGCTTGTGTAGTAACAGCTGCCTGGGAGAAGTCTTACCTTCTATGCTTTCTTGAAGGTGGGGTCATATTGCTCTCAGTGACGCAAAACCTCTCCTCTATCTTCTGACTGCTAAGGGTACAAAGCTGTAAAAGTTCCTTTCTGACATTCTGTTTGTCTTTGTCTAACTCTGCCCTGGTCCTTCACTCCAGTCCCCCACTATTCTGCCCTGCTCTGCATCATCCATCTATTGTCTCCTTGGCAACCTCACCCTCTTCCTCTTCTCTGGTACTCCTCTTCCCTGCCCTGAATCACCCTTCCTACCCTCTGTGGTTACTGGGCCAACCTCTAACTTCCACACAACTCCCCTCTCTTCTCTGCACCTCTTTCGCCAGGATCCTGTTCCAGCTGCCTGGGGGTCACTAATGGCCACCCTTGGCACTGTAGTCTCCCTCCACCTACTGAGGTCAGGCTACCCTGCTCTATATTGCTGCCGGTGGCCACAACTGCAACCTCCCATATTGTACCATGTCCCTTTCCAATAGACTCCTTTCTGTGCCAGTCCATGCCTGGGCTCTCCCACCTCATACATCCAGAGCCAACAGCACACTTCCTTCGCATGCCATTCACCGTCCTGCATGCCTGTTCTCCACAGTGATACACGCCACACGGCTTCTTTAATCCAGGAGTGCTTTGCAGCCAGGCTTGACTCCAGTTAGGCATCAAACCCTGAGCAGTCTCCCTTACTTCTTTTCCTTCATACTCTTGAAGATTCTCACCTTTTTTTCTTTCTTTCTTGAGGCCCCCTCATTAGTACCTCACGCCGACATATTAGCTTCCTGAGATCAATCACTTTGACCACGTCCCCTCTAGTTTGAGCGTTGCTCTTGGCTTCAGACCTCTAAGGCTTGATTCTTACATGATGACGGAAAGGATAGTAAAGTAACAGAAGATGCAAGCTTCGGAGATTGAATTTAGACTCCGCTCTAACTGGCAGTATGGTCCTAAAGAAACCTTAATCATTAATCCTTGTCAGCTTTGGTTTTCTATCTGCAAAATGAAGGCAATGGAACTTATTTCTGAAGTCGTGGAAATGAACAGAAGTACATATGGGGTCATATAGATTATATGTAATATTGATGTACACATTTTGATGAGTGGAAAAGAGCTGTTTCTATCATCAGGTGCAAGCTTTCAGCCCCGTTTCTTCTCCTCCTGCCCACACCTCTGCTACTTCTGACTGTAGGTGCAGGCACCAGCCCCAGCCTTGTGTTCTGCCTAGGCTTCCTCACTAGTCTCCCACCCTCCCCAGCATCTGTGTATAATGCGCCACCATTCTCTTGTTCATCTTAAAACCATGTTCATTTTTCCCCCCTGGGGAAAGAGACCTTGGAGATGCTGTGTCACTGTGAGCCCGTTATTGTTCACTTGGAGACACTGAGGCACAAAGACACTAGTAATAAATGTGAGGCTGTGTGACTTCTTAGTGACAGGGACCAAACATTGGCTCTGTTGTACAGCCTGGTACACTTTCTACCGTTTCCTGTGCCCCTCCTGCAATCAGCTTAGCTCTGTCAGGCTCCACATCCTCATTCACTTCTCCTCCCTGGTCCCTACCTTCAAGGGATGCTTCTTCCTCTGGCACTGGCGGCCTCATTGCCATGGGCTACCTGGCAGTCTTTAAATATGGATTCCCTCCCCCAACTTTCCAGCACTGGGAGAAAGTGTCCCAACTATGTGCCTGTAAGTGATTAGAAAAAGCTCAAGTTGAGCTGAGGGTGGTGGTGGTGCACACTTTTAATCCCAGTACTCAGGAGGCAGAGGCAGGGGTAATCTCTGTGAGAGAGTTGGAGGCCAGTTTGATCTACAGAACAAGTTCCAGGACAGACAGAGAAACCCTGTCTCAGAAAGAAAGAAAGAAAGAAAGAAAGAAAGAAAGAAAGAAAGAAAGAAAGAAAGAAAGAAAGAAAGAAAGAAAGAAAGAAAGAAAGAAAGGAAGGAGGGAAGGAAGGAAGGAAAAAGCTAAAGTTGAAAGATTGATTCCCAGCTTGCAGCTTCCTGGGGTGGTAGATGTAAACTTGGCTTTCTGTAGGGAGGAGCAACACCGAGTTGGATAGGGTACAGGGAGAAGCAAATTGCCCAGTCCCTGGGCTTGGTCTCTTGCATTATGGGGTTCTTGTGTTTTTCTGGACTCCTGTGAGGTGGGCTTCTCCCTCCTGAGAGGGTTTCATTTGTTCCTTTATTTCCCAGGGGTGCACAAAGCATGGTGCTAGCTCTTCAACTATTCTGGTAAAGAAACTCTGACTCAAGGAAGACCATAGAAAAGAAAGGGAGGCTATAAGCCAGCCAGATGAGGAGCCAGTTGTGTGGGGCCTGACGCCTGGCAGAGACTAGATGTTGTGGGATCATCTGTGGCCCGCTCTGTATTTCTGCCTTCTCTCCTATCTTCAATACATAAAGAAGCTCCTTCCCTAATTTTGGTCCTTGTTGGAAAGACAGTCAAAATGACTTCCAGACACAGGTGTTCTTGGTACTAGGGGCTACATAAATGTGACTGGGGTAGGAAGGTGAACCACTAACCATCAGGGCAGTCCTCACCCCTCAGAAACAGAAAAGATGCTGTGGTCCACTTGACTGAGTCTTAATTCTTGCTGCCCAAACTCAAGCTGCAGCTCAGTTGGTGTTCAGGGCAGGACAGCATGCAGAGCACCGCTGCCGAGAGCTGTGCGAGGTGAACTGCAGAGCAGGCAGGAAGGAAAGCTCATCCTTGCAGCAGTGGGGGAAGCCTGCACTGTGCTCAGCAGGGCCCCTCTGCCATGCAGGGTGAGCCTGGGCCTGGCCTGTGACCTGTAATGATGTTGTGATGCTTTGCAGGATCATTCGGACCAAAGTTCAGCAGCCTTTCCACCCAACACCGGATGGCGCAGGGACAGGAGTGACTGCCCCTGGCCACACCATCGGTAAGAGAGCTCAGGAAAGAGGGAAACCAACTTAGAAAACACAACTCAGCTCTGGGAACTGTCCACATCAGGGAGATCTATGGTCCCGTGGTCCCCAGTCACCCCTTTCCCTCCTAGGGCCTCTCGGGTGATGTCAGCTCAGTGCCTCCCACATCCTCCTCAGTCTGTCTTCTACCCTCCTCTCCCTCTCCTTTTCCTTATTCCTGCCCCTCAACCTTTTCCTTTGGGTGTTTCTTCTGTTCCACCATCATTTATTCTATCTGATGCACTCTCCCTGTATACCTTAAATTCCACATTGTTTCAAATCTACTCCTTTACTTCCTCTTTTTTAAAACCTATTTTTTTTTGAGGGGGGTGGGTTGGAGAAATGGCTTAGCAGTTAAGAGCATGTATTGATCTTGCAGAGTAACTCAGTTTAGTTTCTAGGACCCATGTCAGGCAAGACTCATAACCACCTGTAACTCCAGTTCCAGAGGCTCTGATACCTTTCTGACCTCCTCAGGCATGCATGTGCACATATGTGCACACATACACATGAATTTTAAAAAATAAATATTGGTGGGCATTAGTGGCACCTGCCTTTAATTCCAGCACTTGGGAGGCAGAGGCAGGTGGATCTCTGAGTTCAAGGCCAGCCTGGTCTACAGACCAGCACAGCTAGGGCTACACAGAGAAAACCTGTCTTGAAAACCAAAAAAAAGGTAAAAATTGTGGGGGAGGAGGAAGGCATGGAACCCATAACCTTATTTACGGTAGGCAAACACTTTCCCATGGAGTTATATCCCCAGCTTTTAATTTTTTTTTCGAGACAGGGTTTCTCCGTAGCTTTGAAGCCTGTCCTAGAAGTCCTGGAACTTGCTCTTGTAGACCAGGCTGGCCTCGAACTCACAGAGATCTGCCTGCCTCTGCCTCCCAAGTGCTGGGATTAAAGGCGTGCACCACCACCACCCGGCTGTCTTTAAATTAAAAAAAAATTAAATTTTTTCTCTCTTCTCCCCATCTCTCTTTCTCCCAGTCCTCTTCCCTCACCTCATGTGCACGGCTATGGATCTGTCCCTCTGTCTCTCTGCATCATTCCTTCTGGCTTCTTTTCTTTTGCCTGTTTCCTCCCATCTTTTTGTCTCTGCCTCTGCTGTTCTCTGCCTGCCTCTCTGGCCCCCTTAGCTCTTCACAGGCTCTCAGAGATACAGCCCAGGCCTGCCAGAACACTTGCTGTAACTTTCCAAGGCCCCAGGCATAGGCACACAGACTGCCTAGCTTTCCTTCCCTCCTGACCAGCAGGAGACAGACAGGCTGGTCCAGCTCTGCTGGGGCTATCGGGAGCCTTTGTTCAGCCAGGCCTGGGTTAGTGTTCTGAGCTGTACCTGAGCTGACGATAGCACCGTGAGTATGTTCACTGGCCTGTCCCCAAGAGGAGAGTAGGAGCTCCTCCAGTGATTTCAAGGCCAGAAACATCCAGGAGAGAGAACAACACTGGGACCAGCTTTGTGCCTCCCCAAGTGTCAGAGACAGATCTTAGGAAACCTCAGATGTTAAATCAGGGCTGGTGAAGACTCTGCCCAGGAGACCAAGAAGCAGTGAGCTGGGGTTTGTTTGGAAGGATTTGTTCAGCCATTGGATTAGGTGGAGGTTAGAAACATGGCCCCAGAGGGCATCTTTTGGAACTGTGCTATCCAGAAGGTCACTGAAGTGCTTTCTAGACAGCTAATCTTGACAGTTTCTGGGCCTATACTACATCCGTTTGAGAGGAGGGGCTTGAGGGATCAGTAAATGCCATAGGTGGCCCGGGAGGCCTGGGTTGACTGGTCACCACTCACTTCAGGCTGGGCAGAAGTGCTAACAGCCTGCATTGTCTGTCTGTGGGAGTGATTCCTCCCTCAAGCCTCAGAGGAAGGAAAAGGATATGAGCTCCTTGTCTTTCTGCCCTCTGTTCCCCTCTGTCCCAGCCTGGGGCGTCAGTCACAACTGTTATCCTGATGGTGTTCCCTCCTTCTTCTCATCCAGTTCCCAGCACGGCCTCCCCTCCCGTTTCCAGCGCCTCTAATGACCCAGTGGGATCCTACTCCATCAATGGGATCCTGGGGATTCCTCGCTCCAATGGTGAGAAGAGGAAACGTGATGAAGGTAAGGGGGAGGGAAGAGCTTTGGCTCCCCTTTGCATGCTTTGTCCTTGGACTCAGGGCTCCGGTTTCTGCTGGCCTCGCAGCTGCTCTGCCATGAGATCAGTTTTAGCAGCAAAGCCTAGGTACCCCCACTGCCCTGCTGGTTCCTGAAGCGAGGGAGGGAGGCTGCTGCTGGGGCCACCAGCTTCACCATCTGCTCAGCCCCGATGGTCTCACCTTCTGCTGGGACTCACCCCAGCTGTCCCCGTGGGACGCCAGGAGGAGTGGCATAAACCGTTTACCTTGGGAAGGTTGTAGAGGTTGGGGAGACAGCTGGTATCTGACCTGGGGGTGAAAGGCCAGCCTACTTTGGCCTCACTTGATCCCAGTTAGAGGTAGCAGGTGATGCGGACATGGACGGCCCTGGAGTCCTTTCTCTGTAGAACATGGCCACTGCTCCCATTGAAACCACTTGGGGAGCTGGACATAGGACATTGCCATACTCTTGATCATGAGCGTGGACACCATTCTGACTCCCACTTCTCCTTTTCCCTGAGCCAGTGCCTTGGGTAGCATGGACCCAGTCAAGAGGAATGGGGAATTAAGAGGAAAACATGGGATGAAAGAAAACTAAGGGAGAGGCTGATAGGCAGACATGAGACAAGGCGCTTTGCAGATGCCTGGTACTCGCGGTGCATTGGTGGCCAGCTAGTTTTCTTCTGGTGTGTGAGGACTGGGCACCCAGATGAACACAGATGCCAATGTCTCAGGCCGGCTTCCTGCTCCAGTTCTCTCATGGTCTTAGCTAGGGAAGTGGTAACTTCTGGCATTTCAAGGAATTCGGGTTTCTAACGATACTCTCCATGAAACAGAACCTGCAAAGATGAACAGAAAGGAGGAAGTGACCCTATGTTCCATTAGCTCAAGGAAGTTGTAATTTATGCCTGTTGTCCCCACATCTGAACCAGGCATGTCTCCTTTCCCATCAGAAAATGTTGTGTTTGGACAGCAGGTTCTGCAGTCATCCCAGGCATAGACAAGCTCTTCCTGAGGGGGTAAAGAACAGAGACAGGGACAAAGAGGACATTCCTTAAGCTGCAGTCTAGATTCTGCAGACCCAGGCAGAGGGAAGACAGCAGAAGAGCCCTGGCCTCCAGGAGAAGGGACACAGTGCAGGAGAGACCCAGGCCTGGCAAGACAGTGATGACCTGGTGCTGGCCTCCTTCCAGGAGCCCTAATGGCCTCGTTTCACAGGGAAACAGCTTGTCTGGCTTGATTTCTCTTTCTTCCAAAATATCCAAACCCATTTGGCTGCCACGGCCTTTGCCACTCACTAAATTTCATTGTGGTTGTTTTGGCGGCAGCCCCTGATGGGCACAGGGAGACTGCGGGAGAGGCCCTAAGCCCCAGTTCTCCCTGGGGCTTCTGACATCTAGGCCTTAGCCAAGCTCCCTGGCACCCTGAGTGTCTTGGTAGAGTCTGCCTCAAACCCTGAGGGTTTCTCTTTAGCCACCTGCCTTGTTTAGAGTGTGAGGTGTCCAGGGGAACCGGAAGGTCACCGGAATCCTTCTGTGCACCCCTCCCTCATTGGTCTGAGGTGGTGGCTTTGTGCGCCTTCTGCTGCCTGGGCCTTCAGGATGGTGAAGGGAGGCTAGGGCTACCCAGGCTGGGCCAGTCGGCCAGGGCAGGAACAGAATGCTCTCCACTCCTTGTACTCACATCCATTGTTCCCAGTCAGTGCAATTCAGCACCCTCCACCCCCACCCCACTCAGGCCGTCAGCTATGAGAATAGCTCACTTAGAACAGAAGGTTCTTGAGCCAAACAGGATATAATTCTTGTCCTTAGGAAGCTTATATTCTAGTGCATATGTTAAACACTGCGTCCAGAGAGTAGAAAGACCATCAGATATGGTGTGGTGGAGATCTGGCCAGACATTTATACAGGGAAGGAGGTAGCGAGAGAACTCACTGCTAAGAAGGGCTGTCCTTTGAGGAGGGCCCTGGGGATGGCTGAGGAGGGTGTTAAGGACAATGTCAGCCTGAAATTCTATCTGCTGCATCAAGCCTGTGAACAGCAATCGCAGGGTGGCTTTAGTAAGAGTGAGTTGAGGGAGCAAAAGGGGAACTTTGAGAAGGAAGCCCAAGTAGACAGAATCACAGGAAGTGACCAAAACTGAGCTATGGAAGAGGACAGGTTTTTCTCTGAAGGCAGAGTAGCCCTAAATGTATTTGGGCAGGAAGACTCAGGAGCAGGGTTGGTCTGGGGCCTCTGGCGCTGTGCCAGTGCAGGAAGAAACTGCAGCCGTCTAGTGAGGGATGGTGAGAGCCTCACACGCTCTCTGCTAGGCCTAGCCAGGTTACAAGAAACATCAGAGATCCCACCATTTTTTTTGTGGGAGTTTTCTTGTCCTGTTTTTACCTCTCTCTCTCTTTTTTTAAAATCACCCCTGGGCCAGGTGGAGCTGTCCTTTTCCTGGAAGCTGGCCCTGGGAGGGATGTCACCTCCCCCCCATCTCAGTCTTGATCCATGGGACCCAGGTGGGAAAGGAGAAGAAGGAGAAAAAGAATGTAAAGGGAGTCCTGGAGGACCCCTCCCCCCCTTCCAGAGGCCTCCAAACAGCAGGGCCCAGTTTGCATTAGGGAGCAGCTCAGATGATTAAGAATGGGGAGATAATTATGTGTCAAGATGATGTAGCCCAACTCTGCAGTTGGGCCAAGGTAGCAAAGCAGCTGGCAGGCCAGTCAGTTGTCGCAGGAGGAGCCTCGGGCATAGGCTGTACAAACACCCAGGTGTGTCCTTCAACTCTTGGGCCAGGACTCTGGGTAAAATGGAGACTGATCTGAGGGAGTGCAAAGTATTGGGATGGATGTTCAGGGACCAGACCCCAGAGGGACTAGAGGACCAGGTGCATTTTCCTCTGGGAGACTCCTAAATGTATCAACTATATTGACACTCCTTTGACCTCGGATGTAGTGACATCTCCCTAGAAGTGTCGTATCTTGAGGCAAGATGGGTGTCCCTCTGCCCTCCTGCTGCTCTGGTCTCCGCCTCACAACATGGCCCATTCTTTAGTTCTAACCACATTACGGTAGTGGGCATTAGCAAGGGCAATACCTGCAGTGTGTCCTGGCATCAGTGCAGACCTTCCTTCTCAGCAGTAGTTACTGGTATCACACTGGTAATAACCAGAATATGACTGGCACTGGCTCTTGCAATGTAGACAGCATCGCTGGTATCAGTGGCAACCATGGGGATATTCATCGAGGGCCAATCAATCGGCTTTGACCCAGGGTTGAGGTGGGAAGCTGATCGAGACTGCTTCCCAAGCTCTGACCTGTGGGAATGGGCAAAAATTCAGACTTTCTTTGGAGAAATGTGGCATTCAAGAAGCTTGAACCCTCCTCCTAGGGATCCAGGACCCTAGGTAGAAAGACCAGAGGGAGATAAAGAAAATATGCATGGAGACCTGGAACACAAGCTGTCTATCAGTCCAAGGAGGAAAAAATTTTATCAATGCCCTGTTGAAAGCTTCAATTCCAGCCTATGGTCATGACCAGATATATTAGAGCTTGCTTCTCTGGGAATCTAAAACATATAATTCCCTGAATATTACACACCTTGTCTCTTGTGGTTGGAAAACAGGGTTGTACCAGCCTATCTATAATCAGACTGAGGAACTCAAGCCAGGCTGGGGGTGTGGCCAAGTGGCAGAGTGCTTGCCTAACAGGCGTAAGGTCCTAGGTTCAATCCACAGCCTGGCAAGCAGCTGCTTTCAGCCACAGTCCAGTGCCGTCCACTGGTGGCGCTGGTGAAGCTCAGGGAAGTTTGATAACTTGTCCAAAACTCCAAATGAAGTCATATGGTGAGAGTCTGCTGATCTGTGGGAGGGAGCTGTGTTGGTGTCAGCCTTCGATGTGTGGGCTTGCAGGGGGCTGTGATTTTGTATTCCATTAATTAGGTGTACAATGAATCGTGCAACGGGGTGGTGCCAAGCTGGTGCAGTTGTGCATTTGTAGGCAGGACAGGTTGCATGGCTGCAAAAGGCCGAGTCCCATCACTGCGTTAATAGCTCCCTTCTGCTTTGGATGACATTGACGCCGGAAGAAGAGGATTGTTTCCTTGGTTAGTGCCCTCCTAAAAGTTCTGAAGAGCAGTGCTTAGGTGACACTTGGAGCACATGAGGGGACGGAGCTCTGGGAATGATCAACACCTGTTTAGGTGCCCTAGACTGAGATGGAGAAAATTTCCAAACTCCGTATCAGGAAGGAAGGAGCAAGGATGAGTTTCGGTGTCTACACAGCGCTGCCTTAACTGTGAACACTGGACTGGAATCCTAGAGCCACTCAACTGTGTGACCTTAGGGAAGTCATTTCACGACCCCAGCTCCTTTGTCAAATGGGGTAGTGACAACCATTACTCCTTTTGTTTGTTTTTTGTTTGTTTGCTTGCTTTTTGAGACAGAGTTTCTCTGTGTAGACCTGGCTGTCCTGGAACTCAGAATCTGCTTGTCTCTGTCTCCCAAGTGCTGTAATTAAAGTCCTGTGCCACCACCACCTGGCTCAACCCTTATTTCTTATGGAGAAGTTTCTAAAACATTATGTATCTAGAGCAGTCTTCTCAACCTGTGGGTCACAACCCATTTAGGGGCCAAATAATCTTTTCATGGGGTCGCCTAAGACAATCAGAAAACACAGATATTTACATTGATTCATAACAGTAGCAAAACTACAGTTATGAAGTGGCAATGAAGGTAATCTTACAGTTGGGGTCACCACAGCATGAGGAACTGCATTCAAGGGTGGCCGCATTAGTAAGGTTGGGAAGCCAGCTCCACCCTGGACGATGGGTCACTGTGTACCTAATAGTCTAATTGACAGGTGCAGACTTCACAAGGAGGAAATGAAGCCGTGAGAGAAAGAAGTCTATCTGGGCCTATACTCCCTAACCCCAACGGGGCTCTTTGTAACTCTGAGATAAAATAATCTGGAAAGAAGGAGGCAGTGGGCCTCACCTGCATGGTCGAGACACTTTTGTCTATCTCTCCCTGTCCACTTGTCATTCCGTGGTCAACCAATGGGCCACTTGTCATGTTTCAGCTTCCACTATAGTTTTCCATGCATGTAAATATAAAAGTCCCTTTCTTTTTCTAATCTGGGGCTATGGCTCCCTGTCTTTCTATATGCGTTTCTATTCCTACATGCAAGTTTGTCTATTTACCTTGGAGAACATATGCTTGTTTTCTGAACCATATATATTTCTATGGTTTAAGTAAGTGTATTGTGTGTGTGATGTCACTGAGCTCTTTGGGAGTTAGGGGATGTGGGATGTCACATGTTGAGAAGGCATGCAGTTTTCTAGGTAATTCACCTGCTTACAGAGAGTATTTACATGGCTATGTTGACACCAGTAACCAGCAGAATCCTAAGCCAGACCTGGGCATGGACCTGCATATAGTTTAGCCCCAAGAACCCATTGGTATCAACCTACATCTGTTGGCAAATCAGTGGGCTGCCCTAAGCCTACCCCTGAGAGTTGCCCGGCCCCGAGACTAAGGAGACTGAGGCAGAAAACTAGTACTTCCCACTCAGGCTGTGTGTGATGTGCAGTTCAGAACTTTTGTATCTCTTTGAAGAGGAGCCTGGTCTCCCAGTTTGGGGATCTGGCCCCCGATCTACCTGCCTGTCCTTCGGGATCTCTCAGTGTCTGTCTGTCTCTTATTTACTCTAGTCGAGGTATACACTGATCCTGCCCACATTAGAGGAGGTGGAGGTTTGCATCTGGTCTGGACTTTAAGAGGTATGAGGGCTAGAGGGAACATGGTGTGGGGGTCAAAGGGGATAGCTTGGGGGTGGTGGCTAGAGAAATGGGTCCTAAGGGCAGACAGCCAACTGGAGGCAGAGGCGCAGACTTTCCTGGGAGCCTTAGGAAGCTAACTGTCTCTCTGCCTGGATTCCTTCCACCATGGGCCACCGCAGAGGTTTGGGGCTGAGGCTTGGTGGCCCAGAGGGTCAGCCGCTCGGTGGATGGGGGCAGTTTTTCCAGCCCTTGGAAAAACAAAGAGTAGTCCGGGTAGTAAAACAAAAGCAAAGGAGACCTGGAAGCACCTGACAGCCCTAATTCATCACGGCCCAAGTTTTTTCCTGTGTTCCCATTATATTTGTTTGTAAAAGTGGAAATCAATTTTGAAGGTAATTTTCTGGAAAGAATGGAAGGGAGGTGGGAGGGCCGGATAAGGCAGAGATGGTAAAAGGAAAAATTTAGGCCAGGCACAGCCCAGGGGCAGCTCTTGGCAAGGTGAAAGAAAATTGCATATTCAATCTCCATCCATGAATCTCCCTCACTGCTGCCCGCCTCCTGCTTGAAAACAATGAAGGCTTTTTCCCAGCGCTGGGCAGGGTCTCGTATCAGCCTCACTTTAACTTCAGGGTCATTAATTCCCTGATTATTGAAGGAGAGGAGAGGGTAGCAGCATCGTCAATTCCAAAGGCACCCCCCATGTGATCAGCCACTGGCTGGGGTGGATGGGGGCAGCAGGGTGAGGTGAGGTACTTCAGAAGGGAGTGGGGAGAGAGGAAATGGGGGAGCCACCTGGACTGGGGGGCAGGAAGCTGGGAGGAGGGTGGAAGAGGCAGTCATTACTGCATACCTCTGTTGTGTTGTTATTGCAAATTAAAAGTAGCATGTTCCACTCCACAGCTATCTTTGGGGAGGGAGGGGCACTGAGGGAGGTGGGGGATCTTATCATTGCTTCTTCAGCAGACCAGCGGTGGTGTCACCGTGTGAGGTGACATTTGAATTTACAATTCCGCTGAGAAAAGCCATTAATTCACAAATTAACATTTCTCCCTCTCCCTCTCTCTTTAACACTCTCTCCCTCTCTCACATGGATGTGCAAGCAATTGAAAAGACAAAGGAAATAGCCTTAAGGAAGAGACTTTACTGCTAGGCTGTCTGTGCTGAGATTGCTCCCCCTGCTTCCAGATAGATAAACCAATTACCTGAGCAGCTCGGCTCCTGGCCGCCCGTGATCGCCTCTTTTTGTAGGCTGCCTCCATGGCTGGCTTACACTCGTGTATCTCATTAATGGAAACCAGGCGTGCCCTGGTCACCGAGCTCTTCCCAGCTGTCCTTTGGAGGAACCGTGGGAAGAGAACCGGTGTGAGTCGAGACAGGCAAGGGGGATCCTGGGGAAGAGGAGAAACTGTCCTGGCCTTGGATCTCTGAGTACAGCCTGCTATGGTAGCAGCTTAGGGGTGGGTATGCAGGTGAGCACAGCTGGACAGGTATAGGCTTTCTCTAACTTGAGAGGAATGTGGGCTGGCATTTACAGGTAGTGACTGTAAACTGAGTCTGACTCTCTCAGTGGCCTTCGGTCTTGAAGCTTGTCTCATGAGAAGGACACGGGGAAGTTTTGCTGACTGCATGCTGTTTCAGTGGGACAGGATACAGCCTGAAGGAGCTGGAAGAAGTGTTGTGAGGGGGTCAGAAGACACCATAAGGTTGCACGTGTTGGGCCAACAACATGAGATTGGACTGCTTCTTTAGCCTAAACCAAGCACCTGGGCACAATTGTGCCCACCGAATCCTTACTCTCTCTCTCTCTCTCTCTCTCTCTCTCTCTCTCTCTCTCTCTCTCTCGTCTAGGAAAGAGTTCAGTGAAAGCATGTTGGTAAGAGGAGGATGCTATCTGATTGGTTTCTTGAGAATTCCATAATCCTCTCCTACTCATAAGGAAGTCTCTCCAAGATCCCTGGCAGACACTTGAACTCATGGAGAGCCTTATACGCCCAATTCTATCTATACAGGCTTTGTTTCTCCCAATGCATACATACAAAAGTTTAGCGTATAGATTAGACACAGTTAGCGATAAACAACAATGATAATAAAGCAGAACAATTTCAGTGATAGTTTGTTATTGTGAAAATTAATCTGATAACTGAGACAGCCACTAAGTGACCAAAAGGAATACACTGAGCACAAGGATGGTTTGCTCACAGGGTGGGACTGAGCAGACAGCTCAGTTTTATTGTGCTACCCAGAAAGATATATGATTGAAAACCTATATATTGTTATTTCTGGAATTTTCCACTTAATATTATTTATTTTATGTGTACTGGTGTTTAGCCATGGGTGTCAGGTCCCCTGGAACTGGAGTTACAGACGGGTGTGAGCTCCCATGTGGTTGCTGGGAATTGAGCCCGGGTCCTCTGGAAGAGCAGCCAGTGCTCTTAACCACTGAGCCATCCCTCCAGTCCCATCCACTTAATATTTTTAGATGGAAGATAACTGAAGCCAGAGAAAGCAAAACCTGGCATAAGGGAGAACTAAGGCTCCTTGTGTATCACACCTGGGGTTTTATGGCTTTGTGTGTGCTAGATGCTACCTAGCATGTGTCACAGGCGCTGCCTCAGTGCAACAGGTCCCTCAGCAGTCCAGAAAGCAAAACCCTATCATGGGATCCCCCGTCTAGACAGGTGCTGGGGTTCAACTGCATTAATAATTTATGTTCATCTCCAGCAAAGACTCCAAACCTGGCTACTGTCCAGTTCGAAAAAGAGTTAAGTTCAAAGGTCACTAAGACTCCAGAGAGAGAAACCCACTTATGAAAGTTCATTCGTGGTTCTGATTATATGTTCTTGATAACCAAGGAAATGAGACTGGCTGTACCTGTGGCAGGTTCTTTTCTATCTCAGTTAGATCGCATATTTCAGCTGAATTCTCTGGATAACATTGGCCATGAACCTGTGACTCTTCAGAAGCAAATGCAGGTTGTATTGATGTTTTACTAAAGCCTTTGCGGTGGGCTCTGTGCATACGTAGCTCGTGTTTTTCTGTGGGGAGGTACCAAGTTTAACCATGGCTGTGTGGGATGGTCACATGCACTGATTCGTAGGCCTACACTAGAGATGAAAGTCACATTGGTATATTTCCCTTTTCCCAGCTAGTTTGTGGTGTTGTGGCTCAAGAGTGAGTTACTTAAAGTATTCTGAGGATCTCTGCAGAAAGAGCAGAGAGGTTGGCAGCCCCAGGAGAGGAGGTATTGACTTGCTGCAGAGGGCATTGTTTGGGTCTCTCTGCTCCTGCCCACTGAGTGTGGGTTACGCGTTCTCTGCAAAGGCAAAGAGGTCCTCCGTGCCTTTCCTTATTGTCACTCTCACATGAGAAGCCATCATATCAGAATATGTCTGCCATTCCTCATCTTCCCCTAGGCAGCCGCCCTCCAACCCTGTAGGCTGGGTTGGCTTCTCCTTCCCCCTCCCAGCAAGGGTGTCCCTAGAGAAATCCCCTGCTTCAGGTCTGCTCTTCTCCCTCTTCCCTCCCCCAGGACAGGCTCTTCCCTTCTCATAGGGAGGTCAAGGAAAGCCTTGACCCTGCTGCTTCTGGGCTCACCCTCTGGGGTGCCCCCATCTTCTGCAGACCAATGGGCAATGGGGAAACACAAGCATCATGGGACCCCTCGGAATGGATGTGAAGAAAATGAAGGGTTGCGAGCCCCAGGATGCCGGCAGCACCCTAGACTATTGAGACCAGAGAGCGGCCCTTCCTCACCCTGCCTTCCTCAGAGCCATGGCAGCCTTGGGGCTGTCTGGGATCTCATTTTCTGGCCCACAGGAGAGGAAAAGCCAGACAGGCTGGGAGAGGGTGGGGCCTGGTGCAGGGGCTGGGAGTCAGTCATGAGTCTCAGAGCCTAGTTGCAGCAGAGCCAGTAATTCAAACCATCCTGACCCTTCAATGAACCCAAACCTGCTGACCTTGACAGCACCACACAAGAGGCCTCACAAACCTGCTGCGGGCCAGCCTGCTTTCCCTCCCTTCCTAGCAGGCCTGTGGCCTGGCTCCCAGGTGGCTCCTCATTTGGCCATCCTTATGAAATGTCAGCATCCCCTCCCTCCCTGAGGCAGGCCAACTTCAAAGCACCCTTTGTGCCCATCTCCACTGGAGGTAGGACGTGGGCATCCCTTGGAGCCTGTGGAGGACCCTCGACTGTGCCTTCTCCCATCAATGGACAAGCAGAACTTGTACCCCTTCCATTCCGCTCAATGCTCAACCCCAGCTTTCATCTTCTCAGGACTAGATATAGCGCATGTACCTGCACAGTGTGTGTGTGTGTGTGTTCACCCATGCATGTATATGTCAGGGTACATACAGGGACATAGAAGGTGATGGAGACAGAGAGGATGGGGGAGGAAAAGAGAAGCCAGAGGAAAACAGCCCTAGGAACCTGCATTAAAGTAAATGCAGGTTATGAAGTTTATGCCTTCCTCCTCAGGAGAGCTGGATTCCATCCAACAGCTTCTCCAAGCTTGCCAAGTGGTTCTAGAAGAAAAAAGTGTGGGCAGGAGAGTGAGTGAGCCAGTGACAGAGGGAGAAATGCATGGACACTGTGCAAATGCTTAGGTGGGTGCGCGCGCGCGCACACACACACACACACACACACACACTGAGAGACAGAGACAGAGAGACAGAGACAGAGAGACAGAGAAAGAGAGACTGAGGAAGTCTGAGAAGCCAGGACAGAGGGATGCAGACGGTATGATGTTTGGAAGGAGAGGCTCCAGAAGCCCCTCTTTCCTCCTCTCTCCATGCCCACCTGCCATCTCTATTCCCAGCTTGGGCAGTGTGACCAGCCTAGACCCTTGGCCGTACGGGCACTGGGTAGCATGGCTGTATGGTAAACTGAACCAAAGACATTATGGACCACCCGGGACAGCCAGTTTGTGGAAGCCAGTAAGGGACAGTATGGGTCTTCAGTCCCATTGGGCAGTGGGAATGAAGACTTGGCTGAGGAAGTGACTAGAATGTGGTACCACTAGATCTCCTTGAAATTTACCTCTTCTTCCAATGCTGGTGATGCCCACGTGGGCTCCCTGTAGCTACTGAAGACAGCTGGTCTCCTAGGGAAAGATTATTTGAGACCTTTGCTTTTCTCTGAGAATCCTTAAGGAAATAAATGACTGGCAAAGTGAGGCCATGAAAGATCTCAGAGGGACTTACAGTCAAGTTAGAGTAGCAGCCCTCCAGACCTTCTGCAAACAGCACAGGGCTGTTGAATGTGCACTAGGAATATGTGAATGGGCCAGAACTCATAACTTTGCTTATTATTTTTATAATAACATGTTTTGTTTTTCATTAGCAAATACTAGTTATAGATAATAATGGATTTCAGTATGACATCTCATACATGTATATTTTTATTATATTCACCCCGTAATGTTTTCTTATCCCACTCCCTTCTTCTAATCCCTCTTCCCAACCAGTCCCTTTTCTCTTCCATTGCCATGGTTTTCATGGGGGGAGGGTAGTTTTTCTGTTTTCTTCCTTCCTTCTTTCCTTCCTTTCTCCCTCCCTTCCTTGTGTGTGTGTGTGTGTGTGTGTGTGTGTGTGTGTGTGTGTGTGTGTTGTGTATAGTATATGTCCTACTGAGTTTAACCAGGACCTAATTAAACTTTTGGGAAAAGGGACTGTCAGGGAGAATGTGGCTAAAAGGGAAGTGTGCCTTGACTCTGACCTGCCAATGAGATGTCAGCTCACCACCCTGTCCCCATGTCTCTATTCAAGTTCAGCCAGGATCTGGGATAGAGGAGAATGAGGGATAGAGTCCGCAAAGGCACAGAATGGAGAGAAGAGGGGAGGTAGGAGGGGGGGAGGGTAGGCAGGAATTGCTGATTGTGGAGGAGATCAGAGCCTGCCAGATATGCCAGGCACAGAGTTAAGGCAGAAACTGTCCAGGGATGGCCTTGGCCCTTGCTGTCCCCTGCTCTCTCCTCTGCCCTCCCATTCAGCCCTCCCCTCTTCCCTCCACACATCTTTATTGGTTCTGGTAATGGCCTTGATTTGCATGTCAGGCAAAGCCTTGCTACACACACAAAAAGAAAACCCCAACCGTGGCGGTGTGGCAGTGTCAGCTCTCGCTGTTGTTCGACAGTGTAAAATTAAATTAATAAAGCCCCCAACACAGGAAAACATAACAGGAAATTAATGGCCTTTACTGTTGCTCTGATGCAGTCATTTGCAACCCTGCTTTCCGCACCAAAGACTTCATAAATGCAAGCAGTTTCTCTAAACAAGCATACTTAGGGCGGCCTGGTATGTAATTTTTCGCCTTGCTTGTGTCCTTAGAGCTAACAAAGCCCCCTTCCTTCTTAGCTTTAGAGAGGTTTTGGACCAGTTCTGACCCAACTGGAGCCCACCAGGCAGAAGGCCCAGTCCCTTTTGGAGGGGGTAGAAGGAGAACTGGGGTTCAAACAGGGACTCCTCACTCCACGAGCCCCTCCTGCCCACTGAGGGTAAGCCAACAGGAGCTCACCCCTAGCTCTCCTTTCTCCCGTGGGTTTGTCCGCTCTCCCACCACCTCCTGTGTGCCCTCCCGTTGCCTCTGGCCTTCATCTTCTTCTCCCCCATCTCTATTCATTGAGCATCTCCAACTTCTTATACAGGGGCCACATTTGGGGCTGGCTCTGCCTCAGCAGTGGGTAACCTGCAGGCTTTTCTGGGATGGAAAAGGAAGCCAGCTTACCCCAAATGAGCAAAGTAGCTGTGCTAGTGCCATTTTCTGGGGCTCTAGGCTTCCTCTATTCCGTCTCTTTTCTCTATGTTGGCTATGAACCTTGAGGGCCTTAAATGATCATTTTTACTATCTCTCTGTCCGCAGACAGATTTCAAAGCTGACAGCTATGAGCTGCTATGGTCAGTAGGTAGGGTATTGAAAACACAGGAGTCCTCTTTGAGCTTTGTACTAGTGTGGGCCCCGGTGCTCACTGTGCTGGGCTGAAGATGTACTGGAAAGGCAGGGCTTCACAGGACGGTTGCTCATTGAGCGCTGACCCTCGCGACTATGCATTATATGCATTCGGGAGGGGTACAGGAAGATGACAAAAAGAGCAAGCAGGCAGCAGGGCTTGCCTTGGGACTGGCTGTCTCCAGAGACTGGGAGAGTGGTGACAAGGGAGAATCCCAGATTCTTGAGGGTCGTTGGTCTTGCCTGCCTTTCACCATAGAGCCCGACCTTCCCTCAACTCCGCTTGCTGGACTACAGCCTATGCATGGACACAGGGCATAGCTGAACAGTGTCCGCCGTTTGCAGCTATGCCTTTCTCTGCTTGAGGGCAGAGCATAGGACAGGAGCCCACCCCACACCTTCCTGGCTCTATTTTGAGTATTTACAATATCTTGTGCAATCTGAGTTTCTGGTAAAATATTTAGAGGTCATGACATTTACCAGTACCACAGTGTATGGTGATAAAGGACCCTCCATTTGATATCTGTCCTTCGTTATCCCCCCCCACCTGTTTCCTTCAGTTATCCTACCCTATCTGCCAAGCTCTCAGCCAACTCTCGGCTGAACCCTGGGTGGATTTCAGCTTCCCTCATGATTAGGTTCCTGCCCTGGAGGGAGTCCCCTCTCCATCCTGGTCACCTGTCTCTGGGTTTGTGAGTACTGAGTCTCAGAGACAGTCCAGCCAAGGCCAGGTACTTTACTGCAGAACCTCTGCCCCTCTCCCACCTGGAGACTCTACACCCGTAACGTAGCCTAAGATTACATTCGATTTTTTAGCAGCCGTGTCAGACTCGAGCACATATTAAGCTCATGGTCAACTAAAACCTCAAGATCTTTTTCACATCAATTGCTATCCAGCCAAGTCCACCCATTCTGTACTTGTGTAATTGATTTTTTTTAACCTAAACATAGGGCATTCCATTTATCCTTGTTGCATTTTCATCTTGTTGGTTCAGGCTCTTAACTCTACCCGATGAAAGTCATAAGGATGTCTTCTATATCACTGTCCAAGACATCCTGGGAATTTTTTCTCCCTTCCCCCCTCTTCATCTTCCTCTTCTTTCTCCTCTCCATCCTCTTTCTCCTCCTCCCTCTTGTTTTTACTATTATTCTCCTTTCGTATAAAGACAATCATGTGGCAAAAAAGTGGAGCCCTCCTCCCAGCCCTTTAGATACCATTGAACTCGGCAGTCACCAACTATTGCCTTCTCCCTACCCTGTCCCTATAGCTCGGGAAGGGGAGGGGTATGGGGGAAGGGGAGGGGTGTCTTTGTCAAATGTTAACATATTCTATATCCACATGATTTTCTTAATAAATCAGTTAAGAAAGAAAATATCAGTGTAAGAAAATTGAGCGCCTGCTTTGGAAAGATGCATGACTGACTTACAGAGGTAAATGGGACAGCTCTTGACTTCAAGAAGCTTATCATCTAGTTGAGAGACAGATGCACATATGCTGATGTGCACACATCACACAGGAAGAACATGACTGATGCTGTGGTCATGGCAGGACTGCTATGAGGAATGTTTTAAAAGACAAAACAGAGTTGTGTCTTACAGCAAGGCAACTAGGCACACCACCATGGCAGCGGGGCGCGGGGTGGGGGGCATTTTAATGTGCCATAACCTACTCTCAGTGAGTGCATTTAGGTTCCAGGATATCATCTTTTCTTTTCTAGTCCCTGCAAATCAGTGATGTAATATTCGGTTATTTTCAGAAAAATACCAAAAGCCTAAGACTGAATGCGTTGCAGCGTCATTTGCAAAATCTTCTGAAAACCACCATCTGGACTCAAGGACTTAGCAATAGCAGTTTTAGGATCCTTGGTTCCTCTGAGTCCTGAGGTCTAACAGTGACCTGAGAAAGTTAGCACATGGGAAATGCCCTCTCCAGCTCCCTGCGGCTCACACTGGGCATTGTTGCCTTTTCCTGTGGAGACAGAGACAAGCTAGGTGTTCCCTCTCTTCTCTTCCCCTCCTCTCTTCTCCTCTTCTCTTCTCTTCTTCCTATCCCTTCCCTCTCCTCCCCATCCTTCCCCTCCTCTCTCCTCTTCTCTCCATCTCTTCTTCCCAAGGTCTGAGCCCAGCATGCCTTCCGTGCCACCCTCCTCTAAGCAGAGGAAGACCCCTCTGCATTGTCTCAGCTCCTTCTGAGTCTTTGTCTTCCTGCAAGCATATGCTACTCTCATCTCTCTCCTTGGTTGTGGTCCCTCCTTCCATCTGTTTTGTACCCTTTTTGGGGGCAGGGTGCTTTTGTCTGACTGTAAGTGCAGTCCATGCTTATTGTAAAATATTTGGACAGGACAATACATGTCTAAAAAAACCAAAAATCTATAACCTCATCATTGAGTGATAACCAGTGTTGAAATGAGGCAATATTTTGGAGCCTTTTCCTCCTATACATGTGCAACTTTAGATATGTAGTTCTTAATTAAAGCTGGAGCGCTGCTCTGCACACAGCTTTGTGTCTTGCTAGTTTTATTTAACATTATATAGTAGCATTTTCACATGTCATTACATATTCCTTGAAAACATGATTTTTTTAATGGCTGCATAATCTTCCACTGTTCAATGTACATGTCCTTTTAAAGTCTAGGCTCATCATATTTTAAAGCTTAGTCGTGTGCAGCAACGGTGCTTTCCTTAAGTGCCCTTCTCGTCCCGCCCTCCCTTTCCCCCAGTCCTCTTACTTCATCAGGTTGGCTGTTTAGGCTTATGGAGGCAGAATTGTATCTTTCAGGGCACCTGTCATCTGTGCGGTTGCATCTTCTTTTAGAATCTCTTGACACGGAGTTCCATGTGTGTTTTTCCTTCCTGTGGGATTCCGCCAATGTCCCCTTGCTTTGCCTGCTTTAGACAGGGTGGCTTTGTCCCCAGATCCCCATCATTTTCCTTTAATCCATTTTTCTTTCTTGGCCAGAGTCAAGGGATAGGACAGGTGATCATCTCTGTGACACAGAAATGTTACCTAGCCTCTCTGAACCTGCGTTTTGTTTTGTTCTGATTTTACCTCTAAGATGGAATCAGATCAAAGCATCGTCAGGACACACTTGGCAGCTGGAAAGTGTGAGGGCGAGGCCACAGTGACCACTTCTACCATTGCTTCTTTTTTCCTTCTGAAAAGTAAAATGGCAGGGAGGCAAGCTCAGGGCTCATCCACCTCTGCTCTGGAATCTGATGAGTCAGCCAGCATTTGAGATCACGTGCATCAGTCACCATGCTAGGTTTACAAAGACGAGACAATGCGGGGTCTCTGCTTTCAGAGACAGCTCAGTAAAGAGAGCAAGCATGGCAATGTAACTGTGCAGCATACAGAGGTTACTTTTGGCTCTGACACTTACTGGCTATGGTAAGGAGTTTTGGAGCGGTCGCCTATCTTTGAAAGCCCTCAGTTTCCCAGGTTATGAGCTTAGCTTCCAGGGGTACAACAGAGAGGTTCTGCCCTCTCTGCTGCCATTCGTTAGCTGCCTCTATGTGACCTTGGGGAAGTCCCTTGACTTCCAAACTTGTATTTTCTTACCTGTGACATGGGTATAATAAGAGAAGCTTCCTGATAAAGTTTTTCTTATGAACACTGAATGTGTTACTACAGTAAAAACTTCTGACATGCACCGATTATACACTTAGAACATGCTGTTGTTCTACGAGTTAAAACCACGTGTTCCTGTTTTTTGGTTTTGTTTGTTTGTTTGTTGTGTTTTTCGAGACAGGGTTTCTCTGTAGCTTTGGACCCTGTCCTAGAACTAGCTCTTGTAGACCAGGCTGGGCTCGAACTCACAGAGATCGTCTTCCTCTGCCTCCCGAGTGCTGGGATTAAAGGCGTGCGCCACCACCACCTGGCCCACGTGTTCCTATTAAGCATAGGGTTTGGTATCATACCAGAATCTGGGTCCATGTTATTATTATTGCTACAGCAGAAATTTGGGTAGATAGCATTGGAACACTGAGAGAGGAAAAACCAATGTTGTTTTCAGATGACCCCCAGCCTTTTCGTCTGAATCTAAGGAAACTCAGTTTAGAAAAGCTCATGGGATTTGTCCAGGGTCACAAGGAAAGTGAGCAAGAAAAGTCAAGACTCAGCCCTGGGGAATGTTACATCTGTTCCAGGGCCAAATCTTGCCTTAAGGATGGTACGTCTATTCCAGTCTGGTTTTAAGGTCCCTAACATAGTGTCCCCAGAAGTAAGTAGATATGGGTAGGCATAGCAAGCCTGAGGCAGGGATACTATCAGCCACTCCAGCTTCTCACCCTAGAGTAAATCCAGTCAGTGCTTAGAAGCTGGGTGTGGCCAAAGGTAGCACGTGGGATTTGCCAGGGCTGGCTCCCTCCCTCTCTCTCTCTCTCTCTCTTTCTCTCTCCAAAGTCTTATTATCTAGCTCTGGCTGTCCTGGAACTCACTCTGTAAACCAGGCTGAGCTTACACTCACAGAGATCAGCCTGCCTCTGCCTCCCAAGTGCTGGAATTAAAGGCGGGCCCCACGACTCCTGACTTTCCAAGGGTTTTTTTCATGACTTCCAAGCTTGATTTGGTATTCGTGACCCAGACCAAACTTCAAGGTTGTCCATCTTAAGGTGGGAAGCAGTGGGGTACCACATCCTATCTCCTATCCAGGCCACTGCAAGCCACAGTGGCACCTGTTCTCTCTCTCTCTCTCTCTCTCTCTCTCTCTCTCTCTCTCTCTCTCTTTCCTTTTCTCCCTCCTTCTCTCTTCTCCCAGGCTTTCCTGTCTTTTCTTCCCATCTTTCCCATATCCGTTTTCCATTTTCTTCCCATCCAGACTCCTTTCCTCATCCCTTTTGTTTTCTTGGCTTCTTTCCTCTTCCTTCTGCCTCCTCCCTTCATTCCTTGCTCTTCTCCCAGTTCTGGGGAGCAATCTCATCCCTGTTCCACTATCAGATGGGGGACCCCAAATGGCAGCCCAAACCTGTCCAGGTCCTGCTGTGCCACTGCTATGGGGGTGGGGCCGGGGCTGCACAGGCAGACTGCCCTGAATGACAAGAGGGATATTGATCGCATTCTGAACTCAGCCCAGCAGATAGAAGGTAATTAATGACTCCATTTGCCTCAGTACCGGGGAGAACAATTGAGTTTGAAACTGCAACAACCGGCAGCTGGGGAGACTAGGGGTGAGCCCTTTGAGGGGGAAGAACGTGGAGGAAATAAGGTAGAGGAATAAATTTAATGTTCCTGCCCCAGCCTCTGCTGTTTTCTTCCACACTCTTTGCCCTTCTATACCAGTTCTTGCGGTCATGTTGAACTTTTCCAGAGCTGTTTCCTTGTTTGTAAAACTGAATGGATGGGATTTCTTTCTCAGGTGCTCGGTGAGGGGGGGCTGGAGGCAGAGTGTGGCAAGTGCCTTGAGTCTGCCCTAGAGGGGCGGGAGTGAGCAGTAAATGATGGTTGTGGTGAGAATGGTCGGAAGACAAAGGCAAACTCGACTTACTTGGAAGAAAGAGACATTTCTGACTTTAGATCTAGGCTTTGCTACTTACCAGCTCTCTACGTTAGACAAAGCAACTTGCTCTCTGAGACTTATTTCTTTATCTGAAAAACAATTTCCAGGACAGTTAGGGCTCTGATGATGATGATGATGATGACGATAACAAGAACCTAGTAAAGTTGAACAGATTTAATAAGTTTAAGCGAAAGCGTACTGTTCGTTTTCCCGTGACTGGTGCACCTTTGTGTTTGTTCTTAGAAAACTAAAGCTCAATGCTAGAATGCTTGCCCAACATATTCAAGGCCCTGAGTTTGATCACCACCTCTAGAAGAAAAAAAAAAAGTTAATACTTTTTATATTAAATTAAATTTTATGTTAAAATTTAATATAAAAAGCTATATAGTTTTTTTCCTATGTTAAAAAGTTTCTTGGAAGTTGGAGAGATAGCTCACTGGTTAAGAGCATGTGCTGTTCTTATAGAGGACTAGAGTTCAAGTCCCAGCCCCCAAACTGAGCATCTCACATTGCTTACAGCCCTAGCTTAGGGAGAGCCCATGCTTCTGACCTCTGTAGCACCGACATTCACATGTGCACACTCTCACACAGGAAGAAAAAAATCCCATGCCTATATAGCATTAAAAACAAAAAAAAAAAAAACAGCCAGGTGGTAGTGGCAAACACCATTAATCCTAGCAGTTGGGAGGCAGAGGTAGGCAATCTCAGTGAGTTCGAGGCCAGCCTGGTCTACAAAGCAAGTTCCAGGACAGTTAGGGCTCTTAACACAGAGAAACCCTGTTTCAAAAAACCAGAATAATTTTAAAAGCTCAAATCAATCCTGTTTGTTGGGATTTAGTGCACTGCCCCAGCTCACCTCACCCTGAGGGTATAGACTTTAGGAGCCCTGGTGCCTTCTGACAAAAGAAATTGTTAATTCTGTCCTGCTCCCATAACCCACCTCTCTTTTGGTGAGTACATGGCTCCATCTATCTCCTTTCCTTCTCACTGACCACTTTGGGAATCCAGGTGAAGGTAAACACAAGGAAGAGAGGATACCTTTCTCCTTTGTCTCCAGCCCAAGTCACTCACTGAGCTGCTGGGGCCTCACTGGACGTTCCCATTTGTGGCTGACCAGATTAAGGGTTCTGGCCTGGGGTCCAGTATGAGACAGTGTCTGCTCCAGAGCAGCCCACGAACAGAGGAAGTGACAGTATCAACAGGATAAGGCTGGTAGGAAATGCTCAGATGGAGGGGTAAGACCTTTCCCTTCTTTCTTTCCTTTTTGTGCAGTGTGTGTGTGTGTGTGTGTGTGTGTGTGTGTGTGTGTGTGTGTGTTGGAAATTGAACCCAGAGCCTTGAGTACATGCTGCATTGCTAAGCTCCCCTGCTAGTCCTGAGATATTTTTAAATAAAGATTCTAGAGGTAATACATGTCATTGCACAAAGCCTAGAAAATGCAGGACGGCAGAGAGAGAAAGAAGGCAAACTTGCTTATATCAGGAAGAAGCCACAATGAGCATGTTGGGGACAGTATTCCAGTGAAGATGACCTTTGCGTTCATGGTTGTTCTTCTTTACATGGAGGCTTCCTACTATTGAGCTGAGCGGGCAGTATTGTCTTTCAGATCAGCCTATAGATTAACAGTTTGCTGAAGAACTTCCTTGTGCTGGGGTCCCTGGTGGCTATGCCCTAGAGTTGGCTCCTAACCCTTACATGATCTGTACTTCAGTGACTCTGAACCTTAATTCTCTCAAAAGTTAAAAGAGGATTAATTCCTAGCAGTGTTGAGTAATTGTTTGGAAGCCCAAATAACCCAAGATCTGTGAATAAATAAGAAGTCAAAGAAGATAATCCGGGCTTCACTAATCCACCTATAGCCTGTCCATCCAACTAGTAGAACCCCAATCGTCTAAGCAGTCTATGCTCAGCCAGCACACACCACAGGGATCAGCCTCACTATAGAGAAAAGTACCAGCAATGAACTGGGGATGCACCCTGAATAGGGCCAAGTGATGCTTGGCTGGACCCCTGGGTTCAGTACCTAGGCTTCAGAGTAAAGTAATTTAGAAGGCAAACTCTCATATTATACCGGACTCAAATCCTGACTATCATTTACTAGGGGCACGGTCTTTAATAAGCTACTTAATGTCCTTTGTCTTGGCGTCCTTATACATAAAATAAGTGCCATGGTGTTTATTTCATGGTGTTGTTGGAAGGATTAAATGAACTCTGAAGCACAGAAGCATTGCTTTTTGGTCTCTGGTTCTTTTGAGATAGGGTCTCACTAGATAGACCCTGCTAGCTTGGGACTCACAATATCCCTGCTGTAGCCTCCTGAATTTTGAGATTCTAGGCATGCATTGCCATGTACGCTTTAGAGTTCTTTTCATTATTTTGTTTGTTTGTGTGTCTGTTTGTTTTATAGTCCTGGTCATGGGATCGAGGGCCTTGAGTGTGCTGTGTAAATGCTCCCACTGAACCACATCCCAGTCCGAGGGGCTCCTGATCCTTGGGCAGTGCTAGGGTGTCTGGCAGAGGCCAGGGGAAAGCAGGATTGAATCCTCCATGGGAACTGTTGGGCCAGCACCCAGTCATTTCCCTCAAATGTTGAGGGAAGCGAACAACATTTTCCACCTCTCTCTAAAAGCATAGCCTGAGCCTTAAAAGAAATATTGTAAATAGGGATTGTTCCAGAAAGTTCAGAACATACAGACACCATACTCGAGCCTTCTTGGCAACAGGGAGTTCAAATGTAGACTCATGTAGACCCTGAACCCTGTCCTGGAGGAGCTGCTGCCACCTGCTCTAGGTGGCAGTCCTTTGATTCCAAATTCCCCCTGGACTAGGAACAGTGTTTTCTCTTAGCTTCAGGCACTGTAGGAAAGTGGGTGGAATTCCTGAGGCAGGAAGGACTTCCAGGGGACCTGAGTTGATGCTGCCAGAAGCTAACAGTCAGTAGGACTGACCTGACAAACGACAGCATGTACTTGTGCTGGACCAATCAGGTGAGACTGGCCAGTCGAGAAAATTTCTGCCAGGGGTCTCATTCTGAATACCACAAGGGAGAGTCTCATTCATTCATTCATTCATTCATGAGTACCTAATTTGTGTCGTGCTTAGCATAGAGTTACAGAAATCCATGGTCCATGCCCATAGGAACTTCTTGGGTGGGGACTTGTCTTTGCGATTGATGCTACCTAACTATTCTCGTGTGTTCCTTCCCCCTCACTCAAAAACTTAGGTCAGGACACAATTCTGACTCAGCCAATAGTTTCACAGCTTTACCCTGGCTGGCCCTTGCAGTGGCCTCTTCTCCAGACTGCTTGAGTGCTCTCTCCATGGCCTCTGGGAGGGCACTCCAGGTGGCAAGCACTGCCAACCGCTTTACTTTACTCCACTTTCCCACCCTCTCCTTTCATGCTCTCTCCCCTTTTCCTCCTCTTCCTAGCCTCCCATCTCACCCCGTCCTAGCTCCAGACTCTCTCCAAAGCTGGACACTCAGCCGCAACACCAGGCTCTGTCCTTCTTGCCAAGCACCTTCATGCTGTCCAGCACCTCCTGGTTTCCGGTGTGGAAGGCCTCTTCCTTTTCCCTCTCCCTCTTTCTGCCCTTCCCCTGCTTCTCTGCTTGCTTCTTCCAGAAGTGCCTCCTCCTTGCACCTTCCTGGCCCATGGTCCTTCCCACCTCCTTTCTTTGCTTCTGTCTTCTCTCTCTCTCACTTCTTCTCTACCTCCCTCGCTCCCCCCTCCCTGCCTTAGCTCCTCCCCCTTCCTTCACTGCCTTCACAGAGCACCCAGTGACAGCCCAGGCCTGTGACTGAGTTGGAGGGAAATGTCCCCCAGCCTCCCACCAGTAACTGCACTCCTCTCCCTGCCCTGTAGCTCACTTACCACACACACACACACACACACACACACACACACACACACACACACACAGTGCCATGAGTCCCTCTACTGTACTTCACTACTCATCAAAACCCCATCTTTCCAGAAGAAGATGCTTCCTCTGTGGCCTTTCTTCCCACGAGGGGACTCTCTCGGGCCTCCTCCAGCCTGAGGTCAGAGTTCTCTGCCCTTTGTGCTCCAGCACCAGCCACTAGCACATTCTTTCTACCTGTCTGCCCTACTTCCCTTCTTCCCTTCCTCAGCCTCCACCTCCCAGTGCCTCCTCTTCCAGCAGTGAGCTTCCTCTTTCCTTCCCTCCCAGCCCTCCCCTGCTTTCCTTTGCTGCCTCTGTAACCTGTCTTACCACCAGGGCCAGTGTGTACAAAAAAATAAATAAATAAAAAGGCCACTGAGCGGAGGGAGCAGCAATAACCCCTAAACCAGTACTATCAGTGGAACATGATTGATCAATTGAATTCCATAGCGGCTGAAAAATGTGGGATTAAGTAGTGTATTATACGCACAATGAGTTGAGGCATGATGTTCATTTCAAGTTCATTTCGCCGGCCTCTGCCACCAGATCAGGCAATCAATAGGGGCAGCAGATATCATATATCACCTCTCTGCGGGCTGGGGAGAGAGCGCCATAATCTCTCGCAAATTTAGAGTGACAGATTTGTCAAGATCTGAAGGGCCCCTGAATAAATGAAGGCAAAGAGACTCCTCCAGCCAGTGACCTGAGGACAAAGCTTTAGTTCAGCTCCTACACACACACACACACACACACACACACACACACACACACACACACATCTCGGTCATAGGGTGAAGCAAGCCACACACAGGCATGTACACAAATCCACACAGAGGCATGAAATGCCTCTTGCCACGTGTGTGCGCTCACACTCACACATATATTTGAATGCATACTCACAGACAAATGTACCTTCTGCTCCCTAGGACCCATTCAGTAGGACCAATAAATACCAAGTCTCCTGATGCTGCTCTCACTGGGCCCTCCCTGGCAGCAGGGCTTCCCTGGAAAGCAGGAGGGCTAGGAGGGCTGCAAGCAGAGACAGTTAGGACCATGCAGACAGTGACAGGCAGTGGAGGTAGGGAGATATGCATCCTGGAAAGAGATGCTCGTGGGAGAAAGGGGGCATGGCTCACATTACTTGTATGCATGCGTGCTTTCAAAAAAGAATTCCCACTGTCATTCATAATCATTGAGATACTTATTCACCCAGATGTTTATTACATACACACATACATGCACAGAGAACACTCACACAAAGGGGAAAATGAGTATACTGTAGTCCAGTTTCCCTACAGGGTCACACATGGTTCCAGAACCATGCAGAAAAAATACAGCTACCAGGTCTTGCATCCACAGGAACACAGGAATGCCACCAAGGCTGCCTCTGCCCACTTCAGACTCATCTTTGTGTGTGTGTGTGTCTCTCTCTCTTTCTGTGTCTTTCACTCTCTCTTTCTCTTGTTCTCTTCCCTCCCCTCTCTCTCTACATATTTCCTCTCTCCCCTCCCCCTTCCACACTCTTTCTTTGCTCCTGCACAGTATGGTGGGAAGATGGGAGGTCCTTTTGGAAAGCAGTGCCTTTTGCTCCATCTGGACGGCCAGCAAGGGAGGATGGCTGCAGGTTGAGGTTAATCAATATGTAATACTTTCTATGGTCTCCCAAATGATACTGTACAATGTTACTGTATATAATGCGATATTGATTATATCATATCATATAATCACCTATAAACTGATATATATAACAGTCCCAGAGGAACACCCTGGGCCCTAAAGCACAGGCTGGCCCCAGGCCCAAGGTTCCCTAACTTGTTATGGGCTGAGGGAAGCCAAGGGATGGAGGGCAAGGGCTGGAAGACCAGGAGAGTTGCTAGGTGAAGGCTCAAAGGGGCTGTAGGGCAGGCGCTTTGTTCTCAGTATGCTCCAAAAGCTCCAAGTGACCCAACACTGGAAGGCAGGGACAAACAGGGCAAGGAACAGCAAATGAGGACAATGGAAGCTCACTTGGAGGCCAGACTTCCTTCTGACTGGAAGCGGGCTCTAGTGGTCACTGTCCAGCCCTTTTCCCATGGAGCAAGTCTTGACTCTTGGTGGAAACCTGATGGAATAAGCAGGTGTCCAGGGAGCTAGCTCCTAGTGAGGCCTGAGCCAGGACCCTCCAGGGGAGAATGGTGCCCAGGTCACAGCAGTTCGCGTGTTCTCTGGAGTCTGTCCAGGGTGCCAACCGTACATGGCTCCTCTTTGCTCTGTCTCCAGCTCAGCCAGGGACCTCAGCTTTGCTCTCAGAACCCTTCCTCCTCAGGAGCAGTTAATTACTTTGCCCAGACTCTGTGTTATACTCAGCTTCAGAGATTTGACGATTTTCAGCCCCTGGAATCCGTGGAACTGAAATTTATCTGAACCCAGTTCAATTCTCCACAGTAATGCCTCAGGCTGGGGGATGGGTGGAGGTCCTGGGAAAAGAAAGCCTTGAAAACAGCTTCATTGGACCCCCTGGCTCCACCTCTGCCTAGTCTTTCTTGTCCACACAGCTATGACCTCCCTTCTTTTTCTCTCCTCAACTCTTTTAGGGCTCTGACTTCCTCAACCAGGTCTCTGAGGAAGGGCCAGACACTTAGGCCTCTAGGCCTAGGCCTCCAGCCTCCTCTAGTTTATTGACTAGAAGTAAGGAGCCTTAGCAGGGGCACAGGGTGCTGGGGTCCAGAGCCAAGTGCCCAATCATTTACCCACCGCATCCTTCCTTGTTTCTGCTGGCCTACTGCTCATGCCTTAAGTGTCTGTGTGCTCCCCAGATGTGTCCGAGGGCTCTGTCCCTAATGGAGACTCCCAGAGCGGTGTGGACAGTTTGCGGAAGCACCTGCGAGCCGACACCTTCACCCAGCAGCAGCTGGAAGCTTTGGATCGGGTCTTTGAACGACCTTCCTATCCAGATGTCTTCCAGGCATCAGAGCACATCAAATCAGAACAGGTGAGAGGGGAGCTTCCTGTTCACCCAGAACAGAAAGAAACTGGGCGGAGCAAGGCCCCTCTCACACCAAACACCCAGCACGGCATGCGTTCATATGGCTACCATGTGTGCACTATGTGACCATGACAGCACAGACCAATGTTAAGGCATAGCTTAGAAAAATAATTCCAGTATGTAGTCGTTGAAAATGATGAGCTTTGGTGAAAGGATAAATATTATCTCTATTCAGAGTTTCCAATTCCTTATGAAGGGCAGTGCAACATCCCGCAGTCCCCCACCCTAGCTCTGCATTCTGTGACCCTGGTACAAGGACAGAAATATCCTCTTGCTCTGACCCTTGCCCTAACCTCACGAGGTCCTACAGAAACTCCCTGAAGATCCTCTTGTCCTGTGTCAGAAGGAAAGCCCACCTGGCCTGCCTTCTCCTACATCCACCTACTCTGAACCCAGGCCAGCCGTCGGTTGTCTTAGTCACCCACAATGCCCAGACACAGAAGTGCACAGAGCGCAACATAGCCTGGCACATACGCCACATCAGCAAAACACACCACTTGGAAGCATATCCCCAAGGACCTCCCATTTCAGGGCTAGCAGGATTGCTCAGAGGGGAATGGCACTTGCCACCCAACTCTATAAGCCTGGCAGCCTGAGTTTGGTCCCCGGAATTCATGTAAAGGCAGAAGGGAAGAACTGACTCCACACATGACTTTCACATGTATACCATGGTATGACCTACTCCCCACACAAGAAATTCTTATTTTTAAACTTAAAGAAGACTCCCCATTTCCCATTACCGTACCTGCTCTTTCCCTTTCACATGGCACTCGCTGTGTAACCCAGCAGTCCTGCAAACCCCATAAGTGCGCATGCTTCCCAGGTCAGCCATTCAACAGCCCTCTAGCACACGCCTCCACCCGCACATCACTATAGCCCCAGCCTGCCTACATATATGACCTAGGTCAGGCCTCCGAGTGCAGCAGAACACAGCCTGCTGTACATACACTTACGCTTGCGTGCTCACATGCATGCACACGCTTGTACACTGGCAAAGCCCCTCAGGCTCCACAAAGCACACTTACACTCTAAGACTCCGACAGCTCCTAGCCTCTCGACTTTCTCCCCGCCCGGCCTTTTATCCCATAAGCTGTTTGTCTTCATAAAACAAAAATCAAAAGTCTTTTTAAGGTGCCCTGAGCCATAAACCAACAAAGGAGGAGCTGGCCGAGGCGGGCGGCTCAGTGCACCCTCCCCAAGTCCCCGGCTGTATTACAATGAATAACCTTTATTTACTTTCATTAGACTATTAAACACCAGCACAGTCATTTTTCCCCCTGAAACTCGGAGCAGGGCCCATAAAGCAAATCCGAAGCCTAATTGAGTTCATTTTAATTTCTCTCCGATCACAGCGAATTACTCTGGTGATAAATCAGGGGGCAGCTTCACCCCCAGTAGAAGGCCTAATTTGCAGCTAATTACAAAACTGATTTCTACAGGAAGATCAATACGAGAAGGAATTGGAAATGACGAGGCAATCCCGTCCAGCCAGAGAGGGGAGGGGGTCCTCTGGGGGGGCCAGGAAGCGGAAGGAAAAAAAACGGACCCGAAAGAGCAGAAAATCAGTTTTAATTTAACGTAATATTAATCAGAGCAACTTTTCCTGCTCTGTGCAGGCTCCTGGTCTGCCCAGCTCCAGGGTCTGGCTTGGTGGTGGCTGCAATAAAAAGGCAATTACCCAAGTGTTTCGGGCAGGACACCCTTTCAGATTCAATGGCTGGCCCCCTCCCACCCTTCTGTTAGCCATGTGGACTCTCCCCCTCCCCAATTTCATACCCCAGTGCACAGGCAGAGAGCAAAGGGCCCATGGGGCTGTCTTTGTTTGTTTTTTAAAAAGGGGCACCCGTACCCCATCAGCCAACCCAGCAGTGCCAGGCTGGAGGCCCCACTAGGCCCTTCCCCCAACAACTACCTTGGCTCCTACTCAGAGGAACCTGAGCACCCCACACTTCTCAGCAAGGGGTTCCCTACTGCTATGCTCCCTCCTGGAGCTCCTTAGGCAGAAGCTAAAGAAGAAGATCCAGGAGCACTGTGAACTCCACCCCCAGCGTGGACTATCCCACCACTCGCCATGGCAAGGCCACCCCCACTCTCTCCAAACTCTCCCGCCCCACCCAGTGAGCTCCTTCCACCCCATCTGGGAGGGCTCCAGGGTCCTCCTCTCCATCTGCACACTGCATTTTCCATGTATACACATCAATAGAGAGCTGTCACTTTTCTCTCTCCTCCCAGGGGAATGAGTACTCTCTCCCGGCCCTGACCCCTGGGCTTGATGAAGTCAAGTCAGGTCTCTCTGCATCCGCCAACCCCGAGCTGGGCAGCAATGTGTCAGGCACACAGACATACCCCGTCGTGACCGGTAAGGGGGCTTCCAGGAGGGTGGGGAGCTGCTTTCAGTGGGGTGCCTCGGTTGATGCCATCTGGGGCCCAGTGTGACAAGTGGGCCCCCTGCCATGGTATCTGCAGAGTGAGAGAGAGAAGGAGAGGGAGAACCTTCCTGAACAGATGTGTGTGGATGTAGGCTTGAAACATTGTGGTCAGGGTTCTGGGCCTCAGCCTGAAAAGCGGGGGCTAGGGGCCTGCTCTCTGCTGTTCTTGCTTCCTTCCTCTCTCTCCCCAAGTTGTCCAGCCTTCCCAGTCTTTGGCTAGGACATGTGCAGAAGAATGTCAAGGCAAATAGGCCAGCTGAGGAAAGTGACTAAGAGGTCCCCAGCCTTTAGCCTTCACAGTTCTCTCTCCCCAAGGGTGCCGAGGGCCTTGTTTTCCTCTCTCATGCAACTTGAGTAGCTGTGGCCTGGGACCTGAGGGTGCAGTAGTAGCCCTGTAGAGTGGAACACAGTTATTGTGGCCTTTCTGCTTTCTTCTTCCTGGAGAAAGCCACTGAGAAGAAAGTTGGAATCCAAGGCCAGGAGAGGTCAAATACAGGACAGAGGCACCCTGGCCAAGCCTTCCAGGGATTGAGAGTTGCAGAGGCCCTGGAGTGGCCATAGAGGGGAAAGCTGGTAGAGAGGCCTCAGATGCCAGCTTCAGAAGGTCCCTGGTGCCATAGAAGGGTTTCCAGGCCAGGAGAGAGCTCTAGTAAGAGAGACACACATTGAGGTGTTATTAAAATTCACCTAATTATTCTGGAGGCACTAAAGCCAATGTGCCGTTTGTACCTTGGGAGACAGGATGATTGAGAAGGGTCTCGGTGGGGATTGGGAGACACTGAGGCGTTACCTGTGAGTGAGCTGAGACTACCTGGGGACAGGGCAGCAAGGCTGTAGGCAGCCAGCATCACATCCAGTGGCAAAGACAGGGAGCAGGACAGGGCTCTGTGGTGATTTGTTGTGTTGGTGACTTGGTGACTTCCTGTGGCTAGAAGCTCAACTCAGGCAGAGAAGGGCTCAGAAGCCCCTCCAGGGGGCTCCAGAGAGCCCTACATCTCCCACGCTCTCCTGAAGTGATGCCCCATACAGCCATGTCCAGCAAAAGCAGAGTTGTAGTCTTCGGCTAGGAATCCAGAGACTGAGTCTCTGATGGGCTCCTGGGCTGACTCGGCTTCTCGGAGTGATGTCCTGAGCTATGGCAGCTGAGTCAGGACACAGCTTAGAGCAGTGCTTCTGTGACCCTTTTCTACAATTCCTCACGCTGTGGCGACCACCTCAACTATAAAAGTATTTCGTTCCTACTTCATAACTGTAATTTTGCTACTGTTATTTATGCTACATTATGAATCATAATTTAATTATCTGATATGCAGGATATGTGACCCAAAGGGGTCACAACCCACAGGTTGAGAACCCTCTAGCTTAGACCAGCAGGCCCTGGATATGAGTTCTCTGAAGCCCAATATAGTTGCTCTCTGATCGTCCCTCCCAAGCCAAGCCAGCTTTCCGGCACAGCGGCTACTCCTCAAAAGTCTGAAAAGAGTGTAAGGATCTTTATAGTCAGCGCTGCAGTCCAGAAGGCCAGGAACTTCCTGGGGGTGGACATGTGGCTCTTCTGGGCAGGACTCCTGCTGCAAGGGACCCTGGGGGACTAATGTAGAAAAATGCTTCCACCTTGAGCAGTCCCCACCAGTCTCCCCCCCATGGCCCTGGAACGGTCCCAGCTCAGCCTGGGAACATCTTCGGCTGATCCATCTGGATCCAAGTGTGAGAAAAGTTCATTTCAGACCCAGCTTGACATTCCCAGGTGGCAAGTTAGCACTAACGTCTCAATCTGTATGCGACATTTCAATCAAGCGAGGAGTAACAAAAGCAGAACCATTAACATTCGGAGCTGTTCGCCAGTGGTAATGACGGGGAAACTCGCTCAGAAACTGGAAATTACCAAAAAAGAGAGAAGTGTGGAGGGAGTGGGGGGGGGAGGGGTTGCTGGGGGCAGGGGATGATTTTGTTCACACTTAGACCAAGATCCAGTGTTTGGATTAATAGCGCCATTACTCGAGAAAGAGCTGCAGATTATGCTCATTCTTAAAATGTTTTAGCTTGGCAATTAAACGGCTGAAGCTATTGATCTTTGTTGATTTTATGTCCTCCTAATTTGCATAATCTATTAAAGATGAATGATTCATGATGTGTTTATTATGGGGACAAACAGAATTTGCTGGAGGTACTGTCAAGGTGAGAAACGGGTATTGCCCAGAGACTTCACTGGCCGTCTTGGGAACAGGCTTAGCGGGCTGGCTTTTGGGGGCCAGGACTTGACAGGTAATAATAAGCAGTATGGCAAGGACAGGCAGAACAAACGGACTTTGAGTGAGTTCTAGAGAGATGTTGACATCTGTGAGAACTGGGCTCCAAGCATGCTGGGGAGGTGAGAGAGACTCTTGGTGTATTTGCAGAAATTCTCCTACCCTCCCCCCCCCACACACACATAGAGCTTCACTATGTAACCCAGGCTGGCCTTGAACTCAGAACAGTCCAACTACTTCAGTCTCCTGAGTGCTTTGATTAAAAAGAGTGAGCCACTCCATCTGGCTCACAAACATTCTTTAAAAGTGTATTTCATCTGCGAATAGTAAGGGCTTTGGTGGAGGAAAAAGGGAACCTAGTAGTAGGCATGGCCTCATGGGTGCTAAATCAGGTCATGTTGTGCCTATAGCCTTATATATGCCAAGGCAATCTGCAAGTCCCCAGGTACCCAGCTCAGCCTGCTCCCTAAGAAGAGGCAAACCCTAGGAAACGGGCCTTAAGGAAGCTGGCCGGGAAGGCCTTGGCCCAACCTGCAAACCAGACCTTATTGATATTCCTGCCACCTCCTGGCACTAGAGGCTGATTTCAAACTTCACCAGCCACTTGATACAGCTGTTCCACAAGGTCAGGACTGAGAGGAGACAGGAGCCTGTACTATTGTGTGGCGGGGAGAGTGGGAGCCAGTGGGCCAGGACACAGCTAATCACATCACAGGCAAGGGTGGCTGCCACAGGCTAGGACTCAGCCTGATAGCCTCCCCACCCAGCTTCCAGCAGGGAACCAAGGCAAGACACCGATTTCTCAGGGTAGCGTTTGGAAGTTCTGCCGAGATTTTAATTTCACTGCATCACAACTCAGCAAGCTGCCAAGTCAAGCTGCTTATTTAAATTTATCACCCGCTTTCCCCTCTGCCGCTGGGTTGCCCTAGCTCGGCTGCATCTCTTTGCTCCAGCCCACTGCTCTAGGCTGCCGGTCTGGAACAGAGCCGAGTCTCAACTAAGTGATAAGGAAAATGGGACCCACTAGATGGGCCTCAGGCTTCCTCAGGGTGGTTGCTTGGAGCCACCTTCAAAGCTTTCATATCCTCTTCAAAGGACCCCACAGGTCCTTTAAGTATTTAACTCTTAAGTATTCCCCAAGCCCTCTGATCTGGGACTCTACAGAGAGGCCTCTGCTGCAGTCACACGCTCTATCATTCAGTTCCTAAGTTTCCCATCACCGGGAGCAGCAAGAGCCCTCTTCCCCATGGCTTCCTCTCTGGCCTTGGCCCAGGCTGCGGCAGTAGGGAAGCCTGCAGAGACCCCCAAGGGAGAGGAGAAGCTGAAAACAAGTTCTAGAACCCTCAAAGTCCCTGGGGATTCAAGAGTGCCTTGACTTGGGCAAAATCTGCTCTACAGCAGAGCAAGTTTCCTTCCTGGGTATTTGCGGGCTGTGATGAGGCTGAAGGGAGTTGGTGCCAGCATAGCCCCGATGCTTCTCCGAGAGGCTAAGGAACACACATGCCCCCTGAGCAGCTGTATAGAGTGGGCTTCACTGGCCTCTAGTGGGCAACACCACCAAGCACCGGGTGAACCTTGCACAAATGCAGTTCTCACCCTCGGTAGAGTCAAAGGTATGAGAGGAACGGCCCTGGTACTCAGAAACAAGGCAGACTAAGCCCATAGGTAAGACAGAGCAGCAGAGTGGTTAATACACACTCACACCTCACTCTGGACCCAGAAACAGAGGAAAGTCAGAGTCAAAGCAGGTTGTGAGACACGGTGGCTTTCTTATAAGGTAAACCCTAGCGCAGGGATGTTAAGGCAGAATGCACCAGGCAGAGGGTGTGATCTCGGACCCAAGAGAAATGGAGACAGAACAAGGACAACACTGTCCAGGAACTGGAGAGCCATGGTGCTTTCTTCCTCATGACCCAGGGAAACAAAGTAGAGAGGCACATGTCATTACGAGGAAAGGGGCCAGGAAAGTTCATACGTAGACCTAACACCAAGTTCATGCCATAAGCAGTTGCAGGAACCCCACGCTAAGAACTTACGCAGAATTTTGTGGGGGACAATAGTTCACTCTGGTGTGAGAAAGAATGAAGTAAAACCTTCTATGTAGAGAGAGCCCATGATCCAAGATGCAGAGGACTCCCACTGAGAAAAAAACAAAAACAAAAAAACAAACAAAAGAACCTACCATAGAAGATGAGCTCATCATAAAAATGTTTCCACATTTCCTGTGCCTATGAACCATCAACATAAGGGAAGGTTAGCAGAAGTGACACAGAGGACAATTAACATGCCCAAGAGCTAGCTACCATGGAATATCCCAAAGTGAACAGCAATTAAGGAAAAACTCAAAGAGAAAGATGAGCTTTTTCTTTAGCCCAGATCCAGACCCAGGAGCCTTTTCCCCTGGTACCAAGCCAATTGTAAGATAATGGAGACCCAAAAGGCCAGTGAGAGTAAGGGAAGAGGAGCGATCCTATTTCGAGTTTATCTAAATTCAAAGTCTTCTCAATAGAGAGTCTTGCTCTTCTTCTGGATAATATTGACGATGAGAGATTCAGACCCAGGACAGGGCTCCTCTCCCCTGTATATGTTGCAGAGGGGGTTAGTCTCTAATCTTCCCAGCCTTGGTGGAGAGGAGGTAGTTTTATTCAAGAGCTCAGGGAAATTTTCCTGGCTGCCTAGAGACTACAGCTTTGAAGGAAGCTGTCACTTAGGTCCAGGAAAGATCTGTGGGTGCCCAAGAGGGGAGTGCCCAAGACAGAGGAGGTAGAAACTGTCAACTTTGAACAGAATGAGGAGGTTAGACACCCTAGGTTCAGAGCTAAAGAACAGGGTTGACCCCAGTCCTGGGGGCCAGAGGAAGCAATGCCAGTACAACTTTGGATGCAGGGTGCCAATGCAGCATCTTGCACAAGTTGCCCGAATCTCCAATGGATAGCAAAGTGACCCTTTGGCAGGGAGAGTTGTGGACCCTCAGAACCTCCTCCTCTACTCAAAGAGTCCTGAGCACCTCCAGGGACCTCCCCTTTCCTGTAGTTAACAACCCCCTTCCAAAGCAACTGCATTTCCCCCATAAAACAAACACATAGCCCTTGGCCAGCCCCTTAGAGGTAGGAGAAGGCAATAAAAGCCGAGAAATGATGCTGAAGAAGGCTGGGAGTCGCCTACTCTTGTCTGTTGGTTCACAGCCCCTGATTAAGCTGGAGAAATTTAGAACACAGACACCAGAGTTTCCCTCGAACCTTGAAATAAGAGGGTGAGGGCAACTCCAGACCTGTAGAGCCCCATTCCAGTGGCGTCAACCCAAACCAGAGGGCTTCTCCTCAACACCTCTATTTAGGCTGAGAAGGCCTGAGGCAAAGAGGTGAGGCCTCCTCTAGCTATCTCTGAGGCCTCTAGCTATATCCCCAAGGACCTCAAGCCCCAGACCTCACTGTGATTTAATTATGGAGGCATTTCCATAGCAATGAGACATTGACAGATAATGCTGGTGCCCTGGGCCTGCAGCTTAGGGAATCATTGGTTGGGACGCTTCCTTTCCTCTTTTATCTAGTCTACCTTTTAAGGGGAGAGATGTGAAGAAGAGCCTTTAGCTCACTCTTTAGAGCAGAATCCAAGCAGGCTGTTGTAACATATACCCATGTCTTTTCCTACCAGCCATCCCAGGAATGCTGGGCTAGTCTCCCCAGAAGTGGGCCTGAGCAGAAGCACAAACAACCTGACAGTGGGACCACACAGGGAATCATGGGGAAGATGACAAGGGTTTGGGGCATCTTAGCAGACCTGTTCTGTGGCCTTCTAAGCTGAGCCAGAATGTGGTCCACATCATGGGAGTTTCTACCACTTCTCTTTATCTCTTCTATCCATGAAACAAGCCCAAGACGCTGGGTATGTCAAACGGACCATGCTTTCCCTTCATCATGAACTCTAAGTTGTTTAGCGATAAGAAAGACAGGCCTCTTAGTGTGAATCAAAACATTCTCACAAAACCCGTGATCTTTAAACATGTGTGTTTGTACAGTACCAGCTCAGGCTAAGGAGGGCTGCCTGGGCAAGCACCCTGTTTTTACAACGAGGGAGGTGGAAAGACCCTTTCAGCTGCTGAATGTTGTTTAGAGATGCTTAGGGTGGCCCAAAGAGGGGTCTCTCAACACTGAGTTTGTTTACTCTGCTCTTTGCCACTTCCTAAGCAGAGGCTGTCTAAGGGGAAGGCTGCTAATACAGCCTTTCCCGAATGACCGGGAATTCTGAATGGTGGTGCTCTAAGGAATGTCATAGGTATGGCTCAGAAATGTCTTAGTGGCCTTAAAGCCACCAAGGCAAGACTTGAAACCTGTTTCTCAGAGAACCAGATACCCACAAGGTGACAGGAAGACCCTCCCTAGCTGTCGCCTCAGGACAAATAAGCCAATGCCTCTTTAACCTGAGCTTTGCAAGGCAGCCCTGCTGCTATTGTCACTTCTGAGAGGCTTTGCCGCCTTCAGCTTGGAATCCTCTGCTCTCCTCCCCGGTGGCAGTGGGGCTGCCCAGCAGAGAGGAGGAAATCCAGCGGTGGCTCCAGGAACAGGCTAATGCTCCAGCAGCTTAAGTGGCCGTCTTCCTTGGGATTAGGGTTTCACTTACACAGAGAGCCTGAGAAACACTGTGCTTTCAGAAGGATTAGAGCTGACAACCTAGCGCTCTCAGAGAACAAAATAAAGCCAGAGAGGAACTGGGAGACCCGGGAGTAGCAAGAGACTGTGCAAACCGGCTTAACCTCTGCCCACCCAGCATGAGGGTCTCTTATGCACTGAGCCTGTGAGTGAGTGCCTTGCCCAATGGCCTGGGCACCAGCATCTGCCCAGCTCTGCTTTTCATTTGCTCATGGAGTCAGAGAAGACGGTATCTTCCCAAGTCACAATTTCCACCTCTGTAAGTGAGCCAAGTTTCCTTCTGGCCATTTGAAAGTGCGATTCTCCTTAGATTTCTCTCAGGCTGAGCCAGCAGTTCCATCCACGCCCAGCCAAATTAGAGGAACGCCCCTCCTTGCTGCAGAGCACAGCCCTATAAGGGCCTTGTGTGAGAGGAGAAGGTGGAAATAGCCTGACCAGTTGTGCCCAGATGTTTGGCGGTCAAGGCACAGACCTCACTGAGCCAGTGCAGATCTAGCATCTCTGCCTAGGATACCTGGGGGACTAAAGGTCCAGCTGTCAGTGGACAAGCCGCTCAGCTAGAAGAACAGCCACCCTGAGCTGTGAGCACAGCCCCCTCTGCTGGAATCTGGAGCAGGCAAGTCCACACACACAGTGGTGTAAGTGGGGTCCTTCCACAGGCTCCTCTGTTCTAGAAGGCAAACCTTGGGAGAGTCTGGAAATCTTAGAAATAAAAACCAAAATGAAATACATAGAACGCGATTTCCCTCTCTTGAAAGCATCACTTGTAGATTCAAGAGTCACTGTTTTAATGTATTACATATAACTTGTAAATGCAAAGATAAAATAAATTTAGGCAGCAATTAAAAAGTCGGCGACTATATTCTTGCATGCATTATGTTTGTGTCAGATGTAAGCACAGACCACTAGCCTTGAGGAAATCTAATGTCTTCCTTCTTGCCACCTTATATGAGAGGCAGACAAACGTGAGGCGAGGGCAGTAAAACAAGAGTTATGTTTTCTGGCCTTAGGGTTCTCTGCAGTGTCAAATGGATAGCAGAAATGCTCATCTTCTAAGAAAGATGCCAGGCAAAAGCATCTCTAAAGTCTTTGGGTAGAACTTCTGCTGTGTAAATCTGTGTCTAATGAGCCTCGTTGCCAAAGACTCTCCAGAAGCAGTTTCTGTGTCCTGGGCAGCTTCCTTCTTGCGTTCTGAACCCTGACACACACCTGGACTTGAGATAAGCCTGATGCTTCACATGTGCCTGTTTCTTATATGGTCTCATTAATGTTGTTCGAGAAGGTACAAACAAATCAGTTTCTTCTACCAAAGGACAGAGTTTCCCTCGCTTGCTTGCTTGCTTTATAAGCATAGCTTATTCATTTTGGAGTCATGAACACTTTTGAGAATACCATTTTTAAAATGTACCTCCTACTCAGAAAGAGGTACAGTAACATTTACATATAGCTTTCTATGGAACCCTGGAAATGTATCTGTGGTGCCCTACCAAATCAATGAATCCCAGTCTAAGATCCCCTGCTGCACAAAAATGAGGCAACTGAAATGCACAAAACAGTGTTGAGCCGGGCAGGTGGTGGCGCATGCCTTTAATCCACCTACTCAGGAGGCAGAGGCAAGCAGCTCTCTCTGAGTTCAAGGTCAGCCTGGTCTACGGAGTGAGTTCCTGGACAGCCAGAGCTGTACAGAGAAATCCTGTCTCCAGAAACCAAACCAAAACAGTGTAAGACGTCCTCTTACAGGACAGATTCACTTAGCATGAGCCCAGGTTACTCTGTCTTTAGGTCTGTTATATTTGGGAATATCATTCCAGTAGCGGCCCCCTGGTCTATCATTTCTGTAGCCCAGGTTCCTCTGTCAATTAGCTGTGAAATCCTGACCATAATCCTTAGTTCCTCTGTGTTTCAGTTTCTGATCTGAAAAATCAGGGATTAAAAATAGCTCAACTGGTGGAACTGATAAAAGAATTAAAGGAGATGATAACACATGTGAGACAATGAAGGCGAAGACTAGCACGTGGTAGCTGTTCAGTGGATGCTAGAAAGACCAGGAGCAAGGAGATTGCCGATTCAACCAAACGGCACACATGATCCTATGACTTAAAGCCTC
This sequence comes from Ondatra zibethicus, assembly GCA_004026605.1. Taxonomy (NCBI): domain Eukaryota; kingdom Metazoa; phylum Chordata; class Mammalia; order Rodentia; family Cricetidae; genus Ondatra; species Ondatra zibethicus. The sequence goes on from PVIU01000078.1 coordinate 211,509, forward strand.
TAATTTCTTCATAAAGCTTGGAACTTTGCTTCTGTCCATGCTTGGGAGAGAGGCTGCACTTTAGAATTCTCCAAAACAGTTGATTTGCTCTGGCCCATTTGCTAAGGAATGCCTGACGAAAGTACACTGTCTGATTCAGACAGAGCGACTGCTGCAAAAATTGGCTTTGGAGTCTTCAGGGACTCCTGCAGTTGAACTGAGAAGACATCCTCATCAAGTACAGTGCTTCTAACACTTCTGGGTACTTTAAGACTCTCCACTACTGCTGCTTCTCACAGGGGCTTTTTTGTGTTAAAGAACTCTCAAAGGAGGCTAAGACTCCACCCCATGGAGTTTTACTACAGACCTCCCATACGCTTGTTCCTTCCTTGTGTCCTTTTTTTTCCTTGCCTCATCTTAATGGTAATGTAGTGGTATGAGGTTTTGCTTGCTGGAAAACTTCTTTTCCTTTTCTTCAGCTCTTTTGGGGGAGTATCTGGGTCCATGCTGTCATTAAAGGCAGTGTGGCATGGACATGGCTTCTAATGTTGGTGCTATCATTTACTAGCCGTGTAGTCACAGGAGAGTCATTATGTCTCTGTGTCCCCCTCTCTCTACCTTTAAAAGAAGGGCATGGTCATACCGAAGACTCATCTTGGAAAGCTTTGTAGCATCAGAAGGCAAGTGGGCCATATGAAATACCCACTCCTTCACAGGAACGTTGACTTTTTATCCATTTGGATTCCTGGTGGTTTTTATGTTACTGGCATTGTCAGTGAGCAAGCAAATGCTTTACTGCTTCCTGTCTTCCACGGGATGGCACATATTTCATAACTGATGCGCTCTGCCGTGTAGGCTTTTCTCCTGTTTCTGTGCTTCAGCTTGTTTGCCATCTTAGTTTCTGAGTCACCCCCACCGCCATCTGCCAGTCTCCCTGTAAGGCTGCAGCACCTAGCACTCTATCAGTTCTTCCGTTTCCCATTGATATTTCCTCACCAAAGGAGGCTTGCTCAAAGAACGCTGCTGGGCAAATGGTATGATAGTTTTAGTAATTCGAAAACTTCCTGCACTGTGTGTTTGCCATTATTGACAATGGTGTTCCAGGAGAATATATGGCTCTAGCAAGGCTTTGGTCAATTTTTCCCTGCTTGTCAGGTGTCATCTGTGTACTAATGAAGTCATTGAGCGTGCTTTGTATGCAGCGGCTGGCACCTTGTTGACATAGAGGTCCTGCACAGGCACCTCTGTGGCGATGCCGCTACAGAACAAAGCACAGGTGTAGACAAACACTGGAAAACTTCAAATGCTTTTTCCTCACCACAGGCCTCTTCTTCCATATTTTTCAAATTTTAAATTGCTACCTAAAGATATAGATTTTTTTTTAAAAGGAGAATTTGGAAACATGCCTTCCAATCAATCGTTCAGAGAGCGGTTCTCAGTAGGCAAAGTCTTCTACCTGCTGAAACTTGAACACGCCATTTTGCAGGCTAAGTAGCTGTGGGAATAAACTTTGCAAGAGAATTGACTGGAGACAGCTTCTGGACCATCCACACCTTCTTTGTCTCTTCTGGGTTTTGTTGTTTTGTTTTGGTCTGTTGTTTCGTGTGAATACCTTCCATTTTGGGGAACTTGTGTTCAACTAGTTGTAAGAATGACAGCAGTGAAGATCAAATTCAATTTTCCTGTTATTAACAAAAAGGCATAATGTCCAGAATGAAAAACAATAGAAAGAATAAGAAGGGAGGGACAAAGAAGGAGGGAGGCACACTCTGCTTCCTGGCTGTTCTGTGGATATTGAGATCACAGGGCCTGGAAGAATCATGTTCTATATCTCTCTAGCTTCAAAACCTCCACATCTCCCATAATCCCCTTTCCTCTTGGGTCTCCTCTGGCAAATAAATGCCATATAATTCATTTTTCTCTCTAGGAACTGATAGGTGTTTTCTCTTGCTGTGCACTTTGGGTCCTCTCCGCTGAGAGATGCTCAGATGTGCACTTTTTTATTGGCAATAGAAGTCAATACAGAAGTCAGGCAGTGACACACCTTTAATCCCAGCACTCGGGAAGCAGAGGCAGGTGGATCTCTGAGTTCGAGGTCAGCTGGTTTACAGAGCTAGTTCTAGGACAGTCAAGGCTACACAAAGAAATCCTGCCTTGAAAAACCATATACATATATACACACACACACACAATACAAGAAAACCTACAACAAAGCAAACACAAGCAAGTTGTAGTAGCACACATCTGTAATCCCAGTACTAAGGAGTCTGAGGCAAGAGGATCACAAGTTTGAGGCAAGCCTGAACTAGGTGTAAGACTGTCTCAAAACAAAACAAAATAGGACAAACAAAAAGCAAATGTAGATTCTTCTACTGCCTGGGATACTGCCTCTTCTTTGCTGGTTGTCTGATTAGTGCATTTCAGGAGGTGAAAGGCGATAGCCACACCCGACAGGCATAGAAGGAAACCGTTCTGTTGTACTGTAAATCTGAGTCACCAGAGATTAATCTACCACTGAAAATCTTTGTAAAAATCCCACTGTTGTTTTAATTTATTTTTCAAATATTTAAGCTTTTATTTATTTTAATAAGGGTGTTTTGCCTGCATGTGTATCTGGGCACCACATGCCTAGTACCCAAAGAGGCCAGAAGGGGGCATCAGTCCCCTGGGACTGGAGTTACAAACAGTTGTGATTTGTCATGTGGCTGCTGGGAATTGAACCTGGGTCCTCTTGGCGAGTAGCCAGTGCTCTTAACCATAAAGCAACCTCTCCAGCCCCAATTGATTGTTAAAGGGAAAAGATACAAGCAGATTTTGTCTTAGCTGTGCTACTCTGTAGCAGATCAACACAATATGAAACAATGAGAACCCATTATCATCCATCAGGGATCAGCCCTGGGTGCAATGGAGGAATTGTAAGAATTAATCAGTAAGTACTTATTGAGAGTCTACTGTGTTCTCAACTATGCAGGATATATCAGAATGTAGGTCCTACCCTTAAATGAATTATGGTCGGTTTGGCATGAAACAGCAGAACTGACGTTGCATTTTGCAATATAATGACATTGACATAGTCAACCATGGAACAGAGATGTCCTATAAACCTAAAAGAAACTTCCTTGACAAGTAGAAAGATGGGAATGTTGAGGCTTGAGCTGGAAGAAAACTATGAGTAAGAAGGAAGCAAAGGTCATATCCAAGCACAGGCATTTTACGTCACAAGATGAAAACAAACTCAACCAGAAGTAAGAATCAGAGCTAAGAAAGTCAAGTGGGGTGAGTACCTGGCGGATTTGAAGTCCGGAGAGTTCCCATTCAAACTGTAGCCTACAGGGAGTCAATGGCAATATTTATAATGAAGTGGTACAATGAAAGCAAGCAGTGTTTCAGAAGGGCTAGCAGCCACTTTTCAGATTGGTAAGAGGGAAGAATGTGAAGGGAGGAATACAAGCAAAGAGAAACCACTGGAGCAAGCCAAAGGCAGGTACTCAGGGGTCGAACTACAAATGTGACAGAGGGAATAGAAATGAATATAACAGAAATGGCTAAGAAGAATCTGTTGCATATTGGAAGGGATGGGAGAGAAGGCTGTGTCTAGCTCTCTGATGTTTTAGGTAAGTCTTCAAAAGGGCTGGGAGACTGATGGAGAAGAAGATGGATGTGCCTTTGTTCCTATTGAGTTCGAGGTGACAGCTAATGAGGGTATTCAGCAGGCAGCAGGAAATGGAAAAGCCCGAGCAGCAGCTCTTACTCTTAGAGAAAGATGACTCTCTCAGAGGTGTCGAGGTGGGGATGAGAAAGCATACATCTGAGGAATGAAGTAGGTGACGTCATCAGGAAAGGTGCTATGGAATAGCCATGAAAAATTCCATGGACCTAACCATGACTAGGACCCAACTAAGGGACAGAAAGTGCTAGGGGCGGTGTACAGAGTGCTATGACTTCCTCCAGCCACACCTTGCCTTCCCAGGGTTGGACAGAGGCCTGAGGAGTAGAACGACATCATCTGGCGAGGAAGACAGGGGAATCTGCAGCAGGTGCATGGGCCCCAGGAGAGGGCAGGCGGTAGTGTATGGGGTGTGGGAGGTAGGAAGGAGCCAATGCTGTCCATGAAGACTGGAGTATGCTAGAAGGTACCCTCCACAGAAATGGGCACATGCTGCTGTGCTCCAGGACAAATGTCTCTGGGTAGAAGTATCTCTCGAATATTGATTCACTTTGCCTCGACTTCCTGCTTCTGGCAAGGGAAGTCCCATCTCCCACTCTGTAGGCTCTCAGAGGCTTCCAGGGAGGCTGTTGGTAGGAGGAGCAGATTTTGCTCACTGGAACTTGATCCACTCTGCTTGCCCTCAAAGTTCCTGATTCACTTCAGAGATGGTTTTCTATCATTTAAATGCCAACCATAGCAAAATAGCCCACCGGTTAGTCCCCCATCCTCCAGGCCTGGCATCTACAGGTCCGCTTAGAAGTACTCTACCTTTGTAGAGGTTACGGTAGTGTGGTGCCTTCGACCTGAAGGAAAGATAGGTGTTAGAGGAGTAGACAGGATGACAGAGGTCCACTAGAACAACAGTAGCTAAGTGTCTTCGGAGGAGTAAAACCAGGTCATCTCTGCTCATCTCCACCTCAGTTGGGAATCATGGAGACAAAGACTAAGGCAGGCATACACGTATGCACAGATATACAATGAGCAACATAAAACATATATATACACACACACACATGCACACACACACAAGGCTGATGGTGGACACACATCTAGACATTTGGACTCATTCAGGCACATTCAGGCACTCAGGGGCCCGATTGCTCAAATGCACATCTGCACATCTCCTTTGTCCCCCTAGCATCCAGGTGTGAGCTGAGGCAGTCCCCTCTCTTCCAGGCCTCATGCCTTCCCCTTTGTGTTTCTCCAGGTCGTGATATGGCGAGCACCACTCTACCTGGTTACCCCCCTCATGTGCCCCCCACTGGCCAGGGGAGCTATCCTACCTCCACCCTGGCAGGAATGGTGCCTGGTAGGTGACAATACTTGAGATGTCTGATCTAAATTGTGGGTGAGCTGCTAAATGGTCTGTAGTCTAAGGCTGGGAGTGGGAGGAGAGCCAACAAACCACTGTCCTGCAAACCATTGTCCTTCATCCCTCCTTCTCCTTAGAAGCCACAGTTCGCCCTTTAGAAGTAATGCCAGGAGGAAACTTTCAGAAGTGCCCCTTGTGTACATAGCTGTAGGTTATGGCCCCTCCTCAGCACCCAACCATCCAAGCCTATGTCCCAATGCTCCAGCCCACCCCAGCTAGCTGACACTGCTTGGAAGAGCCTGCCCTGGTTTCCATGGAAACTTGGAACCAAAGACCATTTTCAGGGGCATGGCAGTCATTCAGACAAAGCCACACTGGTCCACACCAAGCCAGAGGGGGAAAGCAATATAGAAAACCAACCCTAATTCAGAGACAGAAGCTAGTCTCAAAGTGGAGTGAAGGACAGGAGGGAAACAGAGAGACCCCAACTTCAGGCAGAAATGAGCTAGAACACCTCTACACTTCTTCAGAGGACACGGCCCTCTGTGCTCCTCTGGGACTCCAGCGCACCTAGGCCCTCTGTGCTCTTCCGGGACTCCAGCACACCTTCTTTGTTACGAGTCCTTGTACTTGGGTTTGGAATTAAGGAGGCAGAGACTGTATTTAAAGCCTGGTGGTTGCCCTCTCCACCATCCATCCCAAATGGGTGTGGTTTAAAGTCAAAGAAACACCAAAATCTCTTGTCTTAAAATGACCAAGACTTTCCCAACCACTGCCTCTGGAGTCTTTTGTGTGCCCTGTTCCTGAAGTTCAACTCTCACTGGAAGGGGGAGAAGGAGAGGCTAGAAAGGGTGATTGGCCTCATCCATCAAGGAACAGCCCTGAGTAAGCAGAGGTGGGGTGGAGAAAACTAGGGAGTCCACTGTAGGGCAGTAGAGAATAGGGATTGAAAGAAGCTGGAGGTATGGATAAGGGAGTCCCTCTCAGGCTCTGCAGAAGGCGAGTAGAAGCCTTGGTAGGGGGCCAGGAGAGGCTTTGGAGGTAGATCAGTGAGCAGGTGGAGGCTGGAGGAGGTCTTAGGGAGGTGGGGGTGGGGAGTCTGCAGGGAGGTGGTGATGAGGGGAGCCGCAGAGAGCTCATGGTGGCAAGGGGGGAGTCGTTAAACAGAATCTAGTGCTGATGAGGAAATTACACTTGTTTCATTAGCGATGGGGAAGGAGATAGCTCAGTTCCTCTTGGTCACAGTTGAGCTCAGAAGCTCATTATCCTGCTGCACGCATGCTTTCCCTCCTCGTCAATAAACAGGCTTTCCAGTGGCTGCATCCCCCACCCCCACCCAGCTCCTTCTTGGAGTGCGGCCCCTTCTCCTCTACTTAACCCGCGGTTAGGGATCACTGTAAACAGTCTGGGGTCATCACACAGGAGAAAGGGCGAGGGGGAAACCCATAGGCCTGGCCTTTCTCCTCCCGAAGGGAGGGAGGCAGCGCTCGAAGGCTCTCAACCCACAGTGCCCTCACTACCCAGGCTCCTGGGCCTGCGGGCTGTCCACTTGATTCCTGCAAGTCTCCTTCTCCAGTTGCGTGGCGCTCATTGTGCACCTCAGGAGGAAAAAGTGGAAGGGGTATTTCCCAGGAGAACAGCACCATCGCCACCTGCCTCGTTTTGGCACAGTGCTGAGATACCATTCTTAGGACTTTCTGGGACAAAATCTCTCAAGGGCCTTCCTTCACCACCCTCCCCCTCTTTACTCCTGTGGAGTTCCTAAAGCAAGTGTCCACTATAAAAGCTCTCGGGCTCCCAAGTTACTTAAGTGGGCAGAGCCAGACCAGGCCAAACCCTTTCTGAGTAGCCAGAAGTGCTTCGCAGGGGAGCCCAGGCACAAACCTGCCCACAGATCCCTCCATGCCTAGGTGCGCAGAGATATAGGTGGTACTTCTTGCCTTTGGTGGCTGTCCCCACGCGGAGAGCCTCTACCCTGCCCCCACGGACCCCTGCTCTGCTTGCAACACCTGAGACTGGGGCTAGTGGGGAGGGCAGAAGAGGCCAACTGGGCACGTTGAGTACATCTAATTCCAGTTCCCCACCCTCCCACAGGGAGCGAGTTCTCAGGCAACCCCTACAGCCATCCCCAGTACACCGCCTACAACGAGGCTTGGAGATTCAGCAACCCTGCCTTACTAAGTGAGTACGCCACCTGGCTGGCGGGCGGCTCAGCGGCTGGCCTGCTCGCCCGCCCGGTCGGGCGCGCAGGCTGCTTCGGGACACCGATCCCACTCTAAACCACCCTAACTCTGGGTACCCGGATGGGCCAGGGAGACAGACTCATTGTAGCAACGCTGGGGCCTGAGGACTCCTCGGGGGAGCCTGTGCCTCCTGCCTCTTTCCCCCTCCCCTGTCTCTTGGTCACTGGAAGGCTCTTGGCCGCAGGGACCGGTAGGACCCCTTGGCTTGTTGCCGCCAGGTGTCACCTGTCCTGTCCCTCTCCCGCCCTGAGAATGTAGCACTCTTCCTGGGGATCTGGCCTCAGGGCGGTCACATTCTTCTAGTCCTGATCCTGCCGGACCCGGGGAGGGCTTTTCTTTGCTTTTCTTTCCTTTTTTGTTCTCCTGTTTGTCCTCTCACCCAGCCCATTCTTCTCCTGTGTTAACTTCCAGGTTCCCCTTATTATTATAGTGCCGCCCCCCGGGGCTCCGCCCCTGCCGCTGCTGCCGCTGCCTATGACCGCCACTAGTTACCGCGGGGACCACATCAAGCTTCAGGCAGACAGCTTCGGCCTCCACATCGTCCCAGTCTGACCGCCCACCCCAGAGGGAGGGAGGACCGAAGCGACGAGCTGCCACTCGGCCACCGTCCCAGTCCCACCCCTCCACCTCGAGACAACCTCCCCCCTCCCCCGCAGCCCTTCACATCACCCTGTCGATGGCCTGACAGCACCGGTGGAGCGGCGGGTGGGACCCTCAGGCCCCGGCTCATCGCCAGCCCCGCCCGCCGCCCCTCCCTGCCTGCCTGGACCAACGCGCCGCCCGGAAGCTCGCCTGCCTCTGGCCTGCGCGCCCGACATGTTTCTGTGACACACAATCAGCGTGGCCCACCCGGGGGCAGCCCGCTTCTGACGCCCGGGCGCCGGGAGGCTTCGCTGCAGAAGCTGAGCTAGGGAAACTAAGGAAAGGACTTTGTGCTGAAGGAGGAGCCGTGGTCGGAACCCCTGGGGAAACTCCTGCCCCACCCCACCCCCTGTGCCTGCCAGGCTGACCCCGCCTTCTGTCTGCGTCCAGCCGCTGACAGTGGCACCGGGACGCGAGGATCGGACTCGAGGGACAGCGTTTGGGAGGTCAGAGTTTTCCAAGGCTGGTACCCAAGGCGAGCAGACGACAACTGAGCTCGTCCACCCGGACTGCCTAGTTCCCCAGGGCGTGGGATCTCCTGCAGTGACTGTACTCTAGGCCCCGCCTTGCCCCTACCTCAGCGCCTCTTCCATCTGCTGGCCTCTGACTTTCCCCTCCTGCGTGTTTTCATCCCAGGACACCTTGCACGCAGCCCCATCGGGGCCACCGCGGGAACAGTTTCCTCTGACTGCGGCTGCCAGCACTGGTCTTTCCCAGCAGTAACTTGCTGCCCCCCCCACCCCAAACTCCCAACCTGCGGGCGGTAGGAGCCAGGACGACCGAGCTGCCGGGGAGATGGAAACCAGGGGCTACTTGCCCCACTCCATCCACCCTCAGCCGAACAGAGCCCCTAAAGTCTACACTTATTTAATATGATGGTCTTTGCATAAACGAACAACAAAAACCTAAAAGGCTACTTTGTAGAAAGACGGTGTGTGTGGTGTGGAGGCGAACCTCTCTCTGTACATATCCCCTCCCTCTCCGCCCCGCCCGCCCGCCGGGTACCGTAGAGTCCCTGTCCCCCGCCCCGCCCTGCCTGTAGGTACACCTGCTGTCCGTGCTGTGAGGGTCGCCGCTCGCTGGGGGGAGGGGGGGACACAGCTACATGCCCACTCAAGCACAGCACGTCCTGGGGGAGGGGGGCATTTTTTACTTTACAAAAAAATTATGAAAGAAATCTCTATGCAAAATGACGAACATGGTCCGGTGGACACCTCTGGCCTCTGTTTTGTTGGCTGTTTCTCTGTAATTCCGTGTTTTCCCGCTCTCACCTCCCTGCATTTCTCCCTCTTCATCTCCCTTTTCTCTGCTGCTTTCCCCTTCTGTGTCTCTTTCTCTGCCTCACTTGTCTCTGTCTCGGTCCCGGCCCTCCTGCCCCAGGCCTCCAAGGCTACATTAAAAGTGGCAGAGCCAGCCTCCGGGCTAGCCCCTTGTGGCCTTGCCAACGTGCTCCGGCAGGCCGCCCTGTCCCTCCCCGCCCTGTAGTTGCTCTCTCTCGGTAGTGGCGATGCTCCCTGCATGTCTCCTCAACCGTGGATCGTGACGACTCGAAATAACAGAAACAAAGTCAATAAAAGTGAAAAAAATAAATAAGAAAATAAATAAAAATCCTTGAACAAATCCGAAAAGGCTTGGAGTCCTAGCCCAGATCTCTCTTCCCTTCGAGCCTTTTTATTTGAAAAGGAAAGTGAGAAAAGAGAACAGTTTAAGGGCACTGCCGGCACCTGGTCAGGGCCCAGTAGCGGAGCCCTAGGTCCCAGCTCCGAAGCCAGGCTTGATCCCAGTCTTGTGTCTGGCTGGCTGGCGGCGCTCAAGGAGCGCGGGATCCAGGATCAGGCCTAGCTTTTGAAAGGTCTTCCACAATTCTGGTCTCCTCCGCCACTTTCAACGTGTCGGTTCGTTTTAATTATTTTTATTTTGTTTCTTCCTTTCTTCCTTTTTTGTGCACATGATAAATAATAATAATAAATAATAATAATAAAATTTTGTATGTCACTCCCCATGGCTCCAGGTTTGTCTCTCCCTGCCCCTGTACTCCAACTGGAGGACCCTCAATAATTCTGCCAAGGATTCAACACCACTCCCAATGCCAATTCCTCTAAAGCCTTGACCAAGACTCACCTGGACTGCAGCTGAACTCTGATGATGGCCTGGAGAAGTGTGTTCCTCAGCCACCCCACCCCCAAACACACACGCACACACACACACACGCATGCATACACATGTACACGCATGCACACGCACACACGAGTTTTGGCTTTCTGGAACTTCAGAGTAACTTTGACATTACCCTTCTTTAACAAATCTGCCTTGCCTTACTGCTAGTGTCCTGCAACCACACCTAGAGGTACAGGTTCCCAGAATGAGCAACATCTAGGGCTCTCTCTTTGTGGATAGAGGTAGCCTGCAGTCCTGTCTTTTCCTCCTCTCCCCCAGCTGCTCATTGGTACAGCTGCAAATTTGTGCTAAGACACCACACAGCCCACAGACCCTGGCCCCAAGTTTCTCTTTTCAGCATTTATTTCTAGACCCTGAGAGCTGGCTCATGGGACCTCTTGGACCACGTGGGTGTTGCCAAGTCCCACCTCGGACCTGTCAAGCAGCAACTGAAACTAGTGGCTCAGGTTTAGGGTCTGGGTGTACCCAGAGAGGAAGAGCTTAGGTGCCCTGGGCGAAAGGAGAATGTGAGTGGGTGGGTGGGTCAGTCACTTCCTGCATGTAAGGAAACCTGTTTGTTGTTCTGTCTGGGCCTATGTGTCCTAGAGGGGTCTGGAAGCAAAGAGGGAGGAATAGTGTTGGTCTTTTTTTTTTTTAAATATTTTTATGGTTTATTAACTTTATTTTTTATGTGCATTGGTGTGAAGATATCAGATCCCTGCAACTGGATCTTCAGACAGTTGTGAGCTGCCATGTGGGTGCTGGGAATATGAACCCGGGTCCTCTGGAAGAGCAGTCAGTGCTCTTAACCACTGAGCCATCTCTCCAGCCCCTAGTGTTGGTCTTTTTAAACACATTTGTGCTCAGGTGAGAGGGAAGATCTGTGTCTGTCCTTCTGTCTGTCTGTTCCTGCTTAGAGAAGGGATTGCCTCGATTGTCCACGCCTGCCCTGCTGTATCAGAGAAACTTAGTAATGTTCCCTGTCCATCTCTTCAGCATCCTGTCAGCTCTAGACCTTTCCTTATTGCCAACACAGACTTGTGGTACCAGCTCTTATCTGCGCTCCACCTAGAGAGACTTCCCTTCTCAACTCTAGGAAGTGTCCACAGTTCAACTTCCTTCTCAGCCTCCGCCCCCATGAAAGCCTCTAATCTTCCTGATTGACTGTAGAACTGCAAGCAGGATCTGGAAGCAGACCAAAGAGTGACCTTCCCTGCTTGGCTGGGGCAGTGCATTCAGATAGTTCCTTCCCACCAATATGCCAGAGACCTTTTCCTAAAGCAATTTACCCAGGCTTATTCATATTATGCCACCAGGGGGATACACAGAACCCCCAAAACATATCAGCAAACCATCAGCATCTTCTCTTTCCCTTCTCACCTGTGCCTACCTATTCTCCTGCCCAGGAACTGGCAATCCCACCTCACCCTGCGGGTGATTCCCCTCCTGGCCTTCAGTCTCCAGAAAGACACTCTTTAATCTCTTTGGCCATACTAAGGCATCTGTAAAAGAATTCTGGAAGTTCTCTCCAATCTAAGTAAATCTATTTATTTATACTTCCCATAAAGATATTAGTATATTATGAATGAAATAGGAAAACATAGAAACAGAAGTTCTAAGACTTTTTCTCGATCTTCAGCAGGGGCTACACTGTTTACAGTGACTGTTCCTGGGTGGAAATCTCACACTGTGCCCTCCTTGGAGTGCTTGGTTTCATATTGGAATCAGCCTGAAAGCCCCCAAACCTGCTCTGGAGTCTCTGCCAGCTGCCTAGTCTAACCGTAACCCTTGCACCCACCCAGACACCAAGAGAATCTGGTCTCCCAGCTTCAATTTGCTGTCCCCAAATTCTGTCTGCTATCCCTGCCCCACCTCATTGGCACAGATTCCCAAGTGATGTAACCAAATATAACAGCTTAATAGAGGGGAAAAGTGTGCCCCAGGTTGGGCAAACAGTTGGGAACAAAGACATGAAAATATACTAAAGCAGCTAGAGTGTCAGGTACTTGGGGAGGAACAAGGAGAGAAAATGTCAGAGGGAGCTTAAAATGGTTTCGTTAGTAGCCAGGACACTGGTGAGAATGTTGAGACTGTCAGAATGGTACCTGCCATTTAAGAAAAGCTGTATCCCCCACAGTCACATCCTGCCCATGTACACAGCACATCGGGCTGAGTTCACCCTGAGTCAGTGTTCCTTCCTTTCTCACAAAGCAGAGGTAGGTAGTTTGGAGAAAATAAGGCTGTTCCTCAGGAGAGGCAAAGCCCCATGAAGACCCTGAGGGGATTCCCTAATTTTCACTGGGCCAGCAAAGTTAGCTCCATTCGATCCTCAAGGCTAAATCTTCCCAGTCTCCTATCTTTCTCATGGACTTGCACGTCAACCTGGTCCATCAGCAAAATCAGTCTCCATTAAAAATAAGCTCAGTACCATGCTCTGTACCATACTGTTCAAGCCACCATAACTTGAAAAGAAATACGAGAGAGGGGGGGGGGAGGGAGAAAAGGGAAAAGCCCTAGTTGGTCTTCCTGCTTCCTCTCCTCCTGTGGCAACCAGAATGAGCCTCCCAGCTACACTCAGATCACATTCCCAGCTGTTCAAAGCCCTCAGCTGGTTCTCTACTTCAGTCAGAGTGAATCCTGACTGACTACTCCCAGGCTCTCCACTCTCTGGCTGTTTGCCCACACTCCACCCTCGCAACCACCTCACCTCACCTCCTGTTATTGCTCTCGGTTCACGGTTCTCCCTGCTGACCTCTGGGCTATGCTATGATCACAGCAAACATGTACCTCCTATGTCCCGAGGACACGTGCACTTGATTGCCTGGAAAATCTTTCCCCTAGATAGCTCCATGACTGGCTCTCTCACTTCCAACCACCTTAAATAAAGTAGCATACAGACACTGGTGATGTAGCTTAGTGGTAGAGCGCTTCCCTACTACGCAGAAGACTGAGGGTTTAATCCTGCAGTACTGGAATAAATAAAGAAGCAAACTGCACAACCGTTCGCCATTTGCCTCCCCCCACCACGCGCTTCTTCATATTGTTTTAGTAGTACCTGGAAGGATGTGCTTTTGTTTGTTTGTTTTTGAGGCAGGATCTCTCTATATATCCCCAACAGAGAACAGAGTTCTCTCTGTAGACTAGATTGGTCTGAAACTCACAGGTTCTTCTGCCTCTACCTCCTGAGTGCTGAGATTAAAGGTGTATGCCACCACATCCAACAGGTTACAGTATACTTTTCTTTCTCCTATTGTCTGCCAATGGGGCATGAACAGGCATAAGGGCAGCATAGACCTCCAGTTAGAAGCAGTAGTTTTCTACCTTAATCCCAGCATTCAAGAGGCAGAGGTAGGCAGATGTCTGAGACTGAGGCCAGCCTGGTCTATATAGTGAGTTTCAGGACAGTGAAACCCTGTCTCAAAGAAAGAAGAAAGGAAGGAAAAAATGATGGAAGGAAGGAAGGTAGGAAGGAAGGAAGGCAGGCAGAAAGGGAAGGAGGGAGGGAGGGAGGGAAGGAGGCAGGCAGGAAGGAAGGAAGGAAGGAAGCAGGAAGGAAGGAAGGAAGGAAGGAAGGAAGGAAGGAAGGAAGGAAGGAAGAAGGGAGGGAGGGAGGAAAGTATGAAGGAAGGCAGGAAGGAAGGAAGAAGGAAGGGAGGGAGGGAGGGAGGGAGGTAGTTTTTTCTCTCAGCAGGGCTGTTACTGGCTCCTGAAGGAGCAAGGGTTTCCACCTGGACTGTGGGCTGCAATGTTGAGGGCCCAGGAGCCATAAGGCCCCCTCTGATGTGTTACTGTGCAGAATGCCTGCCCATAAGTGAGGCCCACTCAATCAAGCAGAGATTAACACAGTTGAGCGGAGAGCACCAGAGAGCCCTGGCAGTGATAATTAAGCCTCTGGATCCAGACAGATCTGAAATAAGGCCTATTTTATAGCTTCCAGGGTCAGAAGCCAATACAGCTTCCATCTGGGGGCTTAAACAAATATATTTTGGGTGTTGTTTGCAACCATGAAGCTCTGGACATGAAACCCTGTTAAAGGTTTTAGATATTTTTTTATAGGCAAAAGAGAATAGCTTTGTGTGCCTGCTATTTGAAAGAACGATCTGCCAATAACAAGAACTGGGACATAAGGAGAGCCCATGAGTGGAGGAAGAATGTGTGCACCCATAACTCAGTGCAGGGAAGCCAGAAGAGGTGGGGACTGGCTGAACAATTAGATGAGCTCCGGAAGGAAGCAGAGAGGGAGATATGATAAGCCTATCCATATTTTGACTTGCTTATTTTTATTTTTATGTGCCTGCATGTATATATGTATATATGTACACTATGTGCCAGCCTCAGAGGCATTAGGTCTCCTGGAGCTGGAATTACAGGCAGTTGTCAGCGGCCGGATGTGTGCGCTGGGAACTGAACCAGGGTCCTCTGTGAGAAAAGCAAGTGCTCTTAACCATCTCTCCAGACACTGACAAGGCTATATTTTTGAATAAAGCAAAATAGAGGAAACATTATATGAGGAGACAGAGGGCAAGAAATTTTCATGTTTGCATATAAATGAAAGCCCAATAACGATCTAATGCAAGCCTTGTCTCTGAAAACAGAGCAGTGTGGGGGAGGACAAAGCAAGAGGGAGATTTCAGTGTACTTCTTCAAGTCTAGTTTTGACTTTATTTAAATAAATAAATAGACAACCAGATCCTTGACACATAGAAGCATAATTGTCTCATGAAGAAATCAAATGTGGTTCTTTTGATTCTCCAGTGACTGAAAGGCCATTGGATTTGTTGCAAGGTGACCTATGACCTCTCAGCTGTGCTCTCAGACGGTGTAGGTAGGGTGAGGTGCCCAAGGAAGTAGGGAGCAGAATATAGGGGGTTCTTTAGAACAGTTGAAAGGAAGAGCAGGAGGGACCAGGTGGCATGGTCAGTGAGCTCAGGAGAGGGTCTCTTCAGGCTCAGGACTGCCTGGACAAACCTGCTGCAGTCGCTGAGAGGGGCCTGTGGAAGGAAGCCTGAAGGCATGAGGAGAGGCACACACCCCAGCAGTGGGTGGGGCTTAGAGAATTTTGCTGGCAGAGGAAAGAGGGCACAGGAAGAGGGGAGAGGCAGAGAGAGACTTGTGGAAAGGTGTATTAGTATTGTCCCTGAGAGGAGGACAGGACTGGATCCAGCCTTGAGGAGGCCAGGGAATTATGAAGATCCTCTTCCGGGGATTCAGAAGGAAATCTGCAGGGGCAGAAGAAACGTGTCTCTGGTGGCAACTCTGTGGCTCACTGTGTCACCGTCCTTCATGCCACACACCTAGGCTTCCAAGATTCCATTCCCTTCCTGTTCTCCCACCACATCCCCATCCTTTATTTGCCCTCCCTAATTAACTGGATCCCAGGATCACCTTGGGCCCATTCTCACTGTCTGGTCACTGTGGCTGTCTATCGCCAAGGTCTGGACACGTGTAGAGGAGGAATTTCACACAGACATTCCCATTTATACATGTTGACCTGAGGCAGAACAACAACAACAAAAAGGTGTTAAATGCAGAGGTTCAGCCAAGACAAGGGTAGAAGAAACCCAGAAGTCATCCTGCCAGGTCACTATGTGACAAGTTCCTCCCTCTCTATGCCTCTGTTTCCTCATAGAAGCTGATGGCTTCTAGGGCCTTTTCCCATTTTCCCAGTCTAGTCTTTGGTAACTGTATATTGTAGATGTTCTAGCGATTTCTGTGGCCAGGAGAAGTTCCCGAAAGTTCTGATGGCTCCAGGCAGAGGGAGAAGGCACAGAAGGAGACTGAATTGCTCTTTTCCATTCTCCATCTCCTTTCCCTGTCTCTCTTCCCAGTGTCTGCCTGGAGGTCCCTGGGATCAAGACCATAAGCATTAAGGCAAATGGAAGTGGCCTGAGGAGGCCATTGAGGGCGCAAGGTAGGGCCTACAGGGAGGGAGACAAAGGAAGCAGCTATTTGAGGCCAACTACAGTTCCATCCTCTTCCCATTGCCTGCCTGCCCAAACCATCCCAATACCCTAATTAGCTAGTCCCTCAGGCCCCTGTTAGCCAGGCCGGCTGAGCGCCCAACTCCCCGGGGACTAGTCCACTTACCTCAACACTAATCAGCCCTTCACTCCTTAAGTGCATGAGAATGTTTAACTCTCTCTCTCACTCTCTCCAGACATTAGGGTTAGTGCAGGATGGTAATCAGTTCTCCCAATGAAAACACCTGAATTTTGGGAGATGGAAGAGTTGAAGAGAAGCCAGACAAAGTTTTAGGGTTTCTTTCTAATTTTGGGTTTGCTTTCAAGCTTGTGGGACCAAGATGTGTAGCAAAGGATGGCACCATGATTGGGGTGCTCTATGGTACCCCAAGCCCTTAGAATTTTGCCTCTCAGGCCTTTATGTATAGCCAATATTCACCCCAACCTGGAACCTCCTCCCCCATCTCAGGACCCTTCCCAGCCTATCTCCCCACCCCCTACCCCCCCCCCCACAGACCCGCACTGTCAGCCCAAACACATGATAAATTGCCCTGTCAACAGAATTCATTCAGGGACCAATTAATTCCACAGAAATGAACCAGGAGCCATCAGTTGCTGAAAAACTCAGAGTGCAAGGAGCAGAGGGAGGGGGTACAGGCAGGGGGTAGGCGGCAGGGGAGGGGATGGGGAGGCTGGGGAAGTTAGTCTGACAGAAATTGGTCATTTAATGCTTAAGTGCACGCTAGACAGCCCTGTCATCGCCCGCGGCCCCCGCGTGGGATTAATTATCAGAGGAGGAGAGGGCAGCCTGGCCTAGCCCAGCCGTCTGTCACCAATGAAGGCTGGAGTCACCCAGGCCTTGGGCCACCCTGGGTCCACTTCCAAGCCTCCAGGTCTCCAGATTTTCCCACTTCCAGGCCCCTCCCATCTAGTTTAGTCATAGCCCTGCCACCAGCTGGCTCAATCAAAAAGACCTACTCAACCACTTAACTGAGTTAGACACCATAACTTCTTAACCTCCTCTATTATTACACTCACCCATCTTAGGTGACGTTTGTAACCCAAAACACAACTGTCCCATTCATTGAAGTCAGCATTCTGCCCGTCATCTTGGCTCCATCCTCTAACTCATCTCTCTTATCCAATCAGAATCCAAGTCTTAAGAGTTCAAAGCCCTGGGAATATAACAAATCTAGTTGTTCACTTGCTTCTAGCTCTCTTCTACCACTCAAGGCTGAGCTATCATGGCCTCTGACTCCACTCCAACCTTACACTTTTGTTTAGAATGACTGCAATCTCCAAAAACACAAGTAACATCCTGTTACACCCCCCCCACACACACACACACATTGGTAGACTACCATGAGCCTGCAAGAAATCTTATTCGAACTCTTAAACAACTCACAGGCCATGTGCTCTCGCCTCTTTTGTCAGACAGACACATCTCTAGCATGTTTTCCTGCGTTCTCTGTCTCCAGCCCCACTGACCTTCCTTGCTGGCATTTGTAAACCTTGTTCTCGTAGCATGACTTACTCCTTCCACCCCTAGACCCCCACCAGTCAGTTAACTAACTCCTAGCTTATGTTCCCAAACTTGGATTAATGTGCCGTAGGCAGGAACCCTTTTCTGACCCCTTGAGACAATTCATTCACTCACAGGTCATCCCAGTAATTGTACATTTCTTCTTTCTTTTTATGTGCATGCGTGTATGTCGATATGAGTGTATGCCACATATGTGCAGGTGCCCACAGAAACCAGAAGAGAGCATCAGATCCCCTGGACCTGGAGTTACAGGTGACCATGAATGCCTAATGTGAGCGCTGGGACAGAATTTGGGTCTTCTGGGAAAGCAGCAAACTCTCCCATGGAGCTATCTATCCAGGCCCTTATTTTGTCTTCCTACCAAACTGCTAAGTTCCATGAGAATGGAGTTCATGTCTTTTTCTCTCAGAACCTAGCACTTAATAGATACTAGAAAACACTTTTCAGATGTTTAAAAATCTGAACCTGTGTTGACTCAGGTCCTAGCCTGATGTAAGAACCTGGTAAGAATCAGGAGTCTGCTGGGAGCCCAGGACAGGCTATGGGGCTAAAGAGGTGAGAAAGTTTCAGACTATTTAAGCAACTTGTGACCCCATGATAAGGATTCACACTGCTGTGTTGAGGAGGCTCAGACAGTGGTGGGTCCTGAGAGCTAGAGGTTACAGTTTCAGAGAAAATGGCCAGGCCTGCTGGTAGACACCCTAGAAGAGCAAGGACAGGGTCTGGGTAAAGCAGGCTTGGCTCAGGGCCTGTGCTGACTGAAATCTTGTGCCGGTAGGGGACACAGCTGAAATGCTCCCAAACTGATGACATAGTCATGAGAAGTTGAGCTGCCAGGACTTGAATGCTAACTGGGTGACAAGAAGGAGTGATTTTAAAAAGGGTGATGAATGCCAGGTTGAGTTTGGCATCTTCAATGTAAAGTGACATTTGAAAAGTTAATTCTGCTACTAGACGGAGAGGTTGAAGGGTGAGTAGAGGCCAGAAGCCATTAGGAGGTTAGCGCATCATCTAAAATGAGCCCTGTAAGGCCATCTTTTTAGTGCTTCTTCCTGGGTTGATGGTGTTGTTTCAGGAGGCTGTGAAAACTTTGGGAGGGGGGCTTAGCTGGTAGAAGTAGATAGCAAGGGGGTGGCTTTTTAGTCCCTTACTCTGGTCTGATTTTTTCCTTCTGGATCTACCATGATATAACCAGCACTCAGCACATTTCTGCCACCATGAACTGTGGTGATCTGCCAGAACTTCTACCCATGAGGAACTAAACCCCTTGTTCTTTAAGTTGTTCCTGTGAAGTATTCTGGTCACAGCAATATAAAGGTGGTCAATACAGTAAGCAAGGGAGAGAGAGAGGGGAAGAAGAGAATGATCTATCTATCTATATACACAAATATATTTATTTAGAGGGGGGGAATCTATATAGAGAGATAGAGAGGGAGATTCAGGTTGACCTGTAATGGAGAAGTCTCCTTCAAGGGACAGAGCAGATTGAAGTATCTGGATGGATGGGCACTAGCCCCAAATATCTGGTTCCAAGAAGGTCTTGATGCAGACTCACTGGAGTAGCAAGCAGATCCGGACTTGGCTATCAGTTAGATAGGAAGATGAGAAAATGAGACAGAATAGAAATGACTGCCTCTGAGGCTGCATTCTGTGAGACTGGATGCTGGTAGGGCCATCCGCAGAAGTAGGAAGAGGGACCAACTCGGGACTCTAACAATGAGCATGATTTTGTATATTGATTATCCATGCCTGAGTTGGATGTGCCTGGGTGTGGTGTCCCATAAACAGAGTTACAGTAAAGTAGCTCAGGGAATTGGGAGATATATGTTTCTGCCTCAATCTTCAACTCTCTAAATTTGTATTTCAGTGTGAATCGTGTCTGTAATTCTTCAACTGAATAATAGTAAAATACTAAACCACAATAATCTCATAATTATACAATTCAGCAAAGACATGCCACCATGAGGTGAAAGTCATAGTGCAGGGCTGTAATGACGTATTCCAAAACAAGACAACCATGTGACAATTCGCTAGTATTAAGCAAGAAATGATGGGCCAATGCATTTTAGGTTAGCAATACTTGACTGTAATAAAGTAACCATGTAATCGTGACTGTAGTGCTGACATAACTGTATGGGGAATCCAGCAACAGAATGACAATCTGACAGTGCAACTGTGTAGCTCAGTGATGATGTACTGATATAATGATGTAATGACATCATGGAGCCACAGAAATAATGTCACGTGATGATGAAGTCTCAAAGGCAGAGGCAGAAAGAAGATGGATATGTTAGACTAAGGCCCCGGAGCCCTAAGAATGGAATCAAAAGGCATTTGTTATTTTGGAAAGATACTTTAGGATTCAACAGAGGCATAAAAGTAGTTGCTGGAAGGAGTCTGCATCCAGGGACAGAAGGAGCTGAGCCAAGAAGAAAAGTTGAGGAGGCAGGACGTGGTGGTGGCTTTGAAAGACAGGACGCAGCATTGTGAGCTAGCTGGGATGGAGGAGGCTGGTCCTAGGTCAGGAGGACCATCTCTGATGACTGGCAGCTGAATCTCTTTGACCTCACTCAGTGATCTGACAGCTCACTCAGCCTTTGGGAGAAAAAAAGGAAGGGAAAATTGGAAGATCCTTGGAATCTTCAAATTGACAAGACTAAGAAAGAAACTCCAGCTCTAACCATGACACAACTGAAAGCTCACATTTACCTAACCTACCACGCACTGACCATGGTGCCAAGCGCTCTTCCTGACTCAGCCGTGATGAACGACCCAATTGTAACACCCGATTCTGTGTGACCCTCTCGGTACAGTTCGCGCGCCACTGTACCGTACGCGAGCCCGGCAAGGGCCTGGAGATTGAAAGAACACACAAGAGACCTGGGTCATTCGGAAGGAGATCAGCCGAATGCCGTTTATTCAACTTTGGGAAAATCCTTATATACCTAGCTGCTGCACAAGGGATTCCCCCCAGGTGGGAAATTGCCATACCCAAGATGTAGTAAACAATGCCCTACAGCTAATCACCAGGCAGGGCAGAGGGAGAACAAAAACAAACAAAATGTTTTAGCAGGCTGACCAGAAACTGTCCTCAAGTAACCCCAGGAGCAGGGGTCAGACCCGGGCCCTATACAACCCTGTAAGGAGAGTCTCACTATTTCCATTTTACAGATGAGGATAAAGACACCCAGAGAGAAGAACCTATTTGTTCAAATCACACAGCAGGAGAGGAGTAGCAATCCATGCCTTTGACATTGTTTGCTTTAAGAAGTGTGTGGTGGGCCAACATAAGAAAAATCAGGAGGCAGGTTGAGTTACAAGATAAATTTGTAGCACATTCTTATACAAAAATGTTTTAAAAAGCAAATATTAGGTAGATAAATTGTACATAATAGAAACCGTTTATCTTTTTTTAAAATGAGAAATATGAATATGCTTATTTGCTTACACTTCATGAACTGAAAAGACTAAAATGTTTTTTTAAAATCATTATTAGAGAAGGGAAGAAACAAAGTGAAGAGAGGATGGAGTAGAAGAGAGAGATCACCAAGTACAGCTTATTTTATAGATTTGAATGTAAAAGAATGAAAATACTTTACATTATGGCACAATAAAAATCAAGCAAATAAATAAATAAATAAACTCCAAAGCAAAATGAAATAAATGAACCTAACTGTCTATTGAGCTGGTGTCATCATCACATAGAGAGAAACTATTTCAAGTAATTTAAAATCCAATAATTGACTCCGCATACATCCCTGGTGGGGTATACACTAATAAAGCAAATACGTAACGATATTGATGTTCTTGGAGGCTTTGGGTGTGGGGCAAAGAAATGAACAAAAACAAACGGTGAGTGAGGATTAATACAGTCTCCCCCGTCTTGGATTTGATTGGGAAGGATCAGCAATAACTCTTGATGCATCTTAATTGTAAAAGTATCTATCTCAGGATGACCTCCACCATGAAGAGCAAGGAGTCAAACAACACAACAGCCACAAGCACCTCTAGTTCCCAGGTCTTTATACGCCATTTTGACTTGAAGAAACCAGAACTCTTTAGAGGAAATGGGAGATTCCAGGTCTAAAGCAAAATATAGGCAAGAAGGTTCTGGAAGTCTTGTTAGAAAGCAAAAAGGCTTTCAGGGAGCACTAGGTCTTGTCAAAGGGACTTAGGCACCAATTAGAGGCTCCCATTGGCCCAAAGTGAGACAGGTGAGCATCACTAACCTCAGCTGACTGGAACGCAGTTACAATATTCAAATCTGAGTAGATAATTATACTTAAAGAAAAAGTCTGTTGATCTTCTTTGGGAGATGCTAGAAAAGCAACTTCTTACTTGGAAAGCTGATAGGGAAAGAATGAACCAAGCATCTTGATTGTCCTTCTTATAGGAACGGTGTCTAGGATAAACAGATGAGAAGTTGCTTTGTACAAAGGTTTGGTTTTTTTTTTTTAACTAACAGATGAAAACTAAGTGGACAGAATTAGAGCATCCTCACTTTGAACTTCCCAGTGAAATAGTGGAGCTAACAGCCACCATTTGTGGCTCTTAATTTGGGGAAAAGAGAAACAATAGAATGTCAGGTTCCTTATGCTGGACGCACAAGGAAAAAAAATTCCCCTGAAAAATCAGGCCTTCATTAATCTAATGAAGCCTAGATGCAGCCACTATTTCACAGAAAGTACTGTGGACAGAGTAACCACAAGAACACAAGTTGAAAACTCCAGATGGTGGCAGTACATAAAACCTAGCTACTCCAATTAATAGAAGTGAGGTAAATGGATAGATTAAAATATAGTTAAGAGGTATAGCAGTTAATTACATATGTTTGCATCCTGTAAGTAGTAGAGGGGGAGTTGGTGTGATGTAATGACTATATAAGCTCTGCTCTAGTTGGACACTGTGAAGAGTAAGAATAAGAATAAGGTGCTGCTGAGCGGTGGTGGCGCACGCCTTTAATCCCAGCACTCGGGAGGCAGAGGCAGGTGGATTTCTGTGAGTTCAAGACAAGCCTGGTCTACAAGAGCTAGTTCCAGGACTGGCTCCAAAGCTGCAGAGAAACCCTATCTCGAAACCCCCCCCAAAAAATAAGGTGCTAGTGATGTTACTAAAAATCTTTTTATCTTAGAGATAAAGGTGGAATATTTACAGATCAAATGATACAGTATCTGGATTTTGTTATAAAATAGTGATGGAATAGAACTTATTGCATTAATACATGGAATAAAACTAGCCATAGTAGCCAGGTGTTGAAGTGCATGCCCATAATCCAAGCACTTGAGAGGTGGAGTGGTGTTGGCACATAGCTTTAATCCCAGCACTCAGGAGGCAGAAGCAAGTGTATCTCTGTAAGTTCAAAGCCAACCTGGTCTACAAAGCAAGTTCTAGGACAGCAAGGGCTACACAGATAAACCATGTGTCAAAAAGATAATCAGGAGTTCAAAGTTATACGTGTCTACATAGTGAATTCAGGGCTAACTTAGGTTGCACAAGAACCTGTCTCAAAAGTGAAAAGAAAAAAATCTAACTAGTTAAAACTTGATAATTGTTGGATCTGGGGTCATTGTACCATTCTCTCACTTTTATATATACTTGAAGTTTTCAATAACAACTTTTAAACCAAGGCTATACTGAAATGAGCTGTTTAAATTTGGGTTAGCCAGGCTGTGTATGTAACTCAGTGATAGAGCCTTTATAGAGGATGCCTAAGGTTCTCAACTCAAAAAGAAAAGAAAGAAGAGAGAGAGATAAATAAATCAATAAATAGTTTTGGAAGTTATTTGCTCTGCACTTCCTGTTTACTCAGGTAATATTATATCAGGTCTCTGATTGAGTTGCAGACTACATAGCTATAGTTATAGTTTTCTTTGTTAACAAATTTATAAAAGAAACTCATAAAATAGGTGTAAAGTGTATAAAGTTGAGAGACATAAAAAGATAATTTGGGGTTGGTAATGCAAGTTAGGATAGAAAGTGAATTAGGTACAAAACTTTGGATTTATCAAGATAGGATAAATGGAGTATTTTCTCTGAATTTACCAAATGCAAATGGACTGGACATTGTTAATGTAATTCTTACCTACTTGTATATATTTATTTACACAAAAGGAGGAAATGTTGTGTGATATTTTGAACACATTCTGACAATAAAGTTTGCTTTGAGTAAGAGGGTGGAGCTAACCACTAGCTGACCAAAATTAACTACAGAGGTCTTGGACTGAGGACAGACAGAAGACAGGAAATAGTAAGATTGGGCTGAGAGAGGACTGGGGAACTGAAGAGAAAGGAGGTCACTGGTGGCTTCTCCATTGATTCTTTGGTGATTCAGGTTCTTACCTTGATATCTGACTCCCGATTTTCATTGATGAAGAATAATTAGATAAACTCTGGGTAAACGACTCTCCAACATTGACTTTCAGAAAGTTGGTGGCTGTATCAGCTGCTCAAACCTCAGAGCTGGAGATGCTGAAAAAAGTGTCCAGCCAAAGAGAAAAGATCTATAGATCTGACTATGATGTCTCTTACACATTTGGGTCTTCCTCTGCTCGTTCTTCAATATATGCACTAATCACTAGGCCCCATAGATGAGCAAAATGTCAAAGCAATCTTTGCATGCCTTACTTTTGTATGTTGATAGTCAGAAAAGGATACTAACAAACTCCTAGCATAAGTGATAAACTCCGAAATTAAATACTCCAAGAAAAAAAGAGTTTGTCTGGACTGTGGTGGTGTTTGTTTTTAATCTCAGCACTCAGGGGGCAGAGGCAGGTGGATCTGTGAGTCCGAAGCCAGCCTGGTTTACAGAATGAGTTCCAGGACAGCCAGGACTGTTACACAGAAAAACCCTGTCTCGACAAACCATAAAGAAAAAGAGTTTGAAAGAATAAAAACAATTCAGGAAAGAAAAGAAGACATTTATAAACTATGTTGTGTACCATCAGAGAAGGAAAAAAACTCACTCCATGAAACAAGAACATGGTGTATTTTCAATTTTTGGTAGATTTAGTATTTATTCAGAGAGGCTCTGGAGAGTTGTTCAATGTTTAGGAGCACTCTCTTTTAAAGGGCCTGGGTTCAATCCTAGAAACGATATGGGGCTCACAACCACTATCATTCCAGTCCTGAGGAAATTCTATGTTCTCTTCTGACCTCCAAGGGCACCAGACATGCACATGGTATACAGACATACCTATAGACAAAATACCCATGTGCATAAAATGAGTAAATAAATACTTTAAGAAGATGATGATAATTTTTTAATTCCATGAAATCAATATATGTACATTGTGTATGTGATCTATGTCAAAAGTTAAAAAAAAATCCACTAGAAATTTCCAAGATAGAATTCAAGAAATCATGAAAAAGGACAACAGAGATGAAAACTGGGAAGAAGAGAAACTGTTTAACTGTGGCCAAGGAGATGGCAAAATTGGTCAGATTTTTACCTCACAAGCACAAGAATATGAATTTGATCCCGGGACCCAAGTGAAAAGAAGCTAAGCATTGTGGGGCACATTTATAATCCCAGAACTGGAAAAGCAGGGCCTTGCAAGCCGTGCAACCTAACCTAATTGTGAGTTCAGACCAATGAGTCCCTGTCTCAAAAATAATAGAGGACATTGTCTGAGGAACAATGCATGAAGTTGTCCTCTGTCTTCACACATTACATACATATATGCACCCCACATTAACACACACAAATTAAACTAGAACACAAATACAGAAAGCTTGAACATTATACAAGAATGTCAGAAAAAGAACAAAAGGAAATATTAGAGTGAGAAAATAATTACAGAAATTCCTCAGAAGCAAATGTAGTTCTAAATTGAAAGGGCCTAAAAAAGGCAAGTACAATAGATTTACAAATTCTCACACTAGAGTACATTTGAATGAAATTATAGAACATCAAAGAAGAAATAGAAGCTTCTAGAATAAGAGGAAAAAGTAATAAACACACCTTGGATCCCAGCACTGGGGAAGCAGAGGCAGGCGGATCTTTGAGTTTGAGGCCAACCTGATCTACAGATAGAGTTCCAGGACAGCCAGAGCTACACAGAGAAACCTTGTCTAGGAGGGGGTGCATGAAGGATCCAGTACGACTGTTGAGAAGAAGCATAGCCTAAGACCTCTCAGCAGCAACAATGGAAACTTTAATAATGTAATAATGCCTTCAAAGTTCCTAGGAAATTTCCTTGGCCTTTTGGTAAATATCAAGTGAAATTTTCTTGGGGAAAGTGATTTCAAGTTTAAAATTCTGAACCCAACCAAAATATCAATCAACAGGGAAACTGAAATAATGTCACTAACATACATCCAAAGTCTCCCCAAATTTAGCTACCGTGAATGTTACCTTGAAAAATTGCTAGAGAGTGTCCACCATGGACAATGACTGGGTTTCAGGCACAGTGGTGCAACCTGTAATCTCCGTAGTCAGGAGGCTGAGCCCAGCAGATAGATACCAAGTTCATAGCAGCCTAGGCCACACAGAGAAACTTTGTTGCAAAAGAAAAAAAAAAAGAAAGAAAGAATTAACCAAGAAAGGAAACTACTTGAAATCCAGTAAGCAAAGAATCTAACATTGGAGAGAAATGAGCAAAATCCTCAAAATGGCAGAAAAGGAAAATTTCACAATGACACCTGAACAGCACATTTGTGTGTTGTTTGTACCAAACAGGATCAAGGATGCACTCACCAATACAGTCATCAGGTGTTCACATCAGAAAGCATCTGGTCTGAGCTCATCACAGAGAGCAGAAATCCCCCTTTTCACTCTGCTTGCCATAACAAGGTCCTGATGAGGGATGGCTTACTAATTTCCCCTCAGAGTTAAATCTTTGAATTTGTCATTTTAGAAAGCTCCTATTTAAATTGTGTCTGTCAAGCCTGGTGTGGTGTCACATGCCTTTAATCTCAGCACTCAGGAGGCAGAGGAAGGCAGATCTTTGTGAGTTCGAGGCCAGCCTAGTCTACAAAGCAAGTTCAAGGAGAGCCAGGACTGTTATACAGAGAAACCCTGTCTCAAAAAAAAAAAAACCTACAAAAATAAAGATAAAAATAAAATAAAATTCATCTGTCTGTGACAAGCACTTTTTCCTAACTCATTCAAAATGGTCATTTGTGCAAGTGACAGCCCTTAATGGATGCATTCAGGTCCCAAAAGCATGCCACTGGGAAGACAGACAGGTCAAGGCCAGCTTGGAGCATGTAGCAAGTTCTACACCAGCCTGGGCAATATAGCAAGACCTTGCCTCCAAACAAAGAAATAAAACAAAAGAAACCCAGGAAGCATCTCACTATTAAAATAAAAACATAGTTCCAGAGATCACAATATGTATTTAGTAAAAGCAAAGGAAATTTCATTCTGTTAGCGATGAATTAGGAATAAGTGACTAGAAAATTTAACAACAGCAAAAACATAAGGCGATTATCAACTCTAGGGAAAAACAAACATTATATGAGAAATTAAATGTGACAAGGCAGACATGGTGGCAGAAGCCTGTAATCCTAGCATTTGGGAGGCCGAGATAGGAGGAACACAGGTTTGAGGAGCACCTGGGCTACAGCGAGGAGCACCTGGGCTACAGTGAGGAGCATCTAGGCTAGTGGGGAGCACCTCGGCTACAGTGAGGCCAAAAATAAAGGTAAAAATGGGAAGGAATGGAAAAGCTAAGGACGGAGGGAGGAAAGGAATTAAATGTGATAAAACAGCATTGATCAACTGTTGAAAGTAGATTTAATTTATTAAAGATAAAATACTGGGGTATTAGGAGACTACAAAAAAATGAATATAGATGGTGATATCAGACCCTCATCCTGATCCTCCATCATTGGCGAGCAGATTACATCTAAAAACAAAACATTAAAATGTGCATATAAGCATTGTGTATGAAAATAAGGAATGACATATCAAAAGACTTATCTAGACAATCTGACAATCAGAAATGTTGTTGGTAAGGAGCTAACAGCAGACAGCTGCATATCCTTTTCAGTTCATTTCTGAGCTATATAAATAAACCATTTGATATGAAAATTTCAGACACACAAAATGGGAAGGAATAATACAGTAAGCTTTCATATCGCAAATTTTAGTAACTACCAAGATTTTACCATATCTTCTTACTTCAAATTTTAAAATATTTGAAATGAGGGCTGTAGAGATGGCTTAGCAGCTAAAAGCACTAGGTGTTCTCCCAGAGGTTCTGGGTTTGATTCTCAGCACCCACATGGTGGCTCACAACTATCTGTAACTGCAGTTCTGGGAATCCAATGGCCACTTCTGGCCTCCATGGGCACCAATGTGGTACACAGACTTACACAAACTTGTGTTGAGCCATTTTGTCAACCCTTTTTAGCTTTTTATGTTTGTTTATCAAATGTAAGTGTGTGCATGAGCACACATAAGTGCACATGCCACAGAATGCATGTGGAGGTCCAAAGACAGCTTGCAAGAATCACGTCTCTTCTTCCACTATGGGGCTTCTGGGACTCACGCTCAACCTGTCTGCACACTGAGCCATCTCACTGGCCCCTCACCCAGTTGTAATTTTTCTCTCATGCCCATTTTTTAAAACAACTTATTCTTATTTTAGGTTCATGGTCTGTGTGTATGTATGACTCAGTGAGTTTAATGAGGAGTTTTTACAGGAGCATGGATGATGGGCTATCTACAGGAACATGGACAACTTACCAGTATCTGCACCACTGAAGAAAAAGCCTTTCTCTCCCTCAGCAACCATTCATCGACCACAGATCCTCGAGGAGGGGGCGGGGCCTCATGAGCTCCTCCCTGCTCCCAGATGAACTCTTGACAGGCTCAGTCCTTTGCCGATCTTCTCCAGATAATCACAGCAGCTGGAAGGTCAAGGACTCAGTGTCAGGGCAGGAAGATACAGCACTCAGCTCCTTCAGCCCTCCAACTCTTACGTCTTTTCCACCCTCTCTTCTGTCATCTTCCTGATGGCTTTGGGGAGTCAGTCTTTTAAATAATAATTAACAAATAATAATACGGGGGCTGGAGAAATGGCTCAGCAGCTAAGAGCATTGGTAGCTCTTCCAGAGGTCCTTAGTTCAGTTCTCAGCAACCACATGGTGGCTCACAGCCATCTGTAATGAGATCTGATGCCCTCTTCTGGCCTGCAGGTGTACATGGAGATAAAGCACCAAATGCATAAAATAAATAAATCTTTAAAAATTAAAATAATAATAGGCCATAAACATATGTTTATGATTGATTTCTCCAGGGTAAAAGTCCCAGTTTCTCCAAATGAAATCTCAAAGTGGAATGACTATACATTTCAATTATTAATAACTTGTTTTCCCTCTCAAATGTGTCCCAGTCTAAAGTTATAAATTTTATGATCACTCTAGTCATAAGAGAATGTTTAGACCCATCCCTTGCTCTTAAGAAGAGGTTTAGGGGTTGGAAAGACATTCCACAGAAAGGAGAATGCATACTGCTCTTCCAGAGGACCTGGTTCGATTCCCAGCACCCACATTGCTACCCATAACTGTTACTCCAGTTTCAGGATATTAGATATCCTATTCTGGCCTCTCAGGGCATCAGATACACACAAGGTGCACAGATATATGTATACAGACAAAACACTGTTACACATAAAATACAAATAAATATTTTCTGATTTTTCAAGGCGATATTTTTTTTTCTTTTTGGTTTTTGGAGACAGGGCTTCTCTGTGGCTTTTGGAGCCTGTCCTGGAACTAGCTCTTGTAGACCAGGCTGGCCTCGAATTCACAGAGATCCGCTCAAGGCAATATTTCTCTGTGTTGTAGCTCTGGCTGTCCTGGAACTCACTCTGTAGACCAGGTTGGACTCAAACTTAGAGATCCTCCTGCTTCTGCCTCCCTAGTGCTAGGATTAAGGCATGTGCCTCCCTGGCTCAAAATTAATAGACTTTTAAAATGAGTTTTTGTTTTTGTTTTTGTTTTTAGCTCTGAACATAGCAAAATATGGGGTCCAGCAGAACCACTAATGTTTACTTTTTCAGGACTTGAACTCTACTGAGACAGTCTGGGAGTCAACACACTCCAGGTAGTGCCATACAACTGACTCGGGATGAACACATTTTGAAAAGCCTCAGCCTTTTCTCTGTGACCCACCCCTAAGTTCTGCAGTGCACCTCTGATCTCTACCTGCAGGAGTCCACATCCCCCCTCCCCGCATGCCGTTTGTTCAATGTGGAATCGTTGTTCCACTTGTCGAGATCATTTCAAATCTAAGTTCTGTCACCCAGTCTATTAGAGGCCCTGGTGCAATGAGCTGGCCGCCGACATCTTCATCTGAGTCTCCGAGAGAGAAACCTCTCGCTGTCGGGGCTGAGTTCCTGGCTCAAAGAGCTCCTACCTGCAAGACATAAAGCACAGCATCATCATCCCTCTTTGGGTTAGTTAAAATCCTCTAGACACAGCTCTCATGAAGCCCACACTTCTCACGCATGACAAACTGCCCTATGGAAGGCAAAACAGACGCAAAAGAGGAAAACCAAAACCTTTGCCCACTGTCAACTTATTCAATCACTCTCCTCATCAACAGCAGAATACGATATTTCTTCCTTTGGTGTTGGTTAATGGAGGAAGCATTCTGACTTCTGCCAGTCATCACCGTGCTTGTCAAGAATATCTGAGGGTGATTTGAACTTCTGATCCTTTTGCCTCCACTGCCAGAATGTATTGTGTGCCCCCACTTCTAGTTTAAGCAGTAAACATAGGGCTTCCTGCACGCTAAGCAGGGGTTCTACCAACTGAGCTGCAGCTCAGGCTCCACATGTATTCCTGACACCCTACCAAATCTACTGGAAGGGCAGCTTGGGATTCTTCCTGCATGCCACTGCGTTTAGAATATCAACTGCAGATTAGAGGATGTACAGATTTGCCTACTTTTCCAAAAACAATAATCACTTCCAGATTTCTTCCAGGGGGCAACATTTTGACAATCTTTAATTTCCAGATCCTGTGCTCATATATTAGGGTATACACCTACAAGTTATGTGTGAGACTTGGGCCCCAAACGGCGCTGTTGGGAGCTGATAGGTTTTGAGTAAGGGAGCCTAATTGGAAGAAGCAGGTCACAGGAGACAAGCCTTTGGAGGGTATTTTGGGGTATGGGCTCCTTCCTCTACTCTCCCTCTGCTTCCTGGCTGCAATGAGGTGAAGCACGATCTTGCTTCACTTCCTACATGCTCCTCAAAATGACATTTTGGACACCTTAGTCCAAAGCCAAGTGATCATGAACTGTGAGCCAAACTTCGCTCCTGTTCCCCTGATGTTCCCAGGTATTGCATCACAACAATGAAAAGCTATCACTGTCTGTGCTGGGTGGTGACCTCTCCACAGGACCTTCCATTGTGTGTGTCCACGCCACAGGGTCCTTCCACTGTGTGTGTCCACTCCACAGGATCCTTCCATTGTGTGTGTCCACGCCACAGGGTCCTTCCACTGTGTGTGTCCACGCCACAGGATCCTTCCATTGTGTGTGTCCACGCCACAGGGTCCTTCCATTGTGTGTGTCCACTCCACAGGGTCCTTCCCATTGTGGATGAACACTCCACAGGACCCTTCCTATCCTCTACTAGTCCCCAAAGGTCCCTGTCAGCAGACTCTCAGTGTCTTATATCTGGACTTTTAATTATGATCTTCCCCTACTACTTCTGATTTGAAATCATTCACCTTAATACTCTGGAAACATAAAGAAAAATTAGAGGACTCTCTCTGTCTTGGTTAATCCTACATCGTAACCTTCTACCCTAAAGGTCTTGGGCATTAAATGAATATATGTTACATTTAGTCATATTAGTAATATATAAATGCATTCTCTACAAAATACAAATATTAGAGATAAAGCTAAAGTTCTCATTGATCACCTATTCTAATTCTAATCCATTCTCCATTGCTTAACAGTTTGCCATACATTTTTCCAGAGGTCTGCATTTATGCATGTAAATCCATATAACTTGCTTTTTCTCCTTAAACTACATATGAAATTCCATAAATACTTGCCTCCAACAACTCTAGGGCTTTAATACCCCAACTCTGTATGATACATGTATAGCACAACACATTTTAACCATTTATATAGCAAAAGTAGACACAGTATGTGTGTCTTCTATTTCAGTTTGATATTCCAAATATAATGGTGTGCAGGAAGAATCCCAAACTGCCTTTCCAATAGATTTGATAGGATGTCAGGAATATGTGTGGGTCTTGAGCTATAGCTCAATTGGTAGAGTTTTGCCAAGCATTCGGGAAACCCTGTGTTTGCTGCTTAAACTAGGTGTGCTAGCACACACCTGTAATCCCAGCATGCCAGAGATGGAAGCAAAAAAGGCTCATCAGTTCAAATTCATCCTCGACTATACAGCAAGGTCAAAGCCAGCCAGAGTTAGGTGAGACCCTGTCTCAAAATAATAACAAAAAAAGAATCACAGCTGGGGCGGTAGCACACACCCTTAGTTCCAGAACTCGGGAGGCAGAGGCAGGCAGATCTCGAATGAGTTCCAAGTTAGCTGGGTCTACAGAATGAGTTCCAGGACAGTCGGGGCTACAGAAACCCTGTCTGGGAAAAAAAACCACTTGTGGACAAGTGAATATGAACCTGGAGTGTGGCCAATACCAAGGTCCTACTCCTGCCCCCTGTACTCCTTGTTTGGTACCCAGGAAGCAGTGTGCTAACTTCTTTACATCCTAGCATACGACCTTTTGGGGCCAGTGAGATGGCTCATGGGTAAAGGCACCTGACAACCTGAGTTTGGTTCCCAGAATTCACATGGTAGAAGAAGAGAACTGACTCCCACAAGTTGTCCTCTGACCTCCACATGGGCACCGTAATGCGCACACACGCACATACACACACACACACACACACACACACACACACACACACACACACACACACAAAGAAGCTGATATTTATTTACAGATCTTTTTCTGGGTTTTAGCTATGGTTCAAGAAGTCGGCTGCTCTGAGCTGACACACAGCCTGTTAACATTCTTCCCATTTGAAATAACGGAAAGCAGGCTCCCTGTCAGCATCTGTGCACAGAATATCAATTTGAAGGAATGGATTTAAAGAAGGAATGTCTACACATCAATAGACGATTGGTGAAACAAAATGTGGCATAAACATACAATAGGACATTGCTGGATCACAGAAGGGAAGGATTCTCTGATAAACACCCCTACAGGGATGAACCCTGATGGCTCTGGTGCAAAAGACAAATATGTGAATTCATGTCCACAAAGTTCCTAGAGTACACAAATTCGGAGACAGAAAGTAGAATAGGGTTGTCAGGATCTGGCAGGAGGCAGGGGTGGAGTGATAATTGTCATTATTTTTTATTAGGGGGTAATTAAAATATTTTAAATAGATGGGGTGGTAGTTGTACAACACATTGAATAATCAAATGCATACTTTAAAATTACTAAAATGAGAGTTGAGGATATGGCTCAGAGGCTAAGAGCACTGGATGCTCTTCCCGAGGACCTAGGTTAGATCCCCAGATTCCCAGCACCCACATGGTGGCACCCACCATCTGTAACTAGTTTCACAGGATTTGACACCCTCTTCTGGCCCCCAAGGGTGCCAGGTAGGCGTGTGTGTGTGTGTAATTTTAAAAACTAAAATGATGCATTTCTTCTCCTTTTTCTACCACAATGAAACAATGAAAGGGAAACTATTTGGGAAAAAAAAGTATTTTTAGCACAGAGATTCTGTAAATAAGAAAGAATTCAGGGAGAATGTTTTTATCTTATTAAAATAATTAATTTCAGTGATGAGTTTGATCTCTCAAACCCAGAGATTCACCTGCCTCTGCCTCCAGAGTGCTGCATTTAAAAGTGTGTGCTATTACCACCAAGCACAGCAATACATTTTCACACACTGTACAAATATCCCATATTTCCCCTTTTGTCTAAACAAAAAGAAAAGGTTTTAATTATAACATAGTAAAATTATATACAATAAGAACAATTATCAAGCTGTGATTGGTGTAATAAAAAACCACAATGGCCAATAGCTGGGTAGGAGGTACAGGCGGAACTTACACGCAGAGAGAAAAACGGGACAGGCATTTAGGTGCATGGGAGATGCCAACCAGATGGAGAGGGAGTTGGACATGGGATGAAAGAAAGGTAAAAAGCCACAAGGAAAAACATAGATTAATATAAATGAGTTAATTTAAGTTATTAGAGCTAGTGGGACAAGCCTAAAATAAGGTTATGCTTTCATGATTAATATTAAGTCTCTGTATTATTATTTGGGAGCTGACTGTAGGGACAGACAGAGACTTGTCACATATGATGTCCAACTTGAGGACACATGTTTCTACACAGGACCTGAGAAATCTTAAAAAAAAAAAAGTTCCCAAAATGCAAGCACAAATCAGATACGGCATCCTAATCCTGCAATCTCTCAGATGGCCCATGGCTTACAGGTCAGACATGGCATCCTAGTCCTGCAATCTCTCAGATGGCCCATGGCCTACAGGTCAGATACGGCATCCTAGTCCTGCAATCTCTCAGATGGTCCATGGCTTACAGGTCAGACATGGCATCCTAAT
>PVIU01000078.1:245727-454768 GCA_004026605.1 Ondatra zibethicus
GGCATCCTAGTCCTGCAATCTCTCAGATGGCCCATGGCCTACAGGTCAGATACGGCATCCTAGTCCTGCAATCTCTCAGATGGTCCATGGCCTACAGGTCAGATACGGCATCCTAGTCCTGCAATCTCTCAGATGGCCCATGGCCTACAGGTCAGATACGGCATCCTAGTCCTGCAATCTCTCAGATGGCCCATGGCTTACAGGTCAGACATGGCATCCTAATCCTGCAATCTCTCAGATGGCCCATGGCTTACAGGTCAGATACAGCATCCTAGTCCTGCAATCTCTCAGATGGTCCATGGCTTACAGGTCAGACATGGCATCCTAGTCCTGCAATCTCTCAGATGGCCCATGGCTTACAGGGTCAGACATGGCATCCTAGTCCTGCAATCTCTCAGATGGCCCATGGCTTACAGAAATGAGGCTCCCAGCCGTAGTCTGCAGGTTTAAGCCAGCCAGCACCTGGCTCACAAGGTCAGATAACACTGTAGGTACTTAGTAAAGCCAGGTCCAGATACAGAAAAGCCTCTAAAAAGGTACACTATGTTTTAAAATGTGCTTAGATGCTGAAGAAAGAAAATGAATATAGACAGTCATAAAAAAATAAATAGTTTAAAAATAATAAAGTAAGGTCTTAAAGGAAGAGTAAAGTAATATTTTTTAAAAGCCATATTAAGATGGGAAATAGACAGAATGTCTGTATCCTGTATGGTACTTGGTTTACTATAAATTTTTTAAACAAAAAATTAAAATAAAAAAATTTAATAAACAAAAAAACAAAAGCTACTGAGAGACATTGAATTATGGAAACTGCTAAATTAAACCAACCCATATATTATAAGGATGTCTTAACTTCAAATTGGAAGTCAAAAAATATGTTGCGTTGTGGGAGAGGTTATACCTTTGTTTCTGCAGAAAACAAAAAGTTATGGCTCTCTTCTGATGTGGGATTCCCTTCTGTATGCTGTGATTACCATTAATGAATAAAGGAACTACCTTAACCTGATAGGGTAGAACATAGCTAGGCAGGGAAAACTAAACTGAATGCTGGGAGGAAGAAGGTAGAATCAGGGAGAAGCCATGTATCCCCACTGAAGACAGAAGACAGATGCTGGAACTTTACCAGGTAAGCCACTGCCATGTGGCAATATACAGATTAATGGAGATGGGTTAAATTAATAAGTAAGAGTTAGCCAATAAGAAGCTAGTGCTAATGGGCCAAGCAGTGATTTAAGTAATATAGTTTCTGTGTAATTATTTCGGGGCTAAGCAGCTGGGAATTAACAAGTGACCTCCTCCAACACTCTTCAAAATTAATAAAGATCATATTTGATTGAGGGAGACCTCCTGAGGATCTTGACTGCAGATATGAGGGGGAAAGCCAAAAAAAAAAAAGACTACAAGACAGGTGAGGTATAAGCTGATCCCTCTACTATTGGAACAGCTCTGAGACTGGAGGAGACATGATAAATCTTGTTGGCTACAGAGTCCTCATAAATTACCATT
The DNA here is from genome assembly GCA_004026605.1 of Ondatra zibethicus. Taxonomy (NCBI): domain Eukaryota; kingdom Metazoa; phylum Chordata; class Mammalia; order Rodentia; family Cricetidae; genus Ondatra; species Ondatra zibethicus. The sequence continues at coordinate 247,234 of PVIU01000078.1, forward strand.
ACATGCTATCATTTTACATGGCATGGACAGAGGTCTGGTTATATAGTCCAAACAGATTTGTAAGGTTAACAGATGCCTTTTACCTGCTCAAACCCATAGAACAAAAAAATCATCTTTAAATGACTTGTGCATACAGAACAGTCCATGCTTGCATTAAATGCAGATATGTGTTTTACCTCTAAAAGTTCATATGTTTTCAGGAGAGAAAGGACCAGATACCAATGAATACAAGTAGCCCAGATGGTCTAGCCTCTCAGAATGCCTCTGCTTGAGTTTCCTCAAAATTCTGCATCCAGAACAACTTCAAAGGTGCTAGCTGAGACGGTCCAGCCTCACAGACTATCCAGCCAGGACTTCAGATAAGCCCTACACTTTCCCATCACACAGAGACTAAACAAAAAATAATACAGCCAGCCTCCCAGAACTTGACCATTATTTTCTTTTTTTTTAAATATTTATTTATTATGTATACATTATTCTGTCTGTGTGTATCCCTGAAGGCCAGAAGAGGGCACCAGACCTCATTACAGATGGTTGTGAGCCACCATATGGTTGCTGGGAACTGAACTCAGGACCTTTGGAAGAGCAGGCAATGCTCTTAACCACTGAGCCATCTCTCCAGCCCCGACCATTATTTTCTCAGGTCCCTTAAAGATACCAACACCCCCAAACAACAAGAAGCAATCTAGAGAACGTGATGCCCACATTCCCAAGAGGTGGGGTGGGTGGTTTTTGATCATTTGGTGAGTTATGGATGTTTGTAATCTTTGGGGGGGGCATTGGTTACAAGTTCTTATTGGTCGAGGTCAGGATAAAATATGAACAAAGATTAGATTCAGGGATCTCTTTCTGAAGGGAAAAGGGGGGATATAGTATAGAATGATGGGATAAAAGGGCAGATTGTTGAGTCTACTTTTGAACATTCACTAGTATCAAATATTTTGTATTGGTATGAATTTTTATATGTTGATACAAATCTAAGGTTATTTTTATTATACCATATATACATTTCTACTCTTGTTTAAGATATTGTACCTATGCAGTTCATTTAAAAAATGTAATATAAAATCTAGTCCTTGAAAACCATTTTGGATAATAAAGAAAGACAGGTTAGTAGTTAGTCATCAATCAAACTTATAGGCATGTTAGGTATGTTTTCAAGGTCAAACAGAGATATATTTTAAATAGATGGTCTTTAAACACTTCAAAGAGGGTTGGAGAGATGGCTCAGAGGTTAAGAGCACTGGCTGTTATTCCAGAGGTCCTGAGTTCAATTCCCAGTAACCACATGGTGGCTCACAACCATCTGTAATGAGATCTGGTGCCCTCTTCTGACCTGCAGGGATACATGCAGGCAGAATACTGCATACATAATAAATAAATAGATAAAAAAAGAAAGGAGGATTGCATTAAAAAATAAATAAATAAACACTTCAAAGGCCTACAGAATATGGCATTTAAAATGTTTTAAAGGCATAAGGTTTTTCATGACAGTGAGACATGTCTGTTCCTGGCAGCACCAATCTAATTCATAAAGGGATGATGGGCATCAAAGAAATTCCATATGGAGTCTGATTCCAATGTAGCAAAAGCTAGCCATTTGGGCAAGAAACTGCCCTTGCCTCAACTGCTGACAGTATGCTGTTCAAATTGGACAATCAGAACACAAAAGAAACTGACTGCTGAACTTTGCCAAGACAAGAGAGGACAGTCCTTCAAAATTCCTGCTTCACAGAAAAGTCTTTCAGATATTGTAGGCCTGTAGGCCAAAGATGGATTCCCTATATTACAGAGGAACCTTGGGTTCATTTCTATAGCTTTGGAAGTTGCCTGCTCTCCACTTCCTGTTTACTTAGGTAATATTATATTCTTCTGGGCTCAATGGCCAATAGCTAAGCAGGAAGTATGGGCAGGATTTCCAGGCAGAGAGAGAGAGGAAGTAGGAGAGGAATCTAGGCACATGTCAGACACCAATGAGACATGGAAGAAGTCAGACATGCAGAATGAAAGAAATGTAAAAAGCCATGAGGCAAAACGCAGATTAATATAAATGGGTTAATTTAAGTGATAAGAGCTAGTAGGACAAGCCTAACCTAAGACCAAACTTTCATAATTAATAATGAATCTGTTTCATTATTTGGAAGCTGACTGGTGGGACATAGACTGGTTACAGTCTACAGAGTAAGCTCCAGGACAGCCAAGGCTACACAGAGAAACCCTGTCTCGAAAAATTTTTTTAAATTAAGTTCCTTGAAAAATTTTGTGTATACATACACATGACAAATTCTGCCCTGCCATTTGTTTTTCTCACTCAGCTACACACTTTGGGTAGCCCTCTATGTTTGGTCCTTCCACATCCCTCCTTGTGACTTCTGTGGAGCCTTCACCAGGGTAGGCACACTCAGTGTCTGAAAAGTCATCCTCTCCAGGCAGTATTAGCAGCCTCTGCTTCTTTCAAGCCGACAGGCAGGTGTCCCCCATCTTGGTCACTCTTCACTCCTCTCCTGGGAAACTTAGAAGCTCAGCCAATCTGACCTCATTAGAAACCTTCTCAAGCAGCCACAATGGTCACAGTGATGTCCTCCCATTACTTTCTTGATGCAGATTCAGTGCTTCATGTAGACTTAGGAATATTCTTACCTTATTGTCTATAATTGGTGAAAGCATATTCAAATGTCCACCAACTAAATACTATTCAATCCTCATAGGAGGCTATTATGCATCATTAGTCATTTTTACTGCATTTCTACATGAAAACTTTCCACAATATGTTATTAAGTGAGAAATAAAGTTTCCAAAGCCATGTGTATTAAAGAATTCTATTTTGGTAAAAATAAAATGTTGATTATGTGTGCATAAAAACTAAAGCCTGGGAGATTTCATGCCAAAATATTAAAAGTGGCAATACAGGGATTATAGGTGATGTTTTAACTTGAATATGTGAATCTAGCAGATTTTCTTCTATTAGCAATCATATTTATGTATAGAGAGGGAAAGACACTTCTTTAAAACAGCAGTTCTCATCGGGCGGTGGAGGTGTACGCCTTTAATCCCAGCACTTGAGAGGCAGAGGTAGGCTGATCTCTGAGTTCAAGGCCAGCTGGGTCTATTGAGTGAGTTCCAGAAGAGCAAAAACAACAAAGTGGTTCTTAACCTGAGGAACATGACCCCTTTGAGGGTCGAATGGCCTTTTACAGGGGTTGCAGATCAGATATCCTGCATATCAAATGTTTACATTACTGGGGCTGGAGAGACAGCTCAGCAGTTAAGCGCACTGACTGCTCTTCCAGAGGTCCTGAGTTCAATTCCCAGCAACCACGTGGTGGCTCACAACCACCTATAATGAGATCTGATGCCCTCTTCTGGCCTATACTGGCAGGATACTGTATAAATAAATAAATAAATAAATCTTTTAAAAAAACAAAACAAATATTTACATTACCATTCATAACAGTAGAAAAATTAGTTATGAAGTAGCAACAAAAATAATTTTATGGTTGGAGATCACCACAACATAAGGAACTGTATTAAAAGGTTGTAGCATTAGGAAGGTTGGGAACCACTGGTGTAAAAAGTTAAGGTTGACCTAACTGAACAGAGCTCTCTCAAAGCACAGGTAACACACCTCACAGTCCCTCCCTCCCTTTCTCCCTGAGAGTTTTTCTGTGTCCACCATAAGGAAGGGGAAGGGGTTGCACTGCCATTTACAGGCCTAGCATTGAGCCAGTGCTGGGGGCTTCTCCATCATCATAGCCCATATTTACAACAACTAAGAGGGTCATTTATATATTACCATCCTATTTTAAAGATGAAGAAACAGATACACACACACACACACAAAGTCACTTCCTGGAGAGCAGTGGTGGCGCACGCCTTTAATCCCAGCACTCTAGGAGGCAGAGGCAGGCGGATCTCTGTGAGTTCCAGGCCAGCCAGGTCTACAGATCAAGTTCTAGGACAGCCAACGCTGTTACGTACAGAAACCCTGTCTCAGAATACCAATAATAGTAGTAGTAATAGTAATAAATAATAATAATAACTTCTAATCATGTAGCTAATGAATAACTAAAACAAAATTCAAATGCCATTATTCCTAATGCCAAAGCTCACACTAACATTCTTTCTAGAAATGCCCTAGTTCTTACTTTGAAAGTTTCTATCAAATCTAGCTGGCTGTGGTGGCACATGAGTTTAGTCCCAGCATTTTGGAGGCAGATTCTTGTAGCAAAAAAAAAAAAGAAGAAGAAAGGAAAGAAAAAAGAACTGAAGGGAAGGAGGGAGGGAGGGCAGGAAGGAAGGAAGGAAGGAAGGAAGGAAGGAAGGAAGGAATAAAAGAAGGAAGCCCACCAAATTTCTTTTTATCTACCCCTCCATCCAAAGCCTGGCCTCAAAGTCAGGTGTGATGGCCCATGTCTGTAATCTCAGCACTCAGGAGACTGAGGCAGGAGGATCACCACATGTTCAAAGCCAGCTGGACTACAGAGTGAGTTCCAGAACAGCCTGGGCTAAGAATAAGACTCTGTCTTGAAAATTAACAAACAAAAAAGGCTAGGATATGGTTCAGTGGTACAGTACTTACCTGACATGCACAAGACCCTAGGTATGGGCTCAGAAGCTGAAAGTTCAGCACCAGGCTAGTGGATGGATACAATACTGTCCAACCCTAGTAGATGTTTTGTACTCTCTCTGTCTCTCCCTCCCTCTCTCCCTCCCTCCTGTATAGAACCTTTTATGTCTCGAAAAGATTTTCATCTTCACAGAGAGAGCACCTGGGCCAGGAGACTCAGTAGTGAGTAAAGCAAATGTGCCCTTGCCTCTGTGGGACTCCTGACAGTGCAAGTGGTGTCTCTGACTTTTACCTGCTCTTGAGACTCTTTTCCTGCTATTGGGTGGCCTTGTCCAGCCTCTACATGAGGGCTTTTCTTACTGTGCCCTGTTTTGTCCTGTTTGGTTGTTGTCTCTTGGAGGCCTGCTATTTTCTGAAGGGAAATGGAAGGGGAGTGGATCTGGGGGAGGGGAGAGTGGGGAGGGATCTTGGAGGAGTAGAGAGGGGGACAACTGTGGTCGAGATGTACATGAGAGAAGAATCTATTTTCAATTTAAAAAAGAAGAACAAAGATGCCTGGAAAACACATCTTTAACGAGTGGGCATCAAACAGAACATTTGTGCATACCAATGACCAAAGCAGGTTTACAAAGAAGCCGTAGGCCAAAGGGAGAAATGTGTGGCAAAGGTAGATGGAAGTGGGTTCAGAAGGAAATTTCTGGAGCTTTGTACTGTGACTCCATTCTTGGTTTTTTCCTATTTCTTATTTCTTCAGATCTTTAGAAGTCATGAAATGTGTTAAATTGCAAAAGACAGTGTTAAAATCTCACAGACATTTTGGAATAATAGGCCAAAATTTAAGAGAAATTTGCTTAAATCAGTTGCTCAAGTTCACTATAAAGGCTATGGTCTGCCAGTGGTTCATAGGAGAAAATGAAAGTAATTTCTGTCACCCATGCACTCAGTTTTGGTCCACAAAGATAGCTGGCTGTTAAAAAGCTAGGAAGTAGGCATGAGCAGCTTTGATGGATTCCAGAGTGGGCTGGCAAGACACCTTTCCCTGGATGCTCTTAGAAGGGCCTGCATGTGCACATCCATCAGGGAAGAGCATAGGTATCCCGAAGATGTGCGGCATAGTAACCAACTGAAGTTCAGAGAGGGAAAGGAGTTTGCCTGGAGGCAGCAACAATTTTCACCACACTAGACAGCTCTCTACTATATGGATGGATGGATGGATGGATGGATGGATGGATGGATGGATGGATGGGTGAGTTAATGAACATGAGTAGGAAAAGTTCATGGAGAGGCAGCATGAGACTAGGAATAGCTATTTCATCTTCTTGGATGTCTTAGGGTTTCTGCTGCTGTGAGGAATCACCATGACCACATCAATTCTTACAAAGGAAAACAATGAATTGGGGCTGGTTTACAGTTCAGAGGTTTAGTCCATTATCATCATGGCAGGAAGCAAGGCAGTATGCAGGCAGACATGGTGCTGGAGAGGTAACTGAGAGTTCTACATCTTGATCTACAGGCAACAGGAAGTGAACTATGTCCCACACTGGGTGTAGCTTGAGCATGTGAGACCTCAAAGCCCATCCCACAGTGACACACTTCTTCCAACAAGGCCACACCTACTCCAACAAGGCCACACCTTCTAATAGGGCCACTCCCTATAGACCAAACATTCAAACACATGGATCTATGGAGGCCATGACTATTCAAACAACCTTAGAGACATCAAGGGAAACTGATTAAAGTACAAGGCCTCCTATTAACTAGTGCACAGATCCTCTGTAGTCAATACACAAAGAAATGGGTCCTCACCACAGCCCCAAAACCCCATCTTCATTTCATCAACTCTTCTCTCTACCCCAGGCTGGTGCAGGAGGCAGCGAGGTAAGCACTGGTCAGCTCTTGCCTCCCTAAGCCCCTCCTAAAGGATGTCCAGATTCCTTCCTAGAGCCCTCCTCCCAGAAGCCCTTCTGAGCAGTAAAGTTATGAATGACTCCCTCCTGCCCAGTTAGAGATCCAGGCCAACTACAGCAACCCTAGGGAAGCTGGTCAGTTATTCCAAATCATGCTCCTAGACAGGAGCTGTGTATCCCCAAGCATTTTGCAGAGACCCTTGGCCCTGCATCCCATGTCATGGCTCAAATCCTCCACTCTCAGCCCCCTCTGATCCGTGGCTCCCAGGACCCCAGGTCCCAGGTCTAGTCCCTCCCCTGAGATTCTCTGTCATTATCTTTGGACAGTGAGGCTTGTGTATCATCATTAATGGGCTAAACAGCGAGGTCAGCGAGGCAGGTAGCAGTAAATGCGCCAATTATGGCTGCACCTCCATCCCAGCGCCTTCGCTCCCAATCCATCTCCCCTCATCACCTGGCAGTGCTGAGCCGGCCCTGCCTTCATTACATTAATCAGGTTAATTCCAACTTAGAGTCTACATTCTAATCAAAAGGCAGTGGGGGGAAAGGGAAAAGCTGTCCTCCCAAGGAATAGAGTTGACAGCAGGGCACAGGCTTGGACACCTGACAGCCTGGCCTCCAGGGCCAGATCTCTTTCAGGGCCTGTTCCCACTCTGCCAGGACCTTTGTGCCTAAGATTGCTTTTGTTTTCTTGATTCCAGGCAAGGCTGAGCCTCTATATTCAGAAGGAGCCAAGGGAAAATCCCATTCTGTCTCTCTAACAAACTGAACACACCCTCTTGTTTCGCCTTCTCTTTCACATTACTGTTGGCAAGGTTGTGCACTGAGAACTCTAAGAAATTCATATTGCACTGTATATGAGGAATGCATCTGAGTCGTGCAACTTACAACAGGTATAGCAATGCAGAAATGCTCTGCAGGCCACCTCCAGCAAAACCAAGCACCTGCGGACAGCGAGAAGACAGTGAAGGAGAGAGACAGAGCCGTGGAGCTTATTTAGATGTCAACCAAGATCAACAGGGCCTCTTCCACCCACAACTTCTCCATCAGCCTTAACACCCTTCCCTGCCCCCCCAGTTCTGTCCCCAGCCAGTGCTGAGCAACTTCACTGGCTTCCGTTCTTTCAGAATCACTGTGTTAGTGTGGAGCCCTGTATGGCCCCGACTGTGTCACTACACTGAAATTCCTGTGGTTGGGCATTTATTTATTTATTTATTTATTTATTTATTTATTTATTTATTTGACAGGTTTCTCTGTGTAGCCCTGACTGTCCTGGAACTCACTACATAGGCCAGGCTGACCTACAACTTAAGAGATTTGCCTGCCTCCTGAGTTTGGGGGTTAAAGACATGTGTCACCATGCCCAGCTTTTTTCTTTCTTTCTTTCTTTCTTTCTTTCTTTCTTTCTTTCTTTCTTTCTTTCTTTCTTCCTTTCTTTCTTAAGATGTTCAGTTTAATTAGTTCGGGCAGAGGCTAAAAGTCAAAATAGCATTCCCTGGTCAGGGTTCCCCTGGTTATAGCCCATTATGGCAATTACTGTTACAATGGTGGCACACAGTAAGGCAGAAGCCAGAGTGAAGGGACAGCCCATTCCTTTTATGACAACAGCCCTGCAAGAACCCACTGAGTGTTCTAGGAGAATGACCTTAATCTCCCCACTAGTCTATTCTGAGGGCAGTGTCCTTAGTAACCTACAGACAAACCCCTGGATCACCTCTTTTTGACGGTGTTGTTTTCCATGTCGTTTATGACAAGTCCTCATGTTATGAGTCCCCTTTTAAAGTTCCCACCACCTCCATACTGATTGCATGTGTGAAGGCCTAGGAATGAGATGACATACAAGCCATCCCCATTCCCCATCTTCCCTGCATCCCCAGCTTCACCTCAGGCACTGATGACTCAGAGAGGGAGTCACTCGAGCCACAGAGTGGGGTAGGACTTACTTCTTTTCCCTTCCTATCCATGGGGCTGAAGAGATGGCTCAGCATTAAGAACTGTTAAGAAATTGCTCTTCCAGAGGACCCGGGTTCTAGTCCCAGCACCCACATGGCCTCTCATGGCTACCTATGAATCCAGCTCCAGGGCATTCTATGTCCTCTTCTGACCTGCTCGGGAACCAGGCATGCATGTGGTACACATACATACATATAAGCAAGCATTCATACACATAAAATAAAATTTAATAAATAAGTAAATAGATTCCTATCCAACCATTGCTAGAACTTTCCTCAGGAACCATGCCAGCCTCACGCTTGGATTCGCTTTTACTTTATTTTTGCTGCTGTAACAGACACCACATGATAAGTGACTTATCACAACCCCAATTCATTATTCTTCAGTGTGGAGCCAAAAATATAGCTAGGCCTCACTGAGCTCAAACCAGAGTGTCAACAGGGCCAGTCTTTCTGGAAGGTTGTAGGGGAGAACTCATTCTCTGGCTTTTCCCAGTTTGTGAAGGCACCTGCATCCCTTGGCTCATACTCCCCCATCTTCAGAGGCAATGAAGAAGTATTACAGGGCTTTAAGACTGACTCTCCTGTCCCTTGTTTATAAGGTTTTTTGTGCAGCTTTAATTCCTCCAGCTTTGCAAGGTAATTGCAGGTTCTCAGTACCAGGCTACTGGTAGGTTATTATTCTGCCTCTCACAAATGCTAAACGTGGAATTTATCTCCAAGTGCAATTAATTCTATACCTTCAAGATAGCCCTCCCACTACCCAGCCAGTCCTTCTGTTACCTCAGATTGCTTAGACAGTGCAGTCATATGACTACATCTTGCCCTAGCCTGGTTCACTTCTTTTTAAAATGTTTTTAAATTAAAAAAAAAAAGATTAAGGGCCAGGTCTGGTGTTGCAGGCCTTTGATCCCAGCACTCGGGAGGCAGAGACAGGCAAATCTCTATAAGTTCAAGGCCAGTGTGGTCTATACAGTGAGTTCCAGGACAGCCAGGACTACATAGAGAGAATCAGTGTAAACAATAAAAAATAATTAATTTAATTAAGTGTATATGTGTGTTGGGGAGTGTACATGTCAGTGCAGTGTCCATAGGGGACAGAAGAGGGCACGGGATCTCCTAAAACAGAGTTACAGGCATTTGTGAGTCACTTGACATAGGAGCTAGAAGCCCAACTCAGGTCCTCTGCAAGAGCAATGCCTGCTCTAAATGACAGAGTCATGGTTCCAACACCTCTAATCTACTTCTTAAGTGTCTGTCTCATTGGAGCAGAGCCTTCCATCGGCTCCTCCCAGCCGCCTTCCAGTGTCAGGCAATACATCTAGGCCAGACAAAGACATGCCAAGGCTCTAGAGGCAACCTTCCAACTACTCCACGGGTGAAGGTCCAGATTCCTGTCCCGTGAAGGCACAGTTCTCAAGTCCCGCCGCTTCCTCAGAGGGTCCCTAACAGCTGCGCTTCAGTTGCCGGCAGTGGCAACAGCTTTCTTCTGTTTTGCTCTTTATCCCTGCTCCCTGGAGTCACCTCCCGAATATGCTGTCTTTACACAAGTCCAAGTCTCCAGCTCTGATTTCAGAGACAATCAAGCGTAGAGTGATCGCTAAAATTTGATCAGTCATCATCCTTGAAGACAGTCACTAGTGCTTGGTTACAGGTTAAAGGATTGTTAATGACCTGTGGCTTGATATTCAAAGCCCTCAACCGCCCAACTCACCTTTCTAATCTCATCTCTATGCCTCCTACTCACCCCACGCACAGCAGTGCCAGATTTCACCACAAACTTGCATATCCCCAGGCCTTCATGCACGCTGGGAACTTGGAGTTCCATCCCTTGCCAGTGGACACTGATTCATGGTTATCTTTAAGCTTAACTCTAGAGCTCTAAAAACTGCAGTCAACTCCCTGTTGTGCCAGTTGCTCCCACCTTTCAGTTTGTCTTTGTGTGGCTCTGGTTCTGCAGTGTCTTCCCTGGTTCCTTCTTCTGCTTCCACTCGCGTGAGTGATCCAGGCTTTTATCCTTGACTTTCCACTTTTTGTTTGTTAGTTTTTTGAAACAAGGTCTCAGGTGGTCCAAAGGCCTTGAACTTATTATGGAGCCAAGGATCACCATGGACTTCTGACCCACCTATTTCTACCTCCCAAGTGCTAGGAGTATAGGTAAGTGCTGCCACAACCCACCCACCCACCCCCTTTTTAATGAGGATCTGGAGATTAAAACTAGGGCTTTGTGTGTACTAAGCAAGCACCCTAGCAACCATGCTACAACCATGGCCTCTTTCTTTTTCTTTTCTTTATTTAAAGATTTATTTATTATTTAATGTGTGTATGTGTGTGCGTGCACCCATTCCTGTGCCTGCATAAGTTTATGTCCACCATGAGCAAGGCACCTGCAGAGACCAGGAGAGGGCATCAGATTCCTTGGAACTGGAGTTACAAGTAGTTATAGAGCACTTGGTATGGGCTCTGGGAACAGAACCCAATCCTCTGTAGGAGGAATAAATATTTTTAACCACGAAACCATTACCCCACCCACTCCTTTCTTCTTTAAATGTTTCTTAACATTGATTGATTGGTTGGTTGATTGATTAATTGATTGACTGTGTGAGGGTGTGTGCGTATCATAGTGTGCATGTGGAAGTCAGAAGACAACTCTCCAGAATTGCCTCTCTCCTTCCTCAGTGTGGCTCTTCAGGATTGAACTCGGGCTATCAGGCTTGGTAGCAAATGCTTTTACCTGCTGAGCCATCTTTCTGGCCCTTCTTTTCTCCCCCGACCCCCAGGAGTCCGCAATTTTCCCTTCTCAGCCTCCTCAGAAATACAGGCATGTACCGCCATGTCCTGCTCTGGACATTCTTGGGCTTTGTATTTGGTTTGGGACTTCTTTTGATTAGTTGGTTTTGATTTTGATTTTTGGTTTGTTTGTTTTTTGCAGAGTTAGGGATGGAACCCAGGGCCTCATACATGTTAGGCACATGCTCTGCCACAGAGCTGCATGCACATCTCATTTTTTTTTTTCTCGATCCACACACACACTCCTCTGCTTCTAGGCATGTGCTTACATTTTCAGGCTAGTTCTCCCTGCTGAGCTCCAGCCCTGTATTTAATTGCTCAGTGGATACAGCAACTCTAACATCCTAGTAACTTAGACTGCGTGTGTTCAAGGCTGAGATGTCATGCTTTTACTCCAGAACGCTGCTTAAGGAACCATTTACTATCTCGCTATTTAGAAACCCCTAATACATGTTTCTTCCTTATCCCCTTTCCAAATCCTGCTCATCTTACCCAATCTAGTCCCTCTTCCTTCTTTGCTCAGGTCATCATTACTTCCCCCCTGCATCCTCGAGAGATCTTGCCTCAAGTCTTGCTTCTCCAACACTTTCCATCCAGCAATCAAACCCATCTCTTTTTTAATTGTTGCTGTTTTTGTTTTTTGAGAAAGTTTGTTTTTTTTTTTTTTTTTTTTTAGCCCTGGCTGTCCTGGAACTCTCTCTGTAGATCAGGCTGACCTTGAACTCAGAGATCCACCTGCATCTGCCTTCCAAGTGCTGGGATTAAAGGTGTGCGCCCTCACCACTTAGCTCAAACCCATCTTTCTAACATACATATCTGAGAGTTACTTCCCATTCAAAATCCACATTTTTCAGCACTATCTATAGCAATGGTTTTCAACCTGTGGGTCCCAATCCCCTTGGGAGACACATATCAGTTATCCTGCATATCAAATATTTATATTGTGATTTATATCAGTAGCAAAATTACAGTTTTGAAGTAGCAACAGAAATAATTTTATGGTTGAGGGTCAGCACAGCATGAGGGACTGTATTAAAGGGTCGCAGCATTAGGAAGGATGAGAACCACTGCTCTAGAATCTTTTCTGCTCCAGGGTCTGCCCTTCTGAGAGCCCCAGCTTCCTGTCATGCGACAAATACTGTTGGACCTGGCCACAGTGCCTGTCCTGTTCCCCATTCCCAGCAATCCCTTCTCTACTCAGAAACCGTAGTCTTTTAAGCATCTCCTCTGAGAGCTTCCAGAATGGTGCTACCAAAGTCATCCATACAGTCTGTGCCATGACCGTGGCATCGTTTCCCATCGTCCTCTGGTGCACTGCAGCCTTGCACACAAGGACCCTGTCTCCATCATCATCATCCAGCCCTATACCTGGTTCTGGCAGCCGTTCATTCGGTGCTTCCTGAACAAATGCACTAATGTTGGTGCAGCTCACACACGGGGTAGCTCTTACCCGCACGATGACACACATGCAGTCACTATGTTATTCATAGTTCCATGGGCTGTGACAGCCAGCCTCATTCATGCTCTCATTACAGCCAATCATGTGCCCCTAACGTCACATACCTACAACCAAATACCAGCATTCACCCACATACCCACCTCCGCCTCCACCAAACCACCCACAGTCACACCCACGCAGACATGCCTAGTCACAAACTAACACATAGCTGAGCACACAAGCACACAGAGCCCCACATCCACAGCTCCAAACACCTCGAGGGCACACTTCATCTCCAATTGTGAGCAAATGCTGTTGGTTTTCATTAATCTGCAGACTCTGTGTTTGCCAGTCTCTCTGGCTCCCCCTCTCCCTCTTCCCCACTCTCTCTCTTTCTGCTCCGAGGCAGGTGAGCGCATCAATTTTCTCCTCGTCTGTGGCAGTTAAATTAAATGGAATCGGCCTGATTGCTGAAAATCAAAGGGAAGGCTGATAAAGCAATTAAATCCCTCTAATTCCTCGTCCTGAAAGGTGCAGTGGCTCTGAAGCTAATTAACTTCATAATGAAAATCCTTCTTCACCCTCTCAGGTTCTTCTCTCCGGGACCTCTCCTTTCCTCTCCTTCTGGGGAGAAGCCGGCTACTGCAGAAGCGCTGGATCAGCAGCATTGAAAGTCAGAACCCTGGAGAGGTCTCAAAGGCCCTCTTATGCTCCTCATTCCAGCTCTCCCCCCTCATCCTGTCCTCACTTACCTGCCCCCAACCCCTAGCACCCTGATTCCTATACCTTGTTTGCCTCTTAACATTGCATTTATTTCTAGCGTCACACCCCAGACACCCAGAACTAGACCAAAACCAACTCCACCCCTGCACTCAACCCACCTCCCTACCAGTCCCATCTCGACAACAGCTCTGTTCTCACCCCAAACACTGAGTCTCCTACATCAGCCAAGCCAATACCAGCCCAGCCTAACACCCAGCTTCAACCAATTGCAGCCAGTTCTCCTACCAGCCTATTCTAGCCTACCACCTATAGCTCTGGACGTCCAATATGTGCCAGGAGCTATAAAGAGGAGCAAACCCCAAGCCCTACCAGAAGGATTTGTTTGCCTAGAGGTAAGGACAGGTCTGATAAAAAGACAGCCACTCTATATGAGCTACTCAGACGTTCCTCAAGAGAAATTTGTCATTTATTTGGGATATTATAACAAAATGTCATAAACTCAGTATCTTACGAACAAAGATTGAGGGCTGGGACTATAGCTCAATTGGTAGAGTATTTGCCTAGCACGCACAAAGACCCAGGTTCAATTCTCAGCACCATAAAAAAAAAATGAGGTGTGGTAGTGCATGCTTGCAGTTGATGGAAGTAGGAGGATCAAAAGGTCAAGGTCAGCCGAGGCTATCAAAGGTTTGAAGCCAACCTGAACAACATGATACCTTGTCTCAATATATAAATAAACAAACATACCTCTAAAATAAAAAAGCAAAAAGTTATTTCTCACGGTTCTGAAACTGGAAACTACAAGGTCAAGGTATAGCTTGTAGCCTGTTTCTTCACAGATGGCAACTTCTTGTTGTGTCTCTAGATGGTAGAAGGCACCAGCTAAGCAGGGGTCCCTCTTAGGAAGGTTTGCCTTTATGACCTAATCACTTCCCGACAGCTCTACCTGCTAACACAAGCTCATGAGGGTGAAGGTTTCCACATGAACTGCAGAGGGCACACACAGGCACTGAGACCATCGCACAAGACCACTAGAGGGGCCATGCAGGCTTCCAGAGGCATAGGGGGACTCCTAGATGGAAGCCCCTTGAGTAGGGTTATGGGATCCGCTGGGTTGATTCAGGGACGGAGATGGTGTCAAGGGAAAGAACTTAAAAATCTGGGAGCTGGATGGAGCGAGGCCGATGAGGGCTTGGGAGTTGGTTTGGGAAAGAGTTCTGAGGCCTGGAAGGCCTGCCTGTGCACAAGGCAGAGGCCAGGTAGAACCATGTCATAGAAAGCTTTGAAGGCCATAACCAGCAGCCTTGGCTTCCTTCAGGGTCAGGGCTTGGAGAAGGATCTGCATCAGACAGAAACATGTTTGTTGAATGTGTCCTCCTCAACTCCATGAGTGGGAAGAGGCATCAGGGAGCCTGGCTACCTCACAGTCATGCATGAGAACACATAGCACACTGAAGGAGAACTGGAGAGCAGGGAGCGCCAGACACATCCAGCCAACATTGGCCTTCTGGCCTTCCATGATGTGAGAGAAGATGCTTTGGTTCCTGCACTGCCTATTGACACTGGCACATTAGTATCCTCCTTCTCTCCTTCTGGGAAGTCCCCATACTTTCAAACATTACTTATTCATTGATGGCTATGAGCCTTACAAAGGAACAGGGCAGGCTGTCTCATTCACCACAAGAACCCCCGCCCAACCTATGACAGCCACCCAGTGGACAACTGTTGATGAACACACGGCGATGAACTACAACCCGCAAATCCACACTCAGCTCCAGAGCCCGTGGTCCAGCAACGACTGAACAGTTCCACATGGATGTTTCCTCTCTCACTCAACATGTTCAAAACCAAACTCAGGACTCCCTCAGCCTCTGCCCTTCTCTGCTCAGTTTCCCAAGTTAACAAACAGCACGGTGAGTTTTGTGACTGCCTAGGCTAAAGACCTAGTCTTCTCACCTGGCTCCCTTTTCTCTCCCACTCCTAACCCCACTTTCCGTCAGTGTCCGCTCCTGTGCATTCTGTCTTCCCTTTTCCACTGCACAGCCCCAGTTGTTACCCTTCATTGCCTTTCCTCAGTGGCTTCTTAACTGATCTTTCTGCTCAGGTCCCAGCGCCTTTAATTCCAGCATGTAGGAGGTAGAGGCAAGTGGGTCTCTGTGAGTTCAAAGCCAATCTGGTCTACATAAAAAGTCCCAGGCCAGCCAGGGCTACATAGTGAGAATGTGCCTAAATAACAAATTAATAAATTATTAAAAAATTAAAACTCTACTATCTCTCAGGATTCAGTGAAATCTTTATTTTAACTTTATAAACTTTATTTTTATTTTATATGCATATGTGTTTTGCTTGCATGATCTGTGCATCATGTACAGGCCATGTCCAAGGAGCCCAGAAAAGGGTGTATAATCCCCTGGGACTGGAGTCACAGTCAATTTTGAGTCACCCTGTGGCTTCTAGGAATTGGACCCCAGTCCTCTGCCAGAGCAACCAGTGCTCTTAAACTCTAAGCCATCTCTTCTCCCTACAAGTTTTCTTTAAAAGTTCTATTTGGAGTCAAGTGGTGGTAGCACACGCCTTTAATCCCTGCACTCGGGAGCAGAGGCAGGAGGATCTCTGTGAGTTCAAGACCAACCTGGTCAACAGAGCGAGTTCCAGGACAGGCAGGGCTAAACGGAGAAATCCTGTCTCGAAAACAAAAAAGTTCTATTTGGGTCAAGTTTGGCAGTACATACCCATAATTCCAGCACTCCAAATGCTGAGGCAGGAGAATCCAGGCTAGGTAGAATGGCACAGCTGGTCCTTGGCCAACCCAGAACACATAGTAAGAACCTGTCTCCAAAATCAATAAATTTGGGTTTTAGTTTAGTTCTGTTTTGTTTTCCTTTGAGCTTTTTTGTGCCTTGGAAGCTTTCTACATTGAGCAAATATTTGCTAGGAAAAAAAAGAAAGAAAGAAAAAGAAAATGCTAGACCAGAAGACACCTCAGATAGAGAAAACTTTCTTGGTGTGTGCCGAGTCCTAGGTCTGACCTCCAGTGGAGAAGGACATAAGGAAGGGGACAATATATTCATTGTTGATCCCTTTTTTCTTTTCGTGAGAAGGAAACCGTTTTAATACAGCTGAAAGCCCCCTCTCCGAGGCTCTCACGCCCCCACACTGGGCCTCTTTCCTGCCTCCTGGATGACTGGCATCAGTATTTGCTTGCACACCTATCTCCCTTACACAGTGAGGCCCTTGTAGACAAGAACCTGTGAGCACTGTGTTCATGTCACCTAGCTCAGTGCTTGGCTCATCACATGTGCCCTATAGATTTTTTTCCCCTGTGGTACTGGGGTTCAAATCTGGACCTTTGAGAATGCTAGGCAAGCCTCTACTGCTGAGCTATACTACCATCTCCCACACACATACCCATGGTTACTGAAAAAAATTAGTGACCAAGTAGCCTGTTAAGAAGTTCAGGGTCTCATCAAATCACAGCATCCCGTGGGGATTAAGGTGTTGGGAACACTTGCTTAGAAAAGGGACCAGCAGCCAGTGTGCCCATTCCTGCACTATCATCACATTCCCACCGAACACCACTAGATCTCTCTGCATCCTGCTGGCTCAAAGGAAAGAGGATAAGATGATTTCCCAAAAGTAGAAGGCCATCCTTAGGGCCTATGACCCCCATCCTACCCCAGCCCTGATTTGTAACTCCAGAAACCCTCAGAAGGGTGGCCAGCAGCACAAAGGAGAGAAAAGTAGGGGGAGAGACGGGAGAAGAAGGGATGAAGCAAGGGAGGAAGGAAGGCAGGGCGGGAGGGGGCATCAGAAATGCAAAGACTAAAAGAGAGTCTAGGGCAAGGTGCCATGAAGATGTGGAGGAGAAACAGAAACGGGCAACAGACTCAGGGGTCAGACGAGCAGTCAGACCCCAAGGAAAGCACAGGAGCATCATCACACAAAGCTAGTGCTGGAGTTGGGGGATATGGATCATGAGGAGGAGGGAGAGGAAAGAGGGCTCCCAGCCCTCTGCAGGTGCCAGCCCCTATTTCCAGAGCCAGCGGGCAACACCCAGCAGGGGGTAGATGAGGCTGCGAAGTGAGTGATGGGCGCTGATTTGGGCCCAGATTCTTTGCTTGTGGGGGCTGGCACAGCTTTGAGACTAGGAAGGCCCTGGGTAAGCACACCAGGCTGAATTGATGATGGGAAGGAGGTAGAGCATCTCTGTGGGAAAGGTCTGGCCCTTTTCTTTGAAGCATTGGCCTAGAGCTAGCTAAATTAACCAGTGATTTGTGCAGAATGCCAGGAGATTTGAGTGGGGACACCATGCAAAGCTAGCATGGGAGAGCCTAGATACACATTCCTACACACACAAAGCATTCCCGAGATCAACATTCACACCTAAAACAAACTTTAAGTAGATGACTGCTTACCCACACTCAGGAATACTGTTTGAGCGTGTACTGTGTGCCACAATCATCTAAAACACTTGCACACTTAGTCACACCCTGCACAACCCTCAACTCCATGCTCCCCAGGATCCATTGCATACACACAGCCACATCACCTCATCACTACCCAAACTCATGTTCACACCCACTCACATCCAGAAATCAGTCTCGCCAGGCCTATGACATTGTCGCCAGCTCTCACTCACATCCTCACAGTTGCTCAAAGTGAAAGGTGATATACACAGATCTTACCCATCACACAAGACACTTGACAGTCTCCCAGACATCCTCCCACAAACCCACAAGTAGATGTATACATGCACGAGCACACACATGCACACACATGCGTGCACACACACATACACTTTTAAGTTCAGCAAAAGTAATAGGATAGCCCCAAAGAATATTGGTTTTAGAAAGTGCAAAAGATAGCATTGAGTTACTGAAGTCACAGCCCTAGGAACATTAAGTGGTGGTAGGCATTGGCATCCAGGACTCTTGGGGACAATCCTCCCATTCCATGATTTGTTCTCTGTCCACACTGTCTTCAGAAGCATCTGCCCTACCAGGGTCCAGTCCCCCTTAGTCCCAACAGTTACCCCTCCCTGGCCCCTCTCCTGTCAGCTCATTCTCTTCCCATCTGCATCCCTTCTTCTCCCCCCACCACCCCTCCATCCCCACCCCTCCAGCCTTGGCGATAAAAGAGCCAGATTGGAGCGGGTGCCACGCAGCTTCATTCCCCACCATATGGGCCCAAAAGCCAAATCGTCAGCTAAGCGATTAAATCAAGTATGTCGAACAAAATGTTATGAACTGACATTATGGGTATATAATTTTATGCCATTTGTTGCCATCTGTTTATCTAAACAGCCCCCATTCCACACAGACACACAGACTCACACCTTCCCTCCTACTCTCCATTCACCAGATTCTCCGCCCAGCCGGGGCCAGAGGTCAGGGACAAGAAGACATGTCCACAGAAGCTAAAGGACTGAGGCATTTGAGACTCATGGGAATCCAAAAGAATTGGGGGGCCAGGATCCCCGGATGGTTGAGACAGAAGAGTAGGGGTCATTAGCACTCACTGACCTGAGAGGGGCAGGGTCATCATAGAGGTGGAGGTTAATTCGCCAAAAGTCACGGCCACGAAGGCTGTGACTGGGGCCCCAGCTCAGGACTATGGACCAAAGCCAGGGAACCTCACTGGCAAGCCTCCAGCATGGCACGTGACACGTGTGTGGGAGTGTGTGTGCTAGGAAGGGCTGGCACACGAGTAGCAGCTGTGCACAGCCATGGCTGGGGCACTTCTCTGCCCCGCCTGCTCTGGGCCTGAGATTCCCTCAGAACCAAAGGCAAAACTAGGGGTCCAGAAGCTTTAGCTGGATTCATTCACTTATGTCTCAACATGAGGCCACAAGACAGGTGCCCTGTCTTCCCCAGAAACAGGGTAGTACTTCCTGTACCCCCAGCTTCAATCACTTGGCCTCTTGATGACAGGTCTATATTTCGTGCAGGCTTGAGCATGAATTCCCAGTCACAGGTACACGGGCATTCTGTCCTTCCGATCTGTGTCTGTTCTCCAGTGTGAGTCTTTCTGCATGTCCATCCCATGTCTACCATATCCTCTGTGCTGAGTGCCTCTGACTCTCTCACCTGCTTGTTGTTTTTCATCCTTTTCAAATCTGCTTCTGACTTGGTGCAGACTCAGCCCTTGGGATTTACCACCTGAAGGATATGGGCCAGGGTGAGGAGTCACGGGAGAGGAAAAGGTTACACACCAGAGACACGGGTGGTGAACAATCGGGTGGTCCTGGGGGCATTGAAAGCTGTGGAGCCATACCAAGAGCCAGAAGGAGGGTGGCTGTCAGCCAGGAGGTGTGAGGAAGGTGCTGGGATCGCGCGCCCACACTGAACTAGCCCAAAGGTGCAGGAAAGTCCAGGAGAAGAGATGGAAGACAAATTCTCTAGTTTATCGAGGCCTAACACACACACACTCAGTGGGTCTTCCATGCACACCCATACCTACTCTGGCTAACCCATATAAGGAACCCCACATACAAAGCCATGGTAAGGCCTTCCAGATAGCACACCTTCACTGCCAAGTAGAGTCACTAGTAAAATACTCTGCTCTCTGAGCCCTTATCAGGCATCTCCAAGCCCACCTTTCAGGGCTATGTGCAGGTGTGTGAGCCCAGGAATGCTGAACTCAACCTCCACTTCCACACACAGGACCACAGGGCTACCTGGTATCACCAAAGATCCAAGTGTCCATCACTGCTGCTGCCCGAAGAGATTGGAATCACCCAGAGAGAGTCAAAAGTGAGAGACAGAAAGCCAAGAAGGAAGCCGACTCAGCCAGGAGAGGCTTGAGGCTGAACCCAAGACCAAGAGAGAAAGAGACGAGGAAACAGAGACAGAGACACTGGTCAAGGGACAGAAGAAGAACAAGAAAGACAAAGAGAAGAAAGAGATTCAAAGGCCAGCCGGGAGAAAACGGAACAGCAAACCGTGCGAAGGGACTCTGCGGGCGAGCGGGAGGGCGGGTGGGGGCGCCCGGGACGCGGGAGCCGGGCCTGCGCGGGTGGCGGCAGCGGCGGAGGCTGGAAAAGCTCATTTTGCTAGTAATTTACTCTCCTGCTTTTGGGCCGCTCCGCCTGCCGCTGCCGCCCGCCCGGGCTGCCTGTTCCAATATTAGATATAAACAAGTAAACTGTGTAATGGATCACATTAAGCAGGCCTTGCGTCTTGAGGCAGGATTTAATTTGCATGGCAGATTAGCTTGTCTTCCCAGCAAGGCACCCCGGGGCACCCCGAGCTGTAATAGGATCCCGCCTCTTAGAGCCCATTAAGGCAATTGAGAGCGCCTCCTAATCTCCCTCCCCGCCCAGCACCAGAATCCCCTCCTGCCGGACTGGGAGGGACTTGTGATGGCCGGACCCCATCTTGTCACCCTGGGTGGTGCCCCATCTCAGGCCCCACCTCACCCTTAAAGTGACAATCCAAATCCTGTGGGCTGCCCCTTCCTACCTCTTGCTTTGGCACCTAACCTCAGAGACATTTCCCAACATATCTGATCTAGGGCACCCGCTCTCATCTCACCTCCAAGTCTGCCCAAACTCCAAGCCAGTACCCCCAACTTTCTTTTCCCCACATAGCTTCTAAACATTCCACCAATGAATAGGCTCCTTGGCTGATGTCAAAACCTATAAAAAGTTCTACCCTGTTCTTCAGTTTCCCCCAGAGCAACTGTTTGTGGAGGTGCCTGTCCCCTTAGCGATGTAGTTAAGACGGAGTTCAGCACGGGACTCTGACTTGCTTGGAAGTCAATGCACAAGTCATAGTTGGTTCCAAATGAGGGGGGTGGGGAGCTCTAAAGTTTGTAAGTGAGATCCACAATTCGCCATGAATCTTCAGAGGACCCTTTTAAATCAACCCCACTTTGAAAGCCACTGAGGCTCAGAGGGGAGAAATGACTCACACAAGGTTGAATAGCCAGGAATGGACAGCTACGGGACTCAACCAGGTCTCCTGACTCTAGTGCTGCAGCCTTGTGACATACCACAGCACTGGAATCAGCCCTGCGGTCCAGAGAGGAAGAGGCAAATTTTAGGTTAAGGACTGTATCGGGGTCTACATCAAGACCAAGCCATCCATGGATGCCCCACTCCATCACCATCCAACCTCCCACTGGACCAGGCAAGTGGAGCCCACAGCATGGGCTCATTTGACAAGAGATGCTTCTGCGTGGGTTTATTGGACTAAACAGCTTGGAGCTGGAGTCATCGGAATCAAAGGGGATTGATTCGTGGTAGACATAGAGGGGAGCTTCCAGTCTGTGGGCGCACACCGCTGTGCCCCCGCATTGCTGGAGGGGCCACTGAGCTGAATGGGCCAGTGAAGAGTAGGCAATGCAGTCTGAAAGCAGGGAGCTATGGCCCAGGGTGGGTGGGATGGAGCCAGCCTGGTGGAGAAGGGTCAGTGCAGCCCTGCTTGGTTCACAAAGGGTCCTTGTTGTGGGTAATGGGACTCCCCTGGCAGCTTTATTTGCTGTCAGTGGCTTTTATTAAAGTCTCCAGTTTCAGACCCTCCAACCTTCAGCCATTGTGTGTGCTCCCCATGGGCCCTGCCCCCAGCCCCCAACCCCTGGCTAAGCTGACTCCAAAGGGCCTCCTGCCCTGCCCCGCCCTGCCTCCCACCTCTACCTCCCAGGGTGAGAGCAGAGAAGCTGCACACCCAGAGGGAACTTCTCAGTCTGCACCCTCAGCACCCACCCAGTATCTGATCTACCACAGGTTGGGCTGACCCTTAACATAGGGGGGTGAATTGACCAGGAAGAATTCACAGTGATGTACACATGTGTGCACATGTATGTGTGTCCTCGAGGGGTGTGTGCCCCTCTGCTTCCTCAGTCTGAGTCTGCACAGATATGTTAGAATGTGTAGTGCTTAGTAATTAAGAAGGAGGTAGGCAGGGGGATGACAGCTAGATTCTATTGGCATTTAGGAGCACCTGCTAGATATCCTGACCCAGGGAATGCACCAGACCCCAGACCAATTCTGGAGGTAGGACCAGAACATAAGGTGTCCCAGCCCTGACTGCCACCTTCTCCCGGCTCCCTTCTCTCCCTCAGTCATAGGGGTAGGAAGGAAGCAGTGGAGGTAGACTCGGCCGGCCTTGACCTTGGGTAGGTAGGGGGTCTGGACTATACTATCTGCTATCTGTTGATAGTCTGATCTCACTTCACTGGGTCCCAGAATTGTAGTGCAGGGCCCCAGATTGACTTCCCAGCACAGAACACAGGCAACTGAGGGAGGCCTAGTCCTCCTACTCTTTTAGTTGGCACATCTGAGGTCTGGGAGCGGAGAAACTTAGATCAGACTCCTCAAGATGACCTCCTGAAGCAGAAGTCTGAAAAAAAAACCTGAGCACTTGATCCCAGAAAGTCCTTACTGAGCCAGGAAAACAGAAAAGGAACACAGAGCGAGGCCTAAACAGTCATAGGTAGGACCTGGAGTCAGGGGGGGTCTCAAGTCCTACTTGGGTGCTATGCTATGCCTGATCCCATGCTGAAGGGGACAGTGAATAGATGGCTGTTCCTCTCTGTACCCCACCGTATGACATCTGAGGTGGACATGGTGCAAAAGCCTCTGGCTGTGTGTGCTGTGGGGTGTGGACCATGGACATCTTGTATGAATGTGCACGTGGGTGCATGAACATCTACGTGTATAAAGGCGAGTGTGTTGGGAGGAGGATTTGTGTGAATACAAGTATTTGGAACGAGTCAAGAAATCAATTTGCACGCTAGTGTGTGTCTCTTCTGGGGGTTCTGCTCCCTGAGGAGCAGTGCCGTGTGTTTTAAGTGGAAGGCGTCTGTGTTTGAAGGTGAATCCATGTGTCTGTTGTCAGCTGTCAGTCGCGCACACATTGGAGTGTGTCAGAGATGGGGAGGGCCAGGGGATCCACCGCCCTCCCCAGGGTCTTCTAAGCTCCTGGCTCGGCTTGTGCCAGGCCATTTGGGGAGCGCCCGTGCTTTATGGTGCGCGGGTGAAAAATGGCAATGCTAATAAGTAGTCGTTAAGTTGTCTTGCAAAAATGTTAAATGATAAATTGGGTAATGTTATTGTTGAAATGAAATATGTAAAATAAATGAGTTATTTATTTCTAATAAATATTTTGTTTACGATATATTTGTAGGGATGTTAATTATTTTCCCCCTCAATCGGGGCAACGTATAAATTCTAATAAAGTGCAGGCTGTGGAGAAGGCGGTGAGAATGGTGCTGGCTCCTCCAGGCCAGGCTCCTGAATTCCTCTCCCTTGATGGGTATCCTTAGGACTCACTGCTGTCCCAGGCTTCGAACCTAGGGAGGAAAAAAAAAAAGGCTAGACCAGGTAAGGAACTCCTGCAATGCCAGCACTTGTGTGGCTGAGGAAGGGGAAGAGTGAGTTTTCCTCTGCCTAGGCTGCATAAAAAGACCTTGTCTCAAAAAGAATGAATGAGAAGGGGTGAAAGGAAAAAGGAGGGAGGCTTCTCCCTGGAGGGAGAAGCAAGTCAGGAAAGAAGTGCACAGACAGGGTCTCCATGAGGAGAGATTGAACACCCCAAGGCTGGGCCTGTTCCTTATCTAGCTGTTCAGCTCTGGGAAGTTCTGTCACCGTGGGAACAATCATGACGCAAATAGCAGTAAATACCAACAGAATCAAACAGTAATCTTATGTCACCTACACCTTCAACAGCACTGAGTGCTCACACTCGACTGTGCCCTCAGTGACTCCGGCTCTTCTCGCTCTTCCCTGCCCATGTTGAGGATGCCCAGAGAAGCAGATAGTCCAACTTCCACTGTTCCCAGATCCCCCACCTACACCCCTGTCTGCCCAATTAAACTTTCTCTTGTCTTCCTTCAAGGAAGCCTACCCTCCTGCCTTGGTCCCACCTCTCCTCCCTCAGCCCTTTCCCCTCTTCCCCCACGCAGGACTGTCTAGGACAAGTGGTATCAGAGGCCTCTTCAGGGTAATCCCAGAAATCAACCTAGGCCAGGCCAGGCCCCTAAGGCTGAACCGAGGGGGTGGGGGTGGGGTTGCACATTCTCCTTCAGAACAAGCTGCTTCTCTGCAAGCATTATCTCCCTGTGGTAATAAAACTGCTGAGGCAGGACCTGGTGGGTAGGGACAAGCAGCACAGGGACCTGATATAGGACTGTCCCTGCCCTCAGGGCCATCCAGCCTTCCCTCCAGTCTTCTCTTCTGACTCCTGGGGCTAAACTAGACCCAAGTTCCCACGATGAGCCTCTAGGCTGACAAGATGGGGGCTCAATCACTTAGAATGTTTTTCTGTGGGGATTGGCGGGGGCGGGGGTAGGGTCATGGAGTAGGGTTGGGCAAATTCAGGGTGTTCCTGAGAATTCTTTAAAGTTGGGGTGGAAATTCATGCTTCCTAGGCTGGAGTGCCTAGTGTCTGTGAGAAAGGGAAACCTGTAATTCTCTGTCCACCTGCCTCTGCCCACCACCCCATAAACCTCTGCACCTACTTTCCAGAGAGCACTCTTGTCCACAGGCACAGCCTGTGGGCATGTATGTGCACACGCGAATGTGTGTGCAAGAGGCCCAGTGTGTGGGAGGACAGAGAGACCTTTGGCCTTGACTAAGAGGAAGGTGGATAGCATCAATCAGCAGAGACATGCCACATTCACAAATCCCACACACAGACACACTTGGACACGTGGCCTCCTGAGTACTAGTGTTGTATACATCCAGCCACAAAGTCTCAGTCCCATATAGCCAAAGTTCTACAGATGCTTCTAGTGGGGAGCTTAAATCAGGTTCAGGGGTTGTGAGCAAGCGATGACCAAACAAAAAGGGTATATGAATTCATTGCTCATCTGTTGGGCTTTGAGGTAGAAGAAGGGGGTATTGACACTGGGAGAGGGCGCCCCCTGCTGCAAAGAACAGCCACACCAGCTCCCCACCTCAAACTTTCTCCCTTACCTCACTCAACCCACTCATAAAACACTCAGTATACAAGTCGGCCACACTACGTACGAGGTGCACGCAGGCAGCATAACTCTACGTTCTTTTCAAAACATGTAAAATAGTTGATGATTGTTTGTTTAAACTGTATAAATAATCCACCTAGTTTTAATAGGGTTTTTCTGTGAATCGGCAACAAAGCATGAAATGTGATATTTTCACCATGAGTAGCTGGGAAATCAGTCACCTCTGTCCGTGAGGCTCTGCTAGCTGGAGACCCCCGTACCATCTTGTCCCTCCCTCCCTTCCACCTCAAGCTTCACCGGATCTTCAGAATGCTACCTGCCCCCTCAGCTTTTGCCTTTCTTGTTGGATAATGGAGGGGGGATTTCCAAGGAGCCCCTGGTGGTTATTATTTGGTCTGAGAGCAAAGATCAGGCACCCTGTACCCCATTTCACAGAGTTTCTACCTCAGTTGAGTTCCACTATAGGCTCCAGCGAAGGCTGGACTAAAGTCCAAGATGAACAGTCAATGTAGGGACAGTTACCTGGGACAGGGTGTCCCCTGGTTTAAGAATAGAAAGTTTGGACTTTTCACCATTTCCCCCAGATGTCTCCAAAGCGTTCTCAAACTTGACCCCCTAGGCTACTGCACACCCACCCCACGTATGTCATGCACTCTCTGGAGTGGGACCAACGAGCCTACCCAGGAGCTGCCAAGCTCACCACCTAGGCTGGCAACAGAAGGTGCTCAGACCAAGGAGTCACAGTACAAGGAAGGTCAGACCTGGAAAACCAGATCGAGGGAAACATCAAGGGGGACATTAAAGGCGGGCGTTCAACAGAGATCAGAGACGAAAGCCTCAGAAATGAGGCCAGACTTGGGGACTTATATGGGCTAGAAACTTTCCAATGTCCAAGAAAGGTTTTCTAATTTACTTCCGGAAGTCCCTTGACTCCTGACCCCTGGCCCTGCCACCCAGCCCTGCAGTCCCAAAATATCCCTCCTCTGCCTCAGGGCCCTGTCTGGAAAAGCAAACAGCCCGTGTCAGTGACCAAGGACCTAGGAGCAGAGCTGGCTGGCCCTGAGGCACTCAGCCAGCTCAGGCCAAAGCCTGGAGAGGCTCAGCCTCAAAGTTGGGCATGGGCCATGGGGGAGGGGAGGTGGGTCTCCTTCCCGCACCAAACCACTGTCCACGTGCTCCACACGGAGCAGGGCCTTTCCTTTCTGCCCCCTACCCCTAGCCCTAGTTGAATAAAACTCAGGGGGTTAGGGAAGCTATTCATGGAACCAGAGAATGTGTGAGCTTCCCAGCAGCCCCTCTCATTAGGGGACCCCCGTCAGGTGGCGCTCATTAACTTCAAGTTGTCTCTTGTTTTAAAACTCCAGTGAGGGGGGCAGGGTGGTGGGCACATTGTCTGGCTACTGCCCCAAAGAGATTAGGCACCAGGGGAGGGGGCAGGCAAAGGCCCTTTAATTAGTTACTTTGAAAGGTTCCCTGTCCCCTTTCTCTCAGGTCCTCCTCCTAACCTCCCCCCTCACATCCCCCTCCTGACTGGGCCCAGTTTCAAGGGGGGACAATCTTTTCTGCTTGGTAGAGCTGGCTGGTCACTTGGCTTAAATCCTTAGTCTTTGTTCCTGCCTGGACAATGAGGCCAGAGAAGAAGCAGGGCCATCTCCTGTGAGGTTGGACCCAGCTGAGGAAGTGTATCCTGGCACCAGGACACAGCAGGAGCTGGACATCATGGACCCTTTCTAGGCAGACAGGAAGAGGACAGGAGACACACACACTTGCTCCTCAGCCTCAAGGCCTAGCTTTGGCACAGAGTAAATGAGACAGTCCTCAGGTCAGAGTCCTTTGACATAAGGAATTTCTTGGGGGCTTATCTGGAACCTCTTCCTGTCTATAAAACTAAATGGGGGAGCTAGAGCCAGACAAGGTGGCGCACACCAGTAACCCTAGCACAAAGGATACTGAGGGAAGGACAGTGAGCTAGGAGCTGGCCTGGGAAATATAGTGATTTACAGGACAACTTAGGCTATATACTTAGAGCCGGTCTCAAAACAAAAACAAAACAGAGGCTTGTGCTATTGCTCAGCAGGTGAAAGCACTTACCACTAAGACTGACAACCGGAATTTGATCCCCAGAATCTGTCACATGGTAGAAGAGAATCAGCTCCTGCAAGTTGTCCTCTGACCTCCACACAGAGAGGCAAACATGCAAAAACAGACAAGGGTTTGAGATGTACCTCAGTCGCTAGAGTGGCTGCCTAGCATGCATGTAGCCTCGGGGTTTCATCTCTGGCACCACATGAAACCAGGTGTTGTAGCACAGACCTGTGATCCTAGCACTCAGCAAGTAGAGGCAGGAGGATTAGAAATTCAAGGCCCCACCTTTAATTCCAGCACTCAAGAGGCAGGCGGATCTCTACGAGTTCAAGGCCAGCCTGTTCTAAAGAGCGAGTTCCAGGACAGCCAAAGACACACAGAGAAACCCTGTCTCGAAAAGTCAAAACGAAAAAGAAAAAAGAAATTCAAGGTCCTCAGCTACACAGTGAGTTTGTGACTAGCCTGGACTACATGAAACCCTGTCTTAAAAACAAACAACATCAGTAGCAGCAATTTTAAAAGGCATGGAAGAAACCATGCCTTCTTCTGAAGTCCTGAGGACTGGATAGCCTGTGTAAGGGCATCTAGCCTAATGCCAGTAGACTATAAACATGCCATACATGTTACAGTTTTTACCTTGTAACCTTGTATGATTCCTGATAGCCTGAGTCTGACCCCACAGCCTTCTTATTAAGGGGCAAGCATATGGGACCCATTCTGCGTCTGGGTACTAGTGGCAAACGTGAACTAAACAAACAAAATGCCACATTTGAGAAAGCCTTAGCGGACAGGAGTGAGGAGGATGGAGTGAGTGGAGAATGGGAAAGCCAGTGGAGTGGGGGGGGGGGTGTAAACTGAACATGAGAGAGAATTTCTGCCTGGTCAGGGGGTGTCTCAGGGTAGGGGTAGGAGGCCGAGATGCAGGAAGAGACGGCGATTTGCCTGGGTCAGCAGATTAATGGTCCTAATGAAGTTTCTGAGAGCATGGTGAGTTGGGGGGCCGGGAGCGTCCATGTGGAAATGCACATGACTGGGGATTGATCAGGCTGTAGATGAAACAGAGAGAGCTTCCCGGACAGCGGAGGTAGGAAATGCCAAAACCAATTATGCCCCAACCCCTCTGGCCTCCAGATCCCTCCTCCAGAGAGCTGGGAAGAGGCTGTGACCTCTCTCTGTGGGTGTGTGCACTCCCAGACACACACATAGACACACTGCTCACGTGCCTAGGTTATGCTCTGTGTGCGCAGGGGCAGATCCACTGATCAGAAGCAATAGTTAGATGTTAGTGTTGGTTTGTGTGCTATACACACACACACACACACACACACACACACACATATTTGTAGCTATGTCATTTGACTCCTCATTGTTGTCCCCATAACCCACCTAAGTATTTTTGTCTGGACAGTACATGAGTCACAACATGGGGGTAGTCAGGGAACCATGATAGCAGAAGAAATTAAGAAGTGAGGGAGGAGAATAAATAAATCTCAAAAATAAAAAAAAATAATAAAAAAGAAAAAGAAAAAAGGAGAAGGAGGAGGAGAAGGAAGAAGAAGAAGAAGTAATGGTGGGGAGTCTCTCCTCCTCTCCTCCACAAATCTATTTTGGGCTCAGCCCTAGGTTTTGACATATCAAGTTGTTTAGGTGACCAGTTCTTCAAATAGATAACTGAAAATTTATCAGCCTCTGGCTAATGGGAGTGTACCCCACTTTGGAGAAAGCCTCCCTTACGGAAATAATCAATTACGCATTGATTCCTTTGAACAGCCCAAGTTTGTTGAATGAATAAGTGTGGCAGGTCAGGCACCCTCTCCAGTTTAAAGAATTCCCAAAGGCTATCAAGGAACCAGATCAAAGGGTGAGCAAACATCCCGTACAGGACCTGGAGAAGCCCTGGGTTAAAAATCAACAGTGAGGAGGTGATTCAGCATACGATAAGGGCCCTTCAGACTCATAACACTAGACCAACAACAGCAGGGGCTGGAGGGGAGATGGCAAACTGAAGGCACAGGAAGGCTTGAATTAGACTCCTGCGTGGAACAACATCCTTGCGAGTTATGTGTATGTTGACAGCGTTCCTATGCTGTGCCATATGCGAAGGGCTGTTATTATAGTTATTAGCAATCACGCCCTAGCATAAAATCACTTTTCCTTAAATATGTGAGAAAAAATGACTATTCTTGGAGTGAGTTCTAGCCAGTCTATTCCCCTGGGAAATCATTTCCAGTTTTATAGTGTAAGAATGTAAACCAACAAGCAAGTCAGACAAGAACACGAGGCCCTGTTGGCAGTTGACGGTGACATAAGGGGCCGCCACCACACTGCTAGGATCCACATGACATCCTTTTGTGGGATTAAACTCCAAAGGTACTGCACAGTCAGTGCCTCCCACTTGGGGATCCAGGCTCACCCCCTTAAACTCCAATCTCACAGACTCAGTCACTGGGGCTCTTGACCCTGTGATGGCTCCCTCTTCCCATGCCTCCCCCAATAGCTACCCTGCACCCCACTGCACTGTCTAAGAGGCAGACTGCTCCTCTTGGGGCCTGCAAGCTTTTGTCAGCGTTATGTGAGCTGCTAGTGACATGGGCACTGAAACCCAACTCGACTAAACTCATAAAAGAGGTCACTGTCTCTTTAATTAAAGTTCCCTGTTTGGAGGTTAAAGACAAACCCGTTTGATGGTGCAGGTGTATAGAGGTGGGGGCGGGTGGGGGAAGAGTGGAAAGGGCTGGAGGAAAATGGAATTCTATCCTTGGAAGGCAGCAAGGAGGGGCCTCTGTAGGGGTAGACTGGCTGAGCGACTGGAAGGTCTGATGGGGAGCCGAGGGTCCCTGGTGTGGGGAGGACCACAAGGGAATAAATCAGGGAGCCTAGGGGCCCCAGGGCAGCTGACTCTGATGCTCCTCAAGCATGCGTGCAGTCCAGGCCCAGAGCCAAGCCTTCGCATACTGCATACTGTGTGCCCTCAGCCACCCCGCCCAACATTATGCCTCGCTGACCACTCCCCTTGCCCACTCTGGGATTTTCCCCCTTTCCCATCCCAAAAGTTCTCCATTAAATGAGGGCCCAGGGCCTAATCCCATCTCCACACAGAAGCAACTTCATCACAGTTTAACATAAAAAGATCAGCTGGTATCGACCTGTAATTTGGACCCATGCCACGCTATTGGCAGGAAGACAGAATAAGTTAGGGTGGCCATGTTTCAAAAATTCTCTGTGTGCACTCAATCACAGCCCAGGGAAGGCGGGCGGGTGCGTAATAACCCAGCCGCGCTCTCCATTTCCCCTGTAGATCAATGCTAATACCAGGAGGCCCCAGAAGATGGATGGAACCGACAGGAACCTTGAAATCCCGACACGGGGGCTGGTGCCTCAACCGATAAAGAATTTCACTGCTGCTGGGGCAGGGACACAGAAACCCTTGGGGTTGTGGGGAGACAGTCTGGCGGGGGCAGAGAAGCTACAGATGAGGCAGCCTCTCTCACTCACGGTTACCCTATAGCTCCCAACATGCACACTAACACTGGTACACCTTGGCTCCCACCCTGCTAGCCCAAAGCACAAATGCCTTCTTAAGGAGGCCTTGGCTCTGAGAGGGCGTTCACTCACTCAGACACAAACAGGAAACTCAGTCCTGCCACAGGTAGGCAGGGCTGCCGCAGTGAGACACATTCACTCTCAGGAGTCCGCACCTGTAGGCACCAAGCTGGGAAGCAGCCACACTGTACCGTCTTTCCCTTCTTCCTCCCATCTCTGCCTTCTTTGTGTTTCCTTCTGATGTTCTTCTTCAGGAAGTTGCTGGCTGATGGGAAGTCTGAGAACTTTCTAAGACATAAACCACTAAGACCATGGCATCAAGACAGAAGCACACATGCTGGGCTGAAGGCAGGGTCCTAGGCCCACAGGACAGCTCAGTTGCAGACCTTGGGCCTCTATTTCCGCATGTATAAAACCAGACACTTGACTGGGCTATTTCTTCCCCAACTCCTCTC
The DNA here is from genome assembly GCA_004026605.1 of Ondatra zibethicus. Lineage (NCBI taxonomy): Eukaryota > Metazoa > Chordata > Mammalia > Rodentia > Cricetidae > Ondatra > Ondatra zibethicus. Next base: position 278,619 of record PVIU01000078.1, read on the forward strand.
GCCCTTTCTCTCCAGGCTAGCCTGGAACTCCCTGGGTAATCCAGGCTGGCCTCCAACTTCTGATGATCCACCTGCCTCAGTGTCCTTAGTACAGGGATTATAGGATCATAGGCATAAGTCAACATAGCCAACTAGAACAGGAACATTTGGAGGACCACCTACCTTCCAGATCTAAATTTGTCTATCCAGATACAAATACTTGCAGCATCACACACCAATACAGGGAACCCCAAAACTAGCATTCTCAGTTTTGTTTGGTTTTACTTTTTAAAGATTTAACTGATAGACTAAAACATAAAATTTGTACATATTATTACATATTAACATGCAGTATTAATATTCAATACATGCATGTGCTGCGAAAATGTTTAAATATGGTTTAAATGCATATTTATTTATTTTCTTAAACAGTTATCATTTCTATATGATGAAAAATTGTAAAAATTTTTCTAGTTTTTTTTTAAACTAGAGGGTATATAATTATTATCGATACAGTCTTTATCTCTTTAGGATGACCTGAACACACACATGGTGCGGGGAGGGGGTCTTTTCCACAAGAGTCTACATCAGGGATGCAAGCTCCCCATCTTTCCCAGAGCAAGATGCCAAGAGGTCTCAGAACCCACCACCCCCTCAACCCTCCTAGCAACTCCCCATTTGGAGCAAAGAATCAAGAACAAAAAAGAGATACAGAGAACTGACAAGAGTTTTGGGGAGAGAGACATGGGGGGGGCAGAAGGGAGGCTGCCAAGCGCTGACTGACTTCCTTACCTGCTATCTGATTTCCTCCCAACCCTTGCAGGACAGGAGCCATTTGTATGGCCTGGCACTGACATCTTGTGGCCACCTCCAAGGATTGCAGGCATCTCAATAAGGCGCTTGGTCCCCTACAGATGGGAATGTGGTCATAGCCTGGTCCGGACTGCAAATCCCATGTCCGGAAGCCTTCCTCCATGCCCAACTGCCAGGGGAATAGCAAGTGCCTCCTGGAGGGCCAGGCGAAAGGACAGGAGGCGACCTTAGGACAGGGCTTCACTGGTGACAAAAAGAGCTGGAGAAAGTGGTGCTTGAGGGAACTTCAGTCTAGGGTAGAAACAGAATCGTGCCCTTCTACAGCCTCCACCTGAGGGGAAACTGACCCTGAGCCAGGAGCCGAGGGCTGAGGGAATGGATGTGGCTTTCCCTAGGTAGCCCTGCCAGAAAGAGAATCTGCCCTGGCCTCATGCATGTCCAGACTGCAGGGGAGTGTTTACCCTCCTTCCAGCCTTAACCTGTTGCAGGGTGAGATAGGAGAAGGCATGGCTTCACCCTGGCAGAGCCTCTAACCTAGGAGCAAAAAGACTCAGCTCCTTGCCGGTGGCTCATCCCTCTCGGAGGACAATGGAAGCCCCGAGCCATCACAGTCTTCCATCGAAAGCACTAGTCTGGAAGTCTAAAAGAAACTGGATTCCAGCATCAGCCTGGGGCAGAGGACTGGAGTAAGTGGAGTCCCCAGAGCCAGCCTCCTCTGTTCTGCAGAGATCCAAGGGACACACAGAGATAGCCATGAGAAGCAAGGGCCTAACTGGGGACTCCCAGGACCCATGCTTCCTCCTACTTTACAGAGCCTCCTGCCACTGCTGGAACCAGGTCTCAGGCACCTAAAAAGTGACAGGCCACACGCAGACAGATGCCGCAGGTTCCCAGAGCCAGAACCCTGGGGGTGCTGGTGTGATGAGTTTGTTATAAATTAGAGACTCATTAAGAAAAGGTGTGAAGAGCTCTGTAACAGCTTTCGGGGGCCATCTTTTCGATTTCTTGTTCAGTTTGTTTATTGCGATTGTTCCTGTCTCATAAGCTTATTGCAAAACCAATAAAAATGATCTATTCAGAGAGGGGAACTGTTCTTTTGACTAGTAAGCTGCCACTTAGTCGTAGGCCCCACCCTTCCCCCTTTCCGATAGCTGCAGCCCTAGCCTGGTTGACCAGCTGTCTCCTGCCGCGGGGTCAGCAGAGGGTGCCAGATTCCTGCTCACCAGAAACTGTGTCCACCTGCCATGCAGCCACCCTGGGCTGGCCTCGGGCCTCCAACCTGGCCCCATCACACCAATGATCATGTACCCTAGCCCTCCAGCCCAGCTCAGTTACAGGGGGATGGGTGGCCAGAACAGGGTCCAAGGACAATCACAGGAACTTAGAATTTTAAGTGGAGTTTTGCTGTTTCTTCCCTGCGTCTCAGTGAGTCTGTGTCATCAGCATGAGCTTCTCTGCCCTGAAAACTAGTAGGGTTAGCAGAAAGGCCTTCAGAGGTTCTCCCTACAATCAGAAGTCCCGGTTTTGACCTTGACAGAGCAGACGTCATCAAAGTCACAATGGCGGTAATGGACATAGAAACCTCCATCTAGGGGCTGGAGAGAGGGCTCAGAGGTTGAGAGCGCTGGCTGCTCTTGCAGAGGTCCTGGGTTCATTTCCCAGCGGCCACGTGGTGGCTCACAACCATCAGTAATGGGGTCTGGTGCCCTCTTCTGGCCTGCGGGCATGCACGCGGACAGAGTATTGTATACATAATAAATAAATAAATAAATATTTTAAAAAAAAGAAACCTCCATCTAAGGAAACCACAGAAACCTCCATCTAAGGAAACCGATTCCCTCCACTCCAGTTCAGGAAGGCAGTCTGTCGCACTCAGTGACTACAACAGTCCGAGACATCCTAGATTTCCCCGGATCGCCACTGTTTATATTAGTTTAGAGATTTTCAGATGATTACGGGGGAGGGGGACACAGCAGAAGAAAGGAGACTTGGAGAAAATCCAACAGACCTCTTGGTGGACCCACGCAGAATTTCACAGCGTCACAGTGGGAGACTTGAAAACTTTTCCTCCCCATTCCTTTCTCTTCTCAAACACGGGATCAAGGTCAGACCTGAAGTGACTTGGTCAAGGTCCCACGGCCAGTGGGGGAGTTAAGAGGACCCAAGGTACCCAGGCTTTGCCTCAGCTGCCTTCCACATCCTGTTCACGTCAAAGAGTGTGGTGTCCTTCATCAAGTCCCTACAGCCAGGACAACCCCAGACTATCCTTCCCACTCACTAACAGCAGGCTTGCTCTTTCTGAAAGCAAGATTGGTCCTTCCCCAAGGCCAGCGCACTGGCTAACCCCGGGGCCTGGAGGAGGGAATATGCCTTGGGAGAAACATTTGGAGTTTCTCTCCTGCCCCAAAGACATAGCAGAAGTTGACAGTGTCTTTATCTATTTGAAAAAGGAAGACAAGGAGTGAAGAGGAGGTGACAGAAAACGTTCTCAGGAAGTGGAGCATCTCAAGGACTTGGCATATCTTCAGAGAGCCCCGAATAACATCGTCCCTTGATCTCTGTGGATTTGTTTACATCAACAAACACTTAAAACAGCCTTACTACATGTCAGTACTGTTCTAAGCATATTACTTACTCTTTTGCTAATTTCATTTTATGTAAATTTAAGCTTGGCATGGTGGCACATGTCTGTAATATAACCATGTAGGAAGCAGAGGCAGGAGCAGCAGGAACTCAAGGCGTGTCTTGACTACAGAGCAAGTTCAGACCAACTGGGATGCATAAAACTCTCAAAATATTAATTTATTAAATAATCCTGTATCATCTGATTAAGTTGTTGAATCTTCTTACTCTTCTGAAGTAGATATTGAGTCATAGAGTTTAAACAGCTTGCCCCAGGCCTCACAAATAGGAAGTGGCAGAGCAGGAATCCAAAGCCAGTCATTCTGGCTCTTAGCTACCATGCTAGGACAAAGGCAGAGAGAATTTCCCTCACCCTGCCTCTGAAGGGTCAATATTTTAGTCTATGAAGGAAACTGACAATAGATGGAGTAACAGAAGAGAGATACAAATGCACTGCTTGTACGTGCACAAGAACCACATAAAATATAAGGCTCAAAACGGGGCCAATATTGGGTTGGAGAGATGGACGACTTCAAATATGCAGAACCCACATAAGAAGTCACACGTGGCACATCTGTAACCACAGCCCTTTGGTGGGGAGGTGTTGGGGAGAGAGACAGGAAGATTGCTGAGGCTTTCTTCTTGCTTTTTTAAAATTTTTTTAGGACTTATTTTTATGTGAATGAGTGTTTTGCCCGCATGTATGTATGTGTACCATGTTAGTGCCTGTGGAGGCAAGATGAGGGCTTTGGATGAGGGTGTCAAATCCAGGCACTGGATCCCCTGGAATTGAACCCTGTGGGTTCATGTGGGTCCTGGAAATTGAACCCAGGTTCTCTACTAGGGTAGAGGCATCTCTCCAGACCCTCACTGGAGCCTTCTGGCCACCAGCCTAGCTGTAGAGTCTCAAGAAGAGACCTTGTCTCAAGGGACTAAGGTAGAGAGCAACAGAGCAGGACACCAGACATCCTCCTCTGTCCTCCCCCAAGACACACATACACACACCCATGTGCACACCCACACACACAGAGTTCCAGGTGACCAGATGATTTTATTTTTGAGACCTCGTTTTGCCATGGAGCCCAGGGTTGGCCTGGGACTTTATATGTAGCCTAAGTTAGCTTGAAACACTCAGTCCTCCTGTCTCCGTCTCCTTGCTGCTCAGATTACAGAAGTATGCCACCATGCCTTTGTGAAAGTTTTAGACCATGCATGAAAGAATTGGGGCTTGGGGTTTCTGGTGGATGATGGGGTGAGCTGCACAAGGGTGGGAGAGGAGATGAAAGCTATTAATGCTATTATGAGAGGAAAATCTCTCAGGTGACAGCCCTCTGGAGAATGTGTGACATCCTGGAGTGTGAACTCCACCTCTCCCACAGCCAAGTAAGACAGATAAGTGCTTGTTTGCTTTACTAAGGGCTAATGTAGATTTCCTCTCTGGATGCTTTAACAGCCCCAGGACTGAAGTTCAGAGCTAGTTTTCTGTCCTGCTGAGCCTCCGGAGAGCCAAGAGCCAGTGGGAACTTATCTACACAGCAGGCTGTGGAGGGGCACATTCCCAGTGCCTGGGAATCTTTTTACAGACAGTACAAGGACTGGGTGCTCCCTATGATGGGGAGGAAGGAAGATGCTGAACATTCCAAAGAGATAGGATGTCCTTGGAGCCAGCACTTTGTTTACCACAGTCTGGGTTGCCTCTGCCCTTGGTTTCTTTGAAGACCAGTGTTTCCCCCCACTTGAGATAGGCAGCATGGACCTCAGGTCCCTCCATACCATTCCTATTTGGAGGAGGCTTTCTGCTGGGTTCTGGAAGCCAGGGTGAGGGGTGTGGTGCCAAGAACCCACAGCCTCCTCGCTCCCTTCCACACAGCAGCCTGCACTGACATCTCTGAGAGGGCCTTTGATTAAAGAGACAAGTGACTTTGCCCATTCTATTGATCAGAATAAATTACTAGGAACTAATTTATGGGCCTCCCCACTGCCGATGACATGGTGGATTGTGCGCTATTGGTCAGTAAATTGGATTGTCAGGCTAGATTATTGGTTCGTATACAGTTATCTCTCATAGCAATATCAGGCAGACCAGGTAGAGGGGTGAAATCCTTTCTCGGCTGCCAGATGCCAGGATGTCAGGCAGGAGGCCTTCTCCTTGGCTGCTGGGGAGGGGCGGGAAGGGAAAAGGAGGAGAGGGGAGGAGAGTTGAGCGAGGCCTCTGTGCAGGATGCTTATTAATTAGTGCAGCATCACAGCATTAAAAGAACATTAGTGTGGAATCGGCTGCAGAGTGATGGGGAAATGACATTGTGGCCTCCTCCTGATTCTCCAGCTAGGGCTCTGCTGGGTGGAGGCAGGGAGGGGTTGATGAGCAGAGAGGGGGATGGGAAAGATAAAGGGTGAGGGGCAAAAAGGGCCACGGGGAGGGGAAGGGAGAGAAAAGGCCATATTTGCTGGGAGTTGCAAGCCGAGCGGATCTGCTAAGTGCCAGCGTCGCTGAGCCACGCTGGGGAAATGGAGCTGCCGTTCTGCTCAGTACATCACAGCCAACGATGAAAAGTTCTAGAGCTGGGATTTCTCAGGCAATTTGGCCAGTGATGCATGGGGCAGTAGATCCTCGTGCACTCTTCCGTGCTTCTGCCAAGCCAGCAATAACAAAAACTTATTTTTTGCCAGGGAAACGGATATGAGTCAGGCAGCCCATCAGGAGTAAGGGGGGCTTTACCACGCCACTGCGATTTGTACCGCTCCACTGTTTCCCCGAGCTCTAAAGACCTGCCAGGAGGTGACAAAGGCGAGACAATTTCGAGTTCACAGTCCTGTGTCCTCGAAGCATAACAGCATGCCATAGATGGGGACTTGCTGGGGCTGAGGGTTGCAAAGTCAGCGGTCTTTCCTTCAAGCCCCCTGGGGGGGTTGAGATGAGGGGGTGAATGGAGAGTTGGGGTGCAGCTACAGATTCCTGGAAAAGGTTTGCCCCCAGCTCCAACCTCACAGAAGCATGGTGGGAAAGAGCCCAGAGTACAGGAAGGGACTGGAAGAGGATGGCAAGCAGGAAGGAGTATCAGTCTAGCCATGATTGATGGAAAGCATCCCTACTTCCAGTTAAGACCATCTGTGTCCTCTTGTCAAGAACTGCCTGGGCCTTTCCTGCCCATCCAGACCCTGAGCCATCCTGTCCCTGAAGGGCTGTATTGGGAACCCCACTTAGTCTTGTTTTCTCTCTAACTGTTGAGGCATGAGCCCTGAGGAGGTCTGTACCTCCTCTGAGGCATGATGGGGAACACATGCAACCTGTTCTCTGAGCCTCAGGCCTCAGGGCAAACGGTCAGGTGGAGCATTCAGTCCTGAATTTAGCAGTCACTCTTCCCACACTGCCAGTGACCCAGCAAGTAAACCCCCTTGGGGCAGGGACCCAGGCTTCCAACTTGCTTGAGCTGCCCCTGAGAACCGCCCTGAGGAGGTCTCATTAGTATCTACAAAGACATGGAGATCATTCCTCCTCTTGCTGCCGACTTGAGTTTTCTGAGAAGAGACTCACACTATGAGCTAAAAATATCCTACATATTCCAAAAAGATAGCGCCTTCAAAGCTGAAAAGCCCCAGCTAAGCCCCCAGGTGTATTTTAGGCCTACCCCCTGGTCACTCCGATCTCTAAAAGTTAAACTACAGATCTGGTGAGACGGCTCACTGGGTAACTGCGCTTGCTGCCACGCCTGATGACCTGAGTTTGTTCCTCAGGACCCACACCGTAGAAAAGGGCCAACTCCCACAAGTTGTCCTCTGACTTCTGCCTGTGCACTGTGTGCCCCCCAACACACACACACACACACACACACACACACACACACAAAACAAATAAGTAGATGCAATTTTTTTTCAAGTTAAACTGTGGCCCTTTGCTATTTCAGTATGAGTTGCCATCCTGGCTGTCCTCCTAGTCTACCCTCTTGGTGACAAACTTGAAGCCAAAGAGGAAAATCAAAATCAAAAGAAACAGGACTGAAACAGTACCACTTACTCTTGTCTGGCTCTACTGTGTCCCAGTTTTCATTACAGCGACTATGTGGAAATGAGTCCACCAGGCCTCAGAGCACCCGGGCCTCCAAGACGGAAGAGTTTGCAAAGCTTGGAGCAAGAAAAGTAGGCCCACCAGCTGCTCTATAAATTAGAGACTCATTAAGAAGAGGCAGGAAGGGCTTTGGGGGCCTGAGCCTTTCGATTTCTTGTTGGGATAGTTTATTGCTATTGTTTCTATTTCATACGTTTATTGCAAAACCAATAAAAATTATCTATTAAGAGCAGGAAACTCATCTTTTGACTTCTTGGTGGAGGTTTCTACAGAATAAACTTTAACTGGTCCGGCATAGCTTGCAAAAAAGAAACAAGCCCTGTGGAGTTACCTCCAGAGGTCAGCTAAGCACAGAGTAGGCGTGTCCAGACCTGGGGGCACAGACTGGGGAGGTCACATAATTGAGACTCTCCTATGCAGCCCCTGTCCACTGGCTGCATAGAACATGTGCTGCCAGCAACTCCGGAGTGTCACAGTTCCCACTCCAGGGAGGAAGGAGACAGCCGAATGCTTGATTCATGGAACTGTTCTTGAAATGAAATTTTGTAAGGATGCTTCTAAACCAGATGAATAAAATGTCCACGATTCCAAAAGGAAGGTGTTGTCCAGGCGAAAGAGCAAGGAGCTGCCATCTGTTGCACCGCACTGTGGTGCGCTAGGCTCTACACTGCCACCCCTTTGGTTGGCTTTAGTTTTGCCCCTTTATTAAAATTTTTTATCTATTATTGGTGTGGGTGTATTGCACATGTGCATATGGAGGCCATGAACAACTCCGTGTGGCTGCCTTTTCTCCACCTTTGTATGGGCTCCAGATATTAAACCTAGGTCACCAGGTTTGCAAAGTACCTTTACTTGCTGGGCCATCTCACTGGCCCCTGTGCAATATCCCCCCCCCCCACTTTTAAGAAAAAAAAAGTGTGTGTTATCTTGGACTCAGTTGGTAGCGAGCTTGCCTAATATGCAGAGAGCCTGGGTTTGATCCCCAGCACCACATAAAACACGGCGGCTGTAATCCCAACATTTGGGAGGTAAAAACAGGAGGATCAGAAGTTGATGCTCATTCTTGGCTCCATAGGGAATTTGTGGATAGTCTGGGATATATGAGACCTTGTCTTCAAAATGAAACAATTTTTAAATGTGTAATTATCTCCATTTTATTAAAAGGGACACTGAAGGTGGGCAATGTCAGTGATGTGACTGGGGACTAAGGACAACACAGTCCCCAGCCTGAAAGCACCAGTCTTAGAAGTTACCACTTCTCTCCTGAAGAATGCATAGGAGGTAGGTATTCTCCTTGTGGGCCTCCAGGATGCCCTGGAGAGGATTCACAGCCAATTGAGGGAAAACCCACCCAACTGTGACTCAAATTAGAACTTGCCTCCAGAGTTACCCACACCCCTAAATCTAGTACAAAGAACCACAGGGATCTTTAATAACTGCTCTGTCAGGTCACAGGGTGAAGACTAATGGGCTTAGAGGTGGAGGCTGTGAAAAACACTCTAGGAAATAAATTTGAGTGATTAAATTTCAAGGCAGTTCATGGAACAGCAACCGAGGCCTAAACTAAGCCATCAAGTTACTAAGAGAATCAAGATTTTGCTTTCACCACAGCTGCCCAGGAACCAGGCTTGAGACTGAAAATTATCTGCAGGACAGGAGAAAGGTCCTCCCACCAAGCTTCTGAGCAGACAGACACCCTCTAGACCTTCCTTCCAAAGGCCAGCAAGCATTAAGTCATTACTGCCATTCCATGGTTATCATGTCATTTTTTTAACACAAAAACAAAATAAAGTAAAAATTATTGCTCACCCATGTAAGAGAGGGAGGTAGAAGTGGGGGAAGGATCCTCCAAGTGGGCACAAGCCAGAACCACTCACAAATTTCTGAGACTCTCAGGTTACTAAAATAACAGAAGAGGCCCAAATTCCTCTCCTCTCCTATTTCAACTGAAAGTCATCTACCCGGACTGGATCTAAGCCCCTGACAGCCACGGTCTAGTGGCTTGGGATGTAATGGGCCACCCCATCTCAGCCCAGTCACACCCCAGGTGCTGCGAAGCTTTGCAGGTAAACACAAGCAGGCCTCAGGATGCTGTCCTCACCCGCTGTTTACAGCCCATGGGGCTCCGCTTTAACTTGTTTATCGCTTTATGAATAAACTCACGTGGCTCGGAGAGCTGGAGCCCCAGCAGCTCCTGCCAAGGAAGGACCCAGAAGTCCCTGCCATGGAAGGGCCCAGCAGCCTCTAAATTGAAGGACCCAGAAGCCTCTAAATTGAAGGACCCAGAAGCCCTGCGATGGAAGGACCTAGAAGCCCCTGCCATGGCAGGGCCCAGCAGCCTCCGAATGGAAGGGTCCAGGCAGAAAGACTTTAGCAACTGCAGCTGCTTCCATCTCTCTCTCTCCCAATTTCTTCCTCTCTTGAGAGTTCACCTCTCCCTGCCCTGGCTCCACCAGCTGTTTCATGCAAATCCAGCTGAGACAGCTGCTAACCCCATCCTGCTAAATTTCCAGGGGCCCTGGAGCCCCCTTGGCTGTCTTGGCCCAAAGCTAGGCAAATTTCTGGTGTCCAGACAAGGCTGAGATTGTTCAGAAAGTACTTCAATAGGAAACTGGGGAAAAGCCAAAAACCTAAATTGCAAAAGCAGAGAATCAGACAATGTACAGAGCACTGATTATCCTCCTGAATAATTCTCATCCAATCCCAGAACAGTTTGTTGCAAGAAAAAGGACTGGTGGTGCAGGCCTGATACCCCAGTTACTTGGAAGGCTGGGGGTGGGGGGGAGGATCACAAATGAAAGGCCCGTCTGGGCTCGGAAGGAGTTCAAGGCCAGCCTGGGAAACTTAAACTTTTTCTCGAAATAAAAAGTTAAAAAAACCAAGAGGGCTGGAGTTATAGTTTAGTGGTAAAACTACTGCCTGGTACATGCAAACTGCTAGGTTCAACCTCTACCCCTGCCATACCCCCAAAAAGGGAGGGAAGAAAGGTAGAAGGAGGGAGGGGAAAGGCAAGGTAGGAAGGAAGGAAAAGGACAGAGCTGTCAGAGTGCTAACAAAGCCCCATTGAGGGAAAACTGATCAAGAAACTGAAAAGCAGCCGGTGCTCTAAATCCCAGCACTTGGGAGGCAGAAGCAGGCGGATCTCAGTGAGTTTGAGGCCAGAATGGTCTACAGAGTGAGTTCCAGGACAGCCAGGACTGTTACCTGTCTCAGAAAAACAGAGAGAAAGAGAGGGAGAGAGAGAAGAAAGAAAGAAAGAAAGAAAGAAAGAAAGAAAGAAAGAAAGAAAGAAAGAAAGAAAGAAAGAAAAAGAAAGAAAAAAGAAACTTAAAACCTCTGACTGGGACTGGCTAAGGAACTGCCCCTCAGGAAGGCAGGTTTCCCATAAGCCATGCTAAAGAGAAAGGTGGAATAATTACTCCTTTAATGAAATCATGTACTTTTCCTTCCCAGAATTCCTGATCCCATCCACAGCAGCTTACATGGCCACAACCATGAGACTTTGTTAGCTTGCCTGCTTTTCTACATTACTCAGAAAAATGCACATTTTCTTTTTTCTTTTATCTATGTTCTAAGCATGCTGCCCCCAAGACTCTGGGCTTCCTTACTATTTCCCTACAGCCGCTTCCCTACCATATGGCTGGCTGACCCAGCTGGCCTCTGTGCTTGCTGTCTTAACCAGCATGGCCTGTCCTCTCCTGTGTCTCTCCTCCATTCTCTTCTTCCTGGCAGCTGCTGAGATTACAGCTTGCCTGCCCTGGCCTTTTTTTTTTTTAATGCAGTTAAAATTGTCTTCAGGAATCTGTCTGAGTCTGTTCTAAATTATTTTATTAATGAGACTCAGAAAGTTAAGAGGGAGACCCTGATTTCTCTGGTCTGTACCAGATGAGACCCCCTACAATTTCCAGTAACGATCTCTTTGGATACTCAGACTTCTCACTTTCAGTTTTTTAGGACTTGGCTACAGAACACTCTCTCACTCTAGCTTCAAACAGAGGCCAACTCCACTACCAAGCTTCACTGTGCTCTCCCTGGCTTTCAGAACCCACCACCCAGTCTCCTCTGAGGCTCTGGTCCCCAGATCTGTGATTTACTACATGTCTGCTGTGCACCCTGGATGGGGGTACTCATCATACCTCTGGATAAGGAAGGACTTCTTTGTCCCAGATTTCTACAGCAATTGTTCTCAACCTGTGGGTCATGACGCCCTTGGAGCTGAGCAGCTGTTTCACAGGGGTCTCCTAAGACCATCTGCATAAAAGATATATATATATGTTTTTTGAGACAGGATTTCTCTGTAGCTTTGGAGCCTGTCCTGGAACTAGCTCTTGTAGACCAAGCTGGCCTCAAACTCACAGAGATCCGCCTGCCTCTGCCTCCTGAGTGCTGGGATTAAAGGCATGCGCCACCACCACCCGGCCATAAAAGATATTATTAACATTACGATTCATAACAATAGCAAAACTACAGTTATGAAGTAGCAACAAAGATAATTATATGGTTGGGGGTCACCACTACTTGAGGAGCTGTATTAAAGGGTCATAGCATTAGGAAGGTTGAGAGCACTGCTCTGCAGAGTTCAGTGGGTCCTAATCCAACCACACTTTCCCCAGGGTCCTTCCTCCTAGAGCCCCAGGCTTTGGCAGTCCCTTTAAAATGCCAGTCTGTACCACTCAGATGCCTACCGAACCAGAGCGAGCTCCCTATGTTCCACCAGTCTACTGGACACAAATATTTACCCAATGCCAAAAAGAACCCAAAGGCCCTTCTCTCAAAGACGCTCCTGAAGACCAAGGCCTGCTGGGTGAGCCTTATAATTTCATGTGTAGATGGAGGCTCAACCAAGTTCTACTTCCACATGGACCCTTATTCCTAGGAAATCCCTGTTTGGCTGACTCACCAGCACTTCGGTATCCCTTAGCCAAGTTTCTCCTCCAACCCATACCTGCACATTCCCAGACAACTGGGACCTATTAAGCCAGCTTTGTATTCAATCCTGGTTCTCTTACATCTTAGCTGAATAGCCTCTGTTTAAGTCATTTTGAGGAAATGAGAGTTAAACAGATCTCCAGTAAACAGACAGGGAGAGGAGCCACAGACAGATAATAAAGATGACTAACTTCTGGATTCTTCTTCACCCTCCTGACCTGTGACAAAGGCCTGGCAAGCTTTTTCTTCCAGGCTCCCCTACTGGTAGACTGGTCTAACAAGTTCAAGGCCAGACCAGGATATGTTTAGCCAAAAGTTGTGGCCTGTCATGCTCCCTTTGTTTGAACTGACCAACCCTAATGTAGGGGAGGAAGGCCCCCTCAAAGATCCTTTAAAGCCCCCAGTCCTCTGAGGAGAGACCAGATTTCAGGGTCCCTGTCCTCCCACCCCCACACACCATGTCATCCCCACCCCCTGCTTTTCTGGATCTTTATGTGTGTGCTTTGCTCTGTGTGCATGCGTGTATGTGTGTGTGTGATGTGTGATGTGCATGTATGCATGTGATGTGCATGTGCTCTGTATGGTGTGTGTGTGTGTGAAATGTGTGTGATGTGTGTGTGCAGTGTGTGTGCTGTGCGTGTGTGTGCTGTGCATGTATGTGTGGTGTGTGTGTGTGCTGTGCGCGTGTGTGTGTGGTGTGTGATGTGTGTGTGTGCGGTATGTGTGTGTGCTGTGCACGTATGTGTGGTGTGTGTGTGATGTGTATGTGTGTTATGCGTGTGTGTGTGCTGTGCATGTATGTGTGATGTGTGTGTACATGTGTGTGGTGTGCATGTGCTGTGTGTGTGTGTGATGTGTGGCGTGTGATGTGCGTGTGTGGGGGGTGTGTGTGCTGTGCGTGTATGTGTGGTGTGTGTGTGTGCTGTGCGTGTGTGTGCTGTGTGTGTGTCCTCACTCCTAACAAAAGCTTTTCTTCACAGGCTGATCCTGTCTGTTGTGCCTGAGACTTTCCCTGCTGTCACCTGTTGCACTCCAGAGCTTCTCTGCCTTCTACTTCTTTAACGGGAGGAGAAAATGAACCCTATCAAGACCCCTAGATGGTAACAATTTAAACCTAAACTGCTTAAAAGAATTTTTTTCCGTTATTTTGTGTGTGGAAGTCAGAGGAGTTCACAGGCGTCACTGCTCTCCGTTCCCCATGTGACCAAACTCTGGTTGCCAGGTTTGCTGGCTTAGCTCCTTTACCCCGAGCCATTCTGATGGCCCTGAACTAATATTTTAATAAAATGGGCTTAAGCATTTTTGTTTTTCTCATACTTAACATGGGAAATTAAATGTCATCTTGTAAATCACCCAGCATATTGCCTGAAACATAGTGGGAAGGTTTTAAAAAGGAGGGGTAGCTATAAATACATAAATCTTTCTTACAAATTGGGGTCCACACCAATTCACTTACATCCTGTTCCCTGAAAACTCTGCACCCACCCACAGAGCAAAGGCAATATCCTTATAGAATCATTTTAGGGGGGCTGGAGAGATGGCTCAGTGGTTAAGAGCACTGGCTGTTCTTCCAGAGGTCCTGAGTTCAATTCCCAGCAACCACATGGTGGCTCACAACCATCTGTAATGAGATCTGGCGCTCTCCTTTGGCATGTGGGCATACATGGAGGCAGAATGATGTATACATAATAAATAAATCTAAAAAAAATTTTTAAAAATCATTTTAGATCTATATGATCCATTATAGATTACATAGATTCATTATAGATTAGTAAATTCAGCCTTTCAAACGTAATACTCTCTACCACTAGGACCAGGGACTGTCTCTAGTTGCACATAAGGTGTTTTCTGAGCCCTTAAGGTTGATGGTGTCAGAACTTAAATCAGAGAAAATTGTCTAAGCTCATGTCAAAGCTGATGAAAATTTTTCTTCTCTTCAGGGGAGGGTCTTGAGAGTTCACAGGGGGGCATGTCCAGGCCATGGTCCAGAGAAACTTCCCAGATGGCCTGCCCATCATTCATGTGGCATACTGGGTCACCTCTATAAGGAACACCCTGACTTTGCTACCTATTTTCCCATTTGGAATTGCTCTACACTGGGCACTGAGTTCACACACAATAAGGTTTCGGATCTACTCACTTTGCTGGTGGGTGGGCGGCTTGAGGATTCAGTGGGTCACTGGAAATCTGTCTTTCCCAGGCTGAGAAGAAACAGTGGTGGCCTAGCAACCAGGGAATCTGCCTAGCAACAAGGGTGAGAGGCAGCGCCTGCTGGGATTGTTTGGAATGGCTGACGAATAGGCAGACCAGGAAGACTTTTCTGGATTTTGTCAAGCTGACGTCTCAAGCCAAGAGGAGAAGGGCGATCCCTAGGGATCAAAAAAGACTTGGGGGAGGTAGGGCAAACATGGGGGAGGTAGGGCAAACACAAAGTCAGCGCACTAGGGACTTTACAGACCCAAACTAGGAAAAGCCTTGTGCCTTTCCACGGTGTGCTTCGCAAAGAGGTGGCTGTCCCACTGCCACCAGGAGGAAGCTGACACCCCAGAGTGCACACATATGAAGACTCTCCACCTCTTCTGTGCTCTGCTTTGCAAGGGCACATGCAACAGGATCCATGTTCATGTGTGCTGCTAACATGGAATTGTTCGACTCAGAAAACCACATATCTTTGGAAAGGATAGAGACCTACATTCCTTACAATGAGCCCACAGGCCCCTGACGCGACTTTCCACACTGTCTGACATTAACGACTCAAGACTGCTCTGGCTTCAATCATTGGCCCGCTTCTCTCCTTTCTCTCCATCACAGGACAAGGGCCTGGACGTGCCCCCTGTGAACTCTCAAGACCCTTCCCTGAAGAGAAGAAAAACTGTCATCCGCCTTTGACCTGATTAATAATTAAAACCGCTGAGTTTGAACTGCCCCTACTGGCGAGGTGCTCCAAAACCCCAGAAAACTTTAACAAATAGCCAGCCTGCTGGGGGCAGGGGGAGGGAGAGGAAGCTCTTTTCACTAGACAAACTGACAATTAGCTGCTATTCACAATCCCCCTCCAGTCTTAGCATATTGGTTCTCCTTTGAAAGTGGCTCGGCATGGGGTAGAATTTTTGGCCTTGAGTTGGGAACTACTGTGCATAAAATCAAGGAATGGAAGCCGGCAGTTGAGAGAATAGACGCTATTTGGGGATCAGTGATTTCAGGAGTTAGCCTTCTAACAACTTTAGAGAGTGGTGGGTTAGGAATGTCCTCCAGGAGCATCAGGCAGTCCGCTCTCGGTGGGACATGTCCTCACAATGAACTGGGAAGCGTGAGTCACTCACTACCCCAGAGATCAGAAATACAAACTGGCAGGAAATAGCTGCAACTCAGCAGCAGCACATGGCAAGCTGCAGTTTAGAACTGCCACAGGCGACATCTCACGCTTGCAGTCTTGGGGTTACATGTGAGACCCCAAGTTGGGCTCCAAGTTTTCTCCCCAAAGAGCCACAAATATAGACCACCCGCCCCCCATTAGGGAGCATGCTGATGGAGAACAAAGGAAAGTGGATGAGATGGGAGAAGGGAGAAGGAGGGAGCAGGCATCCAAACTGCTCATTTTCCCCTAGGAAGCATAAGGCCCAGCCACTACGGTGGGTGAGCAAAGCAAATTGGTAATGGGTGATCCAGATTGCATCTCAGAGTCTTGCCTGCTTTCCAGGCACTTACTGAACTTTTATAACTCTTTTGGGGGTAAGGCAGAAAAACCCCGCGGTTTCTTATTGACCAGTTGGGGAGCGGGAGTCAAAGCTGGCTGGTCCAGGGGAGCTGGAGTCAAAGCTGGCTGGTCCAGGGGAGCGGCAGTCAAAGCTGGCTGGTCCAAATCTGTTGCTTCTCTACGAGCCATGCTGTAGTTCACCCAGAGATGTTTTTTCATAAATTTATTAAGGGAGGAGAGACTAGAAAATCATTGCTGATCATCACTGCAGCAGCTTCAAGACTGCAGAAGCCCAGGCTGGAAAACACTAGAAAGTCATTTTCCCAGAGAGGGAGAACAGAAGGCAGAGGTCCACCCAGACCACTCATCCTCAACACCAAGGTGGGGCAAAAAACAACCTTACGTGGTGGTAAATTTCCTCCTTATTCTTATTCATCTTGATTGAAACATTGCTTAGAACAGTAAAGCAAATGTTCTCAAGTACATGACTCAATAAATAGGTATGTGAATCATATAATCCCTGGCCAGGACAAAGACAAAGCATAAGCTGTCCCAGAAGGGATCCTTGTCCCCTTATAGACAATAAGCATTCATCTCCCCAAAGGAGTCATTATTCTCTATATATAAATAGGCCTGACGTTGATCTTGTATAAGGGCAGTTACTAAATACTGGCATCTACCTTCCTGTGCTCAGCCTGTCTGTGAGATTCATTTATGCTGTTGCAGGTATCAGAAGTTCACTCCTTTTCATGGCTGTGTGGTATTCCACTGTATAAGAAACAGACTACTATTTACCCATAATTCTATTGGAACAGTGGTGTGCCTTCCTTTTTGTTTATTGCATAAAGCTGCTATGAGTGTTCTTGTACAGTCTTGAGGTGGGTGTCAGCATTCATTTCTACTGTATATCCAAGAGTGAAATTGCAAGGCCACTTAAGAAAAATGGAATAGCTTGACCTTCAAGAGAAAGGGGGCTATGTCTGTCTATTGCTTTATCCTGTGAGGTTGTCACAAAGCAGGTACTCAGCAAATATCTTTGGAAATAATAAAAGAATACTGATAGAAAAGTCAATTTTATCAGAATTAATGTACGCGTTTGATGTGATTTTAATTGGATAACAAGAAGGTTTTTATTTGGAGGGGAAAATGAACGGAATGATTTCAAAGTTACATAGCAAAATAAATACTTAAGAGAGGCAAATAAAAATTTGAAGAAGGAGAAATAAAGAGTGAGACTTGTCTTCCCAGACATCAGAGCAAACTATAAAACCCCTGTAATTAAATCAATTTGGTATTGGCATGGGAATAGATAAATGGATCTGTGGAATAAAATTGAGAGTCCAGAAATAGGCCAAGTATACATATGAGAATTTACAGTATGACAAAGTTGGTATTTCAATTCCATGAAAAAGAATGGATTATTTAATAAATGGTGCCAAGTCAACTTCCATCTGGAAGAAAATAAAACTGGATTCCTATTTTATACTACTTACAAATATGAACTCTGTATAGATTAAAGACAAATGTGAAAAAATAAGACAATAACAATCTTGAAAATTTAGGAAGCTATAAGCTTGGTAGAGAAAGGGAGGGGTACTTTACACACCACGACTGCAAACAAAGAAGCTATAAAAGAAAGTATAAACATATTTTACCTCGTAACAACTTTTTTTAAAAAAGTTTTGTCTGGCAAAAGAAAAAATAAAAACAATAGACAAGGGGCTTAATAGATGGCTCAGTGGTTAAGAGCACTGGCTGCTCTTCCAAAGGACTGTACTGGTCATTTTCTCACAACCTTAGGGCAGGGAGAACAGAAACAAACTAGTAAGAACTATATGACCTGCCAATTAAAGCCAGAAGAAAAGTCCTCCCCCTTTAAAGATTTATTATTTTGTGAACAGGTGTTTTGCTTATGTTTAGGTTTATGCACCATGTGTATGCAATACCCGCAGAGGCCAGAAGTGGATGTCAGATCCCCTGGACCTGGAGTTACAAATGGTTGTAAACTGCCATGTGGATGCAGAGAACTTGAGTTCTCTGGGAGGGAAGGATGAAGTCTTAACTGCTGAGCCATCTCTCCAAGCCCCAAAGCACCATTTTTTTTTGGGTGGGGGAGGGTTCAAGACAGGGTTTGTCTTTGCAGCGCTGTCCTGGAACACTCTCTGTAGACCAGGCTGGCCCTGAACACACAGAGATTGACTGCCTCTCCCAGTGCTGAGATTAAAGGCATGTGACACCACTGCACGACTCAAAGCACCATTTTTTTAAAAATAATATTTATTTATTTATTTATTATGTATACAATATTCTGTCTGTGTGTATGCCTGTAGGCCAGAAGACGACAGATGGTTGTGAGCCACCATGTGGTTGCTGGGAATTGAACTCAGGACCTTTGGAAGAGCAGGCAATGCTCTTAACCTCTGAGCCATCTCTCCAGCCCTCAAAGCACCATTTTTAACATCTGGAGATTTCTATGGTGTAAATCCTCCCACTGTGCCCAATTTCAAATCATCAGTTGATGTCACTGGGGGAAAATAGATGTAAATAGAAGGACTTTTGTTTGATTTAGAAACATATCTATTCCTGAAATACAAGGGCTGGCTATTAGCCACACCTGTTGACAATAACCTTGAGAGAGCGGAACTCTCCGGTCCACAGCTAGGTGAGACCTTTGTTTGAGGTAGACACACAATAACCTTGAAGGAACTAGAGAGGTAAATTGTTCAACGTGGAAATAGGCTCATATTTTCAGGCCTCCACATACAATTATATGAATTTGAAGAGGAGCTAAGAGAAAAGTTAAGTAAGGGCATAGTTATGTATTGCACATGTATATGCATTAAAAAAAATTTAGACAAGGTCTCACTACACAGTTCTCGACATCCTGGAACTGGCTATATAGATCAGGCTACCCTCTAACTCACAGAGATCTGCCTGCTTCTGCTTCTGGAGTGTTGCAATTAAAGGCATGTACCACCATACCTGTCTTATATAGAAATATTTTCAACTAAAAAAAGAAGGAAATAAACTATACTGAGCCTCTGACATCTGCCCAGTTCCTTACCAGACTGCATATAGCAGGCACTCCAGAATACAGGATCCTGTAAGTCATGGTTCCATTCTTTTTTTTTTTTAAAGATTTTATTTATTATGTATACAATACAGTGTGCTGCCTCCATATATGACTACATGCCAGAAAAGGGCACCAGATCTCATTGTAGATGGTTATGAGCCACCACATCATTGCTGGGAACTGAACTCAGGACCTCTGGAAGAACAGTCAGCGTCCTTAACCTCTGAGTCATCTCTCCAGCACGTGGTTCCATTCTTTGGTTCAGCTAGAAATATAAAAACAAATACACGGAAATTAAATACAAGACAGGGACAAATACAAAAACTAAACCTGCTACTTCTCTCCAAGACTTCTCTGCCCCAAGCTGGATGCCAGGTCAGATACCTCCACTTCCAGAAGGCAGCTTGCTTTCTTCTCCTGATGGAACACTGCCTGCCTCTAAAGATACATTTTATCTTTCAGCTTTTACTGTTTTACTGGTAACTGCTTTACTGCTAATCACCATGGAAACAGAGGTAGAAAATGTGAAAAACACAACCCAGGGAGCCACAGAGAGTAAAGAATTTTCCAGGTGATACAAGATTTGGTTCTGGCGTCTGGCTCTTGCTCCCTTCCAACAAGACTCCTGGAAGGCCTCTGTGGGTACTCTACCCCTCTCTTGTGTTCCAGAGCCTAGTGTTCCTCCCCACGATTTCTGCTTGGGTGGCCTTGGGGATGATCCATTACTTCAAGGGGTTTCAGTTCTTCTAGGCCTCTCCTTTACTGGGGTTTTATCTTGGTACAGCATATAAAAAAAAAAAATAGGCAGACAGCAATCTGAGTCTCCAGACCAAGGATTAATAGATAAGCCCCAGTAAATTCCAGCTGGCCCCAGCAGCCTTTCTCCAGGAAGTTCCAGCCCCGAAGAATGCTCCACCCGGAGAACCTCTCTGCTGGTTAAAGTCCCTCTCGCCACTGGAGATCCCCACCACTCGAAAACTGTAGCCTTCTCACTTGGAGGGGACCAGCTCACTCCAGGGCTTGTCTTCAGCCACAAGGCTGCTGGGTGTCCTTGGTCACGGAAAGGCTACTTTACCTCCAAGTTTTTGCTTATTTATTGTTTTTGTTTTGCCTGTTTTCTTTTTTTGGCACACAGTCTCATTATGTAGCTCTAGCTGGCCTGGAACTTGCTGTGTAAACCAGAATGACCTAACTCACAGAACTCTACCTGCCTCTGCCTCTTGAGTGACAGTGTGCACCAATATGCTGGGTTGTCTTGTTTTAAGACATTTTTCTTTTATGTGTATGGGTGTTTCGCCTGCATGTACGTGTGTACCACGTGCATGCAGTGCCCATGGAGGTAAAAAGAGGGTACTGGGCCACTAGAAACTGGAGATACAGACAGATGTGAGGTGCCATGTGGGTGCTGGGAACCAAGTTAGAATCCTCTGTAAGAGCAGCCAATGCTTTCACTGCTGTTCCATCTCTCCAGTCCCTTTTTTGTTTATGAGACAGGGTCTCATATAGCTCAGGCTGACCTTGCAATTGAGACGTAGTCAAGGCTGACCTTGAACTCCTGACTCTCTTAATCTCCACTTCAAGAGTGCTGGGATTACAATTAAGTGCTACAATGCCCAGCTGTTGCTTCAGATTTAATCACAGCACTCTGTGTTTGGGGTTGAAGCATATGTATCCCATGGAGTTTGTAGAAGTCAGAGGACAGCTTTCCTGGGTGGGTGCTTGTCTTCCACCTTGTTGAAGTAAGGTCTCGTATTTCTGCTGCTGCACAGCATACTCACTACCTTATCCATGAACTCTATCTCACTCTAGGAATGCTAGGATTACAGATGCTTGCCATGGCTCAGCATTTCACATGGGTTGTAGGGATTGAATTCGGGTCACGGGGTTTTGGAGGCAAATGCTTTACCTGTTGAGCCAACTCTCTGGCTCCTAGACACAGCTTTTGGGAAACCTCTGTGTTCAATATTTCATTGATTACATTCAAATTTTACACTTATCTAGCTTCTTAAGGCATTTATATAAAGAAATGGACAAGGAAACATTCAGGAGGAAAAGACATAAGGTTTCATTAGAAGGTCCAAGTTGATGTCAATCCTATGGGATCAGGAAGCCAAAAAAGAAAAATAGAGAACATACTCTTTTTTGCTTTCCATTTTCCTTTCTTTCTCTTCTGAGATAGGGTTCCTATATTGCCTAAGCATGCCAATCAATCCTCCTGCCGCAACTTCCTGAGTAGTGGGGACTATGGACAAGTTTTCCCAACTCAGAGTTTGGAGTCTTAATAATCAGAAAGCCACCTGAGCCCAGACAGATTGAGGGGGTGGGCAGGGAGGCCGGAAGTCAGAGGCAGCAGAGGAAGAGCACAGAGGAAACCGAGAACAATGTTGAGTGCTGGGAACAGGGCTTGAGGAGAAGGACTTCATTCCTGCACCTGAAGCCTGAGAAACTGAGGCAGCTACAGTTACCATTGTCGGCAGTTTGTTTTGATTTAATCTTGTTTTTCTGGCTACAAATACTAACTGTAAACATATGAAAAGTGAGAGAACCAGGCAAAACTTCCCAGCCCTTAGAAACATAATCACAATGATATTTGAGTGCATGCATCCAGAGTGCTTTCCTCTGCACAAATGGACACATTTTATATGCACATATTTGTAAATTGTTACAAAATTCCTATCATAGAAGAAACCTGACCCTTTAGAGTTTAAACAATCTCAAGCCTG
Source organism: Ondatra zibethicus (assembly GCA_004026605.1). Classification (NCBI taxonomy): domain Eukaryota; kingdom Metazoa; phylum Chordata; class Mammalia; order Rodentia; family Cricetidae; genus Ondatra; species Ondatra zibethicus. The sequence goes on from PVIU01000078.1 coordinate 300,521, forward strand.
CAGTTAACTGTGTTCCCTCATCTCACCTATGTATACACTAGAAATGCTAAGCAGGGATGGAGAGATGGCTCTGCTCTTCCAGAGGACCCGGTTTAGTTTCCAGCACTCATATGGTCATCCACAAGCATCTGCAACTCCAGTTCAACAGAATATGACATCCTCTTCTAGCCTCCACTGACACTGCACATATGTGGTACACAGACATACATGCAGGCAAAACACCCATACATATAAAATAAAAAGAAATAACTGTTTTTAGAAATGCTAAACAATAAACAAATAAAATGCCCTAGTCTTCACTCTTCCTCTACTCATGACCTGAGTGCTCTTTTAGAAACGTATTTGCTCAAAAAGATTGTTATTCTTTGAGGCTAACCTGGTCTACAGAGTTAGTTAGTTCCGGGACAACCAAGGCTACACAGAGAAATCCTGTCTTGAAACCCCCCCACCAAAAAGGTTATTTTTCTCCCTCTTCTCCCTCCAATGGTAAGTACCTGCCTGCCTAGTGTAAGGCCTGGGTTTATCTTCAGTATTACAAATAAAGAACATCAAAAGTTGTGGCTCCTCCTTCCTTTCTTGGTGCCTAAACTATATGCATAAGTAGATAATCTACCAATGCAGTCAAGATATATTACCCTGGAGTTGGTTGTAGCTTGTGGGTTTGGGTTTCCCCCACCCCACACGTAAGCTATCTTGGACATCTGTCCCTGTCAATATCTAAGCATTATTGTGACTGGCAGGTGTGGACTCCGCTCCAGAAAAAAACAGTATTCTTTAGATGTTGGTGACTGTGGGCATGCATTAGGATCCTGGGGGAGTTTTCATGCTTTAGTAAATGAGCATTACAACCACCAGCGAGAGAGTTTCTTCAGATTCTGAACTACATTCACAAGCAACGGACCTACTTCAATCCTTCAAGGAAAAAAGGTGAGATATAAATTAGCTTGATTATTTATTCAGAGGCATTTCAACACAGGAGCAAAGAGTTCTGTCCTCATAATTAGAAGTGAAAGCTGAAAAAACAGAGAAAATTCACCAGCACAAGTTTTTCCTTTGTTACCTCTGTTAAAAAGGCATGTATATAATCGTTATTTAACTATTACTTAATATGACACTTTTGCTTATTACTGAGTCTATTACACTAGAGAACAGACAAAGCATTCAGAGCATTCTTTGCATGTTATCATCCTGTTGGGATCTCCCTGAATCTTGCTAGGCTTTTTTTTTTTCAAATATTCTACATGTGCTTGAAAAGAAAGTAAATTAACCATGCAAAGTTGCCCTCAATGAAGGAAGAAATCGGAAGACTAAAGTCCACATTTCTAGTACGATTAACATCTCACACTGTGGATATAGTTCAGGGGTAGAGTAGTCATTCACCTAGCATGTATGAGGCCCTGGATTCCATTCTCATCACTGCAGAGAGCGAGAAAGAGAGAGAGGAGATAGGTAGATAGAACAGGGAGGGGGAAGGGAAAGGAGAAAGGAGAAAGAAGAGAGGGAAGAAAAGAAGCAAGAGGAAACCTTTCCAGTTGAGTGGTTTCTCAGGATCCCCTCAGAGACCCAAATCCAAAGTTGTTCAAGTCTCTTGTATTATCTGCACATAGCACTTTAGGTTACGTCTAGATTATTTATAATACCTTGGTGTGGGAGGTCCTTCTATCTACAAGTTGTTTTTATTGGTTAATGAATAAAGAACTACTTTGAGCCCATAGCAGAGAAGGGCAGAAAGAGCTAGGAAAACTAAAGTGAATGCTGGGAGAAAGAAGGGCGGAGTCAGAGAGGTAGCCCTGAAGGAGACAGATGCCAGAACTTTAGCCAGTAAGCCACAGCCACATGGCCATACACAGATTAATAGAAATGGGTTTAATTAATATGTAAGAGTTAGCCAATAAGAAGCTAGAGCTAACAGGCCGAGCAGTGATTTAATTAATACAGTTTCTGTGTGATTATTTTAGGTCTAAGCAGCCAGGAACCAACAAGCGGCCTGCTACTACAATACCTAAAACAATGTAATTAGTTTAGAAGATGACAAAAAGTCTGTACACATTCAGAACAAAGGTTTCTTTTTCCTAAAATATTTTCAATCCTCATACAAAATTTTTAAATTTATATTTATCTTCATCTGATGTGTATGAGTGTTTTGCTTTCATATAAGTATGTGCACTATGTGTATGCCTGATACTCAGAGAAGCAGGAAAAGGGTTCAGCACCCCCTGGAACTGGATTACAGCCAATTATGAGCCAACATGTGGGGGCCAGGAAAAGCAGCCTGTGCTTCTAACCCCTGAGCCACTCTCCAGTCCCAACTTGAATCCACAACTGAATCCACTGATGCAGAGGGCCTGCTGCTATATAGGACATCCTGAAATTCACCTTGCTGAAATCATCAAAGTCTTTTTAAAACAGAATTTTTTTAAAGTAAAAATGTTGTTTAAAATTGTCAATCCAAGGGGCTAGAGAAATGGATCAGTGGTTAAGAGCAGTTTGCTGCTCTTCTAGCCGACCCAGGTTTGATTCTCTGCACTCACATAGTTGGCTTGCAGCCAGTTCCAGAGACACTAACATCCTCTTCTGGCCTCCTTGGATACTAGGCACCCACATGGTACACAGACATACATGCAGGCATAATACCCGTATGTATAAAAACTTGGCAAGCCATATAGAAGATTCCAAAGTTGAAAGTAACAATTCCCTGATTCCTCCCTTATAATCCAATCCTGGAGATGCTGCCAACTGTGTTTCTGCAAATAGTCCTGACTTACGATGGTTCCACTTAATGGCTTTAGACTTTATGACAGTGTCAATGCAATACACATTCAGTGTGCACTGGGATTTTGATCTTTTCCTGGCCTAGCTATATGCTACAAAATACTCTCTGGTGGGTGTTGGGCAGGGGCTGTGAGCTGCAGCTCCTCATCAGCCAGGAGACACAAGCAGCACTCTACAGTGTACTGTGTGGCTAGACTGTGATGTATGAAATGCATTTTCTTTTTTTTTCTTTTTTTTTTTTTTTTTTGTACCTGGAGGGACAGCCGTGGGTGCTGGGAACCGAACTCTTATATTTTTGGTTGTGAGCCTAGCCTTTAACGGCTGAGCCATCCCTCCAGGCCTGAAATGCATTTTCCACTCTCAATGTTTTCAGTTTACCATGAGTTTAGCAGGCTGTAACACCATCAGTCAAAAGATAACTGTACTTCCTTGTAGACATTGTCTATGCGATACAAGAATATGTTAGTAAACATTATATGTCTGACCTTAAAAGGAAAACACACAACACAGAAAAGACTGCATTACATGCATACTTTGGTACACAGTGCTTTCCCCCTTTATCTCAAGGTATCTTTTTTGTATCAGCACATTTATATCTTCTCCAGTGTTTTTAGTGGTTGAATAGTATTCCAGGATAAAGTTGTTCTGTGGGGTACTTAGTTGTCCTTTGATGGATACTTGGAATTATTTCCAGTCTGGTGGTTATGAATAATAATGCTACAGGCAGCTTTCCTTTACACATGAACTTTGTAGCTGTTCACCTACTCTTTTCAGGCTGTTTCCTCCAGTGACCCTCATCCAACTTTCTTCTTTCCCTGTGCGGCAGACCCAGATATTCTACTTCCTTCCTTCCCTTTGGTGGCTGCCATTTGTCCTTTGAGTTTGTCTGCCTCTAAGCCTCACTAAAGAGCAACTGTCTGTCCCTGCCTGGTGATCAACACGGGGACATTTCAGTTTTAAGTGGGTTTGCCAACACTCCACAATGTAAGCTGGGCTAACAAAAGCTCACGAAGTGTGATTCACCTAGTAGGCCCTGGCTCTGGCTCCTGTCCACCTTAGGCAAGAGTAAGGGAAATGCCTATTTTACAGAGTTCTCTAACCCAATTTCTAACTCCAATACTGGGGGGTTGTCAGATTAATTCTCCCTCCCATAATATGCCTGTTTGTCAAGCCTGAGAGTGCCACATTTTCAGAGAAATCTTAGTGATTCTGAGCACCCTAGATTTGGGGTTCCCATTCAGTGAGCCTATGGTCTGTCAGTTCTGTTGGTCCTAACCATGTGCTCAAACCAACAAGTCCCCTTAATTACTATACAAATAGATGGCTGCAGTGTTCTATAATCAACAAACAGCCTAAAAAAGTCAGAATTTCTGGTTCCAAGGGAAGCTAATCCCGAGTGAGTTGTACCGAACCTCCAAGTACCCGTAACCAAGGCTGGCATAAGTGCTCCGGATGCAGAATTTCTGAAGCCCCATGGAGAACCAGTGTGTGGGGACGGGGAAGGCGTCACAAAGGGACCCATTTCATAAGAATTCAATCTCCGAGTGAGCTGTGAGTGCAGCGCCTTATGGGTCGGTGCATCTGCAGACACCTGTCGTTTCCCCCATTTGCTCTGCTGAACCAGAGCGGCGCCGAATCCCCCAGGCTGATCCCTTGACTTTCACACCTGTCCACATTTAAGTGCTCCATTGTGATCGAAGCCAGCAGACAAGGCCTCTAGAAAATCAGGCATAGCACTTTTTGGCTCTGCTCTATCACACAAACATCATTCTAATTTTCTGCTCCTGGCTGCTCAGAAGGGCTGCTTTCTGCCCAGGTCATAAGGAGAACACAAAGTAAAGTTTGTGCTTGGAAGAGTTCAGAAAGAGAGCATTATGGTGAGGGACATGTGAGCCCCTAACAAGGGAAACTGGATTCCAGAGGAATTCTGGCCCAGAGGCTTGGAGTATGACACTGAGCGCTCAGACTTGAAGCCTGCTTCAAGAGTGAAGGCAGACTTGGTGAGTGGGATGGAGATGGCTGCGGTGGTGGCAGCCCAGGGTTTTACAAAAGCATAGAATGTTCCCAGGCTCCTTTGATACAATGCGTTTTCCTGTACCTCTAGCTGTTTCTGTCAAGAAGTTGAGTGTCTGGGATGGAGAGTCAAGGGACATAGGCAAGGAACAAGAACATTACTGACAGGGACCCCAGCTAGGAGTAAGTGACTTCTGGGTGATTCCTAGACCTTCACTAGACCTTCAATTGGGGATGTCCAGGTGTTTCCTAGGCTTGCACTGATTCTGCCTTGGGTACATCTTCCTGCCAAGTGTCATCCATAATGATATAAATAAATGACAGCTATTAGTAACTAGTTAATAATAGTGATCATCAGAATGAAGATTTATTGAGCACTTACTAGATACTGCCAGACACTATTACAAGCTCTTTATTTGTATAAACTCAATTAATACAAACCAATGAGGCTAGCACTACTGCTATGTTCATTTCCCACATGAGAACTCTGGGGCATGGGAGGGTTAAGCAACTTCCCTAAGAACAAAAAAGATCAGTAAAACCCAGGTAGGCTGGTTTCAGAACATACTCTCCTACACACCCTGCTGTTTTGCTTCTCGATACAGTCAGAGCCCTGTCCATCTGAAGCACCAGGAACGATGACGGTCTACACAGAAGATAGTGAGGGATTGGAAGGTGTCACATGGCATGGCAAATCTTAAAAGTTGGCAGAGGGTGGAGGGGTGGGGGGCAGCCATGTCTTATATGATACTTTGTTTAGTTTTCTTGTATGTGATGAATTTAGGAACAGCATGGTCAGAGTGCTTATTAGAGATAGTAGAGGCTTTGATGTGGAAAGAGGATTAAAGCAAAGCAAAGTGGAAGACAAGGAGGCCACCACAGACGTTGTCACAAGAGACTCTGAGGACCGTTGACCTCTGTCAGGGTGCAGCTGAGAGACAGAAAGGATTTTTGAGTATTCAAAATAAGGATTCTTCCAGCTGGGAAATGTTAACACAAGCCTTTAATCTCAGCACTTGTGGGCAGAGGAAGGCAGATCTCTATGCATTTGAGACCAGCCTGGTCTACAGAGCAAGTTCCAGGACAGCCAAGACTACACAGAGAAACCCCATCTCAAAAGAAAAAGAAAAAGGAATATGGGTAAAACAGAGAAAAATGCAATTAACAAGATATTCGAGTTGTCCCTTAAATATAGAAATAAATATTAAACCAAATAAGTAAGGCTAATGTAAAATAAAACAACGAAATATTAGAGGTCACACTAAGAAAAGTGATACTCTTGTATGCCAATAGGGGAAAGTAAATTAATTCAGCCATTTATGGAAAGCAATTTGGAAGCACACAGTAAACTTCATAAAGCAACACGCCATAGCCCAGTAATTTCCCTTCTGATTATATAACCCATAGAGGCTCTTGTACACAGACACAAAGACGGGGACAGAGATGTCCATGGCAGCATGGTTTGTCATGGGCAAATAAAAATGCAGACTATTAACACATAAATGAAATACACATGTGAATTTTTTTATTTTATTTTTTGAGACAGTGTTTCTCTGTAGCTTTTGAGCCTGTCCTGGAACTCACTCTGCAGACCAGGCTGGCCTTGAACTCATAGAGATTCATCTGTCTCTGCCTCCCAAGCGATGGGATTAAAAGCGTGCGCCACCACCCAGCATATGTGCATATTTTTAAGATACATACAAAGTAATCCTATACATTCTTATTGACTGAATTTGCAAGAGAGAGACCCTTTCAGTTAACTTCAAAACCACTATAGTGGGAAAGAGGGGAATTAGAAGGGGATGGCAGTTTTAAAAATAAAAAGACAAGAAAAGAACTAACTAGATAAAAGATTAAGAGTTGGGAATGCAAACTAGTGGATGTGTTCTTATATTATTCTTTGTATGTAACTATATATTTTATATTTGTAAAAAAAAAAAACAACCAAGAGTTTACAAAGGTACTCGAGGTGCAAAATCAGTAAGATCTGCTTACTGGTAACCCAATAAAGCTGAGGGTGAGCAAGGAAGGCTAGGCAGTCAGATGTATGCTAACCACAACACATCCTACCTGTATCCAGCCTGGTAGTGTACTATGTGGCTCTATCATCATTTGTCTAACCAATCAGTTCTCTTTCAATGTTTTGCTGCTGATATTATGACAAGAAATGCCTTTAAACATTCATCTTAATGTTCATGTCTATCTGCAAGATGTGTAAGAACATATACATTATATATTTTTGATAGATATTGATCATTGGTCCTTATAGATGATCATAGGTATTGGTACTTGTGGTACTTTCTTTAAATAAGAATGAAGATGTAGGCAGTTGGTAGAATGCTTGCCTAGCACACAGGAAACCCTGGATTTGATCCCATGCACACATTTGGTGTGGGAACACACACTTACAATCTTGGTACTCCATAAGTGGAGGCAGGAGAATCCAAAGTTCAATGTCACCTTTGGTTACATACGGAGTTCAAGGCCAGACTAGGATATGCCAGACCTTATCTTAAAGAAAAATTATTCAGGGGCTGGAGAGATGGCTCAGAGGTTAAGAGCACTGGTTGCTCTTCCAGAGGTCCTTACTTCAATTCCCAGTAACCACATGGTGACTCACAGCCATCTATAATGAGATCATGTATCCTGGCATGCATGCAGGTAGAACACTGTATACATAATAAATAAATAAATAATAAAAGAAAAATTATTCAGTAAGAATCTTGGCCAGGTGGTGGTTGCACATGCCTTTAATCCCAGCACTCAGGAGGCAGAGGTAGATGAATCTCCATGAGTTTGAGGCCAGTCTGGTCTACAAAAGCAAGTTCCAGGACAGCCAAGGCTACACTGAAAAACCCTGTCTCAAAAAACCACCCCCCCCCAAAAAAAATCTTGCCTACTCTTCAGAACATTCCTTTAGGCAGAGAAATGTTCATTACTTCTTTTGGTTCCTAGAGACATTTGGTTGGATTGGGCTAAACAGTGGGGTGAATTTTGGGGGGTGAACATAATCTCATAGTGCTATAGTGGGGTATATGTGAAATCACTGGGAACTGCCTGCTTTGACAGCAGGCCTGTCATGTCTCACTCACGGCTCCCCAGGGTTTGGTGCTATGAGGAGAAGCAACAGACCCACATTCCCATGTGGAAATTATGGTCTAGAGACACTGCCCCCATTTAGTCAGGAATGTGCCCTCCAGTGCTCCCAGTCCCACCTCCTTCCACACTGAGCTGAGTACCAGGTACCATTTATCATCATGCTGATATGGACGCTGGACCAGGCCACTTTTTCTAATTTGTAGGAATGCGGTGATTAAATGGGTCAGAATCCAGAAACTGCTTAGAACAGGGTCTGACCCACAACATATCCAATGAGTGTTTGCTGTGGATATCATCAGTGTTAAGAAATATTCTTTGACTCCATGTCTCTAGAAAGAGATAGGAAAATGGATCTGATTTTATTTCAATTTTATTGATTGATTGATTGATTGATTGATTGATTGAGGCAGGGTTTCACTGTACTAGAACTCTCTAGTAGTTCAGGCTGACCTCAAAACCTTAAAGCACCACCTACCTCTGCCTCTCCAATGCTGAGATTAAAGGTAGCTTCCTGGCTACTAATATTTCTTCATTACCTACCTAGTCCCTGTGGGGCTAAGTGTGAGAACGTTGATTGTGCTGCTCAAAACAAAAACAAAACAAAATCTAGAAGTTTGTATAGAATCTCTTGAATTTAAAAAATCTTTTCACACCTTTACAAGATCTCCTGAGTAAATTGGGAGCATGGGGACCATGGGAGAGGATAGAAGGGGAGGGGAGAGGAAGGGAAGGTAACAGAGAAAATATATAGTTCAATAAAAAGAATTTTTAAAAAAAGTACAGGATAGAATCAATGATGATGAGAAAAAATAATAATAAAAAAGTACAGGAAAAATTTTTTCCATGTCTTTAAAAAATTATTTGGGGCTTGATATAGAAATATAGGCCTATAATCCCAACCCTCCGTGATCATGAGTTTAAGGCCAGTCTGGTCTACATAGTACTTTCCAGGTTAGCCAGGCTACACAAGCAAGACAGCATCTCACAAAATATAGACAACAATGGATTAAAACAAACAACCTCCTTGGGGCTAAAATTCACACCTTCCTAGAAGGCTATCTTATGACTCAGGCTCAGCATTCAGCTTAAAGCTTGAAGATAAAGACCTATAAGGCTAGGGATGTAACACAGTGGTAGCATGAATGTGTATGTGTGTGTGTGTTTACATATGTCCCTGTGTTTACATATGTCCCTAGCACCATAAAAAAAAACCCACAAGATGCACCATGGTTGGGGCTAGATAGTTCAGTGGTTAAAAGCTGGCTGTTCTTCCAAAAAACTGGGCTCAATTGCTAGCACCCACATGATGACTCACAACTACCTGGAATCCCAATTCCGGGATATCTGGTACCCTTTTCTAGTCGCTGCATACTTATGGTACAGACATATATGCTGCCAAAATACCTATAACCTCAAAATAAAAATAAGTAAGTCTAAACACACACACACACACACACACACACACACACACACACACACACACACACCATAGTCAATATGTTGAATTCTGCTAAGAGCAATGCAAAGGTCTGAGATCAAATTATTAACCCCAAAAGGCTCTCTACACCTCCAGGGAAATCAAGTTCTTCATGATGGACATTTTGAACTATCCCCTCTCACCCATATCCCTCTTGCAGGCACTAGATTACTGAAGACCCAAGAGAGGTTAATCAGCCTCCTCTCTGTCTAGAAGGTGTTACAGTACAGGAAGGAAAAGACACACTAATAGAAAAAGAAGGATCAGTGTCTCCTACTATATGCAGTGAAATGTACAGGGATATCTCCCTGCCAGCAAGTTAACATTCAAGTCTTCAGGAAAGACGATCTGTAATTCAAATCAGTTCGGAGCTCAGACACCATGTGAACTGCACTAGCATTCTCTGTGCCCCATCCTGGGGCAGTTGTTAATTATTCAGTTTCAAAACTTTCTAATGGCTCACTAACCATGTGTGAGAAATGCCTGACTGCAGGCTGGAGTCTCTGAAACCAATAATTCCCAAAACTTACCTTACATTTTTAGATAGACAAGTCTACTACCACTGTAGAAACTTGGACCTCACTCTCTCCTCTTCCCTCCTATATGTATACACACCAACACAGGTCTATGTCACAAGGAAAAAAAGGTCCATAGAATGTGTGTGTGTGTGCGCGCGTACTATGTATATTACATGCTTAAAGTCAAAATAGCTGTGATGGCACATGCTTATAATCCCTGTTCTTAGGAGGTAGAGGCAGGAGGATTGTGGGGAAGATGGGCTACCTAGTGAGCTCAAGGCCAGCCTGAGCTAAACAGTGAGGCCCTGTCTCAAAACAGCAAGGGTCAGGGACGTAACTAGATGGCAGAATATTTGCCTAGCGTGGATAAGGCTCTGAAATTGATCCCCAGCAAAGATGACAAAGAATGAAGTAACTAAGCAGTAGTATAAGAATTGTTAGATATGTTAAAATTCACGAATATATTTCTCGTGTGTCTGTGTGAGAAACTGTCTTGAAACATTCCATAGGGAAATAACATGAAACAGGCGTCCTTAGCTGCGGGGTTTGCAGTTTTACTACTTACTCCTAGGATATTTGGATTGTGTGACATTATATTAAATTTGGCACCTCACAGGTGGTCCCTGAAGCTAAACTAGTGCTTTTCCTAATCATTTGCTCAGCCCTGTCGAATTCAACATGTTTGCAAAGGTGCTCTCTCTCTCTCTCTCTCTCTCTCTCTGTGTGTGTGTGTGTGTGTGTGTGTCTTGAGCCATGGTGAGCTCACCTTTCCCTTCCTGAGACCCTTATGTGGTCTGTCTTTCTCTGTCAGGCTTTCAAGTTAATTGTTTCCTGTTTCTCTGAGTCTGTTCCTTATCCCCCTCTCAGACCACCCTCCACACAATCCTACCCCCACCCTCTCCCCAGCTCATGAGTCTTTGTCTCTTGGCCTGCCCTTGGGCACCCTCTGAGAGCCTTGGAGTTAATTTCCAAGTAGAGCAATCTCAACACAAAAACATAACATTCTTATAAAGCCAGAAGTTGCTTTCCATGTTTCTAGATTTTTAGCGAGTCTTTGTTATGTGCTGATAGTCTTTATTCTCTTAATCCCTGAATGCTGAGGTTTCCTGTGAGATCACAAGTCTTTGTGACTGCTTGAGTTCACTGGCATCCCTTAGACAGTCACTGTTCCCAGAGCTTGCTGTCCCTAGTGACACTTTTCCCTGGCTATCTTTCCCATTCCTCTCATGAGTGTCAGAGCCTGCTGACTTCGGAGTTGCTGCTAGAGTGCCAGATAGCTCACAAATACTTTATACACACGGGGAGGGGAGGCAGGGCTAGAGACAAGTCTCAGTGGTTCAGAGCACTGGCTGCTCTTCCAGAGGACGCAGAGCTCAATTCCCAGCACCAACATGGTGGCTCACAACTGCCTGTGACTCCAGTTCTAGGGTCATTCACTGTTGCCTTCTGGCCTCTCTGAGCAGCAGGCATGCAAGTGGTGCACAGACATACATGTAGACAGAATACTCACATACATAAAAATAAATAATTTAGCCTTTATTCCCAGCAGACAGCAGGCAGAGGCAGGTGAATATGTGAGTCCAAGGCCAACCTGGTCTACAGATCGAGTCTGAGGACAGCTAGGGGTACACAGAGAAACCCCTGTCTGGAAAACCAACCAAATAAATAAATAAAGTTTAAAAAGCCACTCCAGGTTCTGAACCTTTGCTTCCTTATCCCCACACTCAGAAATCTTACCAAACTAGGTGTTTACAGTCTGGCCTTCCTTTCTCAAATTCTTTTCTCTGTGTTAGCTCTCTCACCTGGTCTTGCTGACATTATTCATCATCCCCCATCCACATCTCTGTTTTTCTCTCCTATCTTGCCACCCCATGAGAGCACACACGAGAGCTCTTTTGACAGCTTTTACAGTCTATAGTTCCCTGGCCATCTATCTTCAGTCTACTACAAAGTACAAGAGGAAACAAACCAAAAAGCTCTCACAAAACTGAGAATAACTTAGTGGCAGTGTGTTTGCCTCATATGCATGAGACCTGAATTTCATCCTCGGTACCTTAAAAAGGTGGGGGAAGCCCTTGACTGGGAATATATATGTCTGTGCATAGTGTATATGTACACATTGAAAGTGAAAAGTGAGTAAAAACACATGACAGGGGTTCAATCCTCTTTGGAGGAAAGGAGCGTCTCAGGTTCTACCCACTTGTTAGTAATGCTGAATGCATCTCACCCTGCAACCCAAATCTCTATCTTTTTCCTGTGCAGCTTAAACAAAGAAAAGCCTTGATGTTTACTGAGGATTTAGGTAACTACTTCCCAGTTAAGGAGAGATTTTTTTTAAGTTGTGCTTTCATTATGACTCCATTTATTGATCAAGGGATTTCTTGCCTCACTTAACTTCATAATCTGCTGATCAGATTAAGAAAATGTGAAAACTATTGTTTGGCAGCATGAGTAGAGACTTTAAAGTGATGGTTTGGAGGCTGGTTGATTCAAATACTATAATCCAAGAAAAGTGGCTAATTGATCATGCAGAATGTGTTTTTATGCTTTATTTTTTTTATGGACTGAGCATGCAAAGAAACGAATCATCTTAAAAGTATTGTGGATGTGCTGTTATGGAAGCAGGGACTTCCTAGTGTAGAAACAGCAGACAGAAAGTACTACATCAAGGAAGGGACAGGAAATGATGCACGGAAAAAGGCATAAACATAGGTCATTATTCAACATATTTTCAGCACCTATGCTTTTTTTAATGTATCAAATAATACATATAAGCAGCACAATGAATTCTCCGTCATAAGAAGCACAAAAGTGCCCTTGATTTTGGTATTTCTGTCCTTACACCTTTCCTACCCAGTATACAGCTGTGTGTCCTGTGAAGACCAGTGTTTACTCTTAACCTCCTACCTCCTACTTTGCCAGCTTATTAGTCGCTTTATTCTCATTAATTCTTCCTCTTGAGGGCTACCAGGGAAGAGAAAAGAGGTGAACTTTGGGTCAGTCTAGTGTGCTTAGAAACAGAAGCAATTCAGTCTCAGTACAATAAATTTGGAAGACCTGTTCAAATTTTTTTGGATGTTGTTGCAAGAGGCGTGCGGGCCTGCTTTTGGTCCCGGTGGCCACCCAGTTCCCGCCGCCCGGTCCCTGGCTAGCTTATACCCGAAATAATTACACAGAAACTGTATTCATTGAAATACTGCCTGGCCCATTAGCTCTAGCCTTTTATTGGCTAACTCTCATTGTTTAACCCATTTCTAATAATACGAGTCGTGGCTTACCGGGAAAGATTCAGCGTGTCTGACCTGGAAGCTTCATGGCGGGCAGCTCTCTCTCTGACCCTGTCCCCTTTCCAGTATTCTGTTCTCTTTTCCTTGTCTATCTAAGTCCTGCCCTATGAAAAGGCCAAGGCAGTTTCTTTATTAACCAATAAAAGCAACCCAAATACAGAAGGACCCTCCTACACCAGTGTGTCATTAAGGAATTTGTTCTATCCAACTGAGGGAACATTCCTCTTAATTAAATCCTGGACATCTTTGAGATTGGTATTTTGTTTATTAACAAGCATTATAGGAATTTTTCAGTCTCTGGAATATTTTATTTAGCTCTTTTGAGACAAGATCTTGCTACATAGTCAAGACTAACTTCAATCTCTCTCTCTCTCTCTCTCTCTCTCTCTCTCTCTCTCTCTCTCTCTCTCCAGGGTTTCTTTGTATAGCCCTGGCTGTCCTGGAATTCACTCTATAGACCAGGCTGGCCTCCAACTCATGGCTGCCTCTGCCTTCTGAGTTCTGGGATTAGAGGCATGTACCACCACCACTAGGCTATTTCTCTCTTTCCTTACATTTCTTTGGTGTGTGTATGATGACAAAAGTCACAGGATGACTCGCTGGATGGCATCAGTTCTCTCCTTCTACCATGCGATCCTGGGTCGTGAAAGCAAGTTCCTTTATGCCCTGAATTCTCACCATAGCCACGACCTCAGTCTCTTCAGTCTCCCAAGTGCTAGGATTCAGGCCTTCCCTACAGCAACCGGCCTGTTCCGCCGGAGTCTGTCTGAAGGACAAAGGAAAGGGAACCATGCATTTGTACCAATTACATGACAGAATCTAAACCTGTTTACATTGCTGTTTTTTATGGCTTAAAATTACCCAGAGAAGTGAGTAATGTACCCATTCTATACACAGGGAGTGTGAGACTCAGAAATACTGTCTGACCAGTCTCTCAGCTTACAAAGAAAACCCAGACTAACCGCCTTCAAAGCACCGGCCCTTGACAAATGAGGAATGATCCGTACAAAAATCCCCCAAAACGTCTATTTGCAGGGACTTCAAGGGAAACCCATTACAGACAAACGCTTTTACACAATAAAAAAAATATGTAGATCAATGGCAGGCCCTTAGTGGAGTGGGGGGAGGGGCAAAAGCATATTACTGTATACAAGATCCCTCACAGAACGGCAAAATCACAATGGAAAGAGTAGATTACTGAGGAAATGGTGACAGCATTATGGCACTTTGGCCTAGGATGCTAAAGTGACTATGTAATATTAGCGCAGCTGTGCACTTCCTTAAGCACAATCGTGACAACTGTTGGACAACCTCATTGCAGACAGCTGCAGGCTCGGATTTACTTCTGCAAACCTCACCCCTACCCCTCGATCAGGCGGGTGTCGCCAGCTGTCGTAGCACTCGCCACAGTCTCCCTTTCCCACTCCCACGCACCCGCCAAGGCCGGCGCGGCCCCGACGCGGAGGCGCGCGCCCCAGGCACACGTGACGGGTCTGGGGAGGGCAGTTTTCATTTTCCCCTCCCCCTTCCAGAAGCCCCCGCCTTCCCCTTCTAGGATGAGGCTTTTTACTGGGTCACCACCAGAGTGACCCCCAGGTCAGCCAATCAGAACGCGGCACCTCAGGTAAGGCCCGCCCCCTGGCGGTCCTCAGGTTCCTTCCCGCTCACACCGGAGTCACTTCCGAAGAGAGAACCGCCATGAAGAGAGTAGGGGGTGCCGCCCACCTCTGCACCGACAGCCTCCCCGAGTCCCAGCAGCAAGACGGCAACCACGCACCCAGCTTCTCCATTCACAGCTCATGCCGCCGTCGCCAGCGGCGCCGACATGACAAGGCGCTGCATGCCCGCTAGGCCAGGTTTCCCCTCATCCCCAGCCCCGGGGTCGTCGCCCCCGCGCTGCCATCTGAGACCCGGTAGTACCGCCCCTGCTGCAGCGGGAAAAAGAACAGAAAGTCCTGGGGACAGGTACCGTGCAGAGGGCTTGAGAAGGGGCCGGGTCGCGGGGGCACGGGTAGAAGGGAGGACTGCGGACGGCTGCTCTTCAGTTCCCGCCATCCTCAGCGAGCTCAGGCCTTGATGTTCTGGGGCCTGCAAACCCTTGCCCCGCCTCCGCGCGGGGGCTTCTGGGAGTTGGAGTCTCCTTTTCTGTAGTTGGGATGTTGCTTTTGGTCTAGTGACCACGGTGGCTACGGAGAGCTCGCCTTAGGTAGAAGGTTATTTTTATTCTTTTCGAGAGCTTGACCTGGGACCCTCCCTACTCAGTGCATCTATTTAGATCGTTCTGATGCTGGTGGTTTCTACACTGTGCGTGAAATTATCTAAGATATGATAAGGAAAACCCAGGAATTACTTTATAGTACAATGTACACGATCATTCATACTAAAAAGATTTTTGGAATGCGCCCGTTTTCTCCTTGAGTAACTTTTCTGCCTCTCCAAGAGAGCTTTCTTTTCCTCTTTATTTTTTCTTCTCTTTCTCTCTCTTGTAAAGATTTTCTGGGAGCTATGTAATGATGGAGAATTTCATCAAATGACATCCTCTTACAATAAAACATACTTAAATTATCTAAGAACTTGGTACTGTCTTTTTTATTTTAATTTTTAAAAGTAACACGGTTAAAAGTAAACTTAAGCTTTAAAAGTATTGTGGCACAGACTCACAATCCTTTATCTTAATTCTGAACGCCAGAAAGCTATGAAAAACAAACGCTTCCATTAAGTTTTTTACCACAGCTTATTTGGCAGCCGAGGCAGGCTGGCCAGAGTTAATGCGAGGTTGTGAGTGGCCTTTATTCTACTGGTGTCATAAGCTGTGCTGGAGAATTATTAGTATGTTTGGCTGCAGGTTACAACACCAGACCATGCTGGGGGCCGTACATAATACATTCAAGTTATTACCTTCCCAAAGTCCAGTAAATCCAGAATTCTAACCTGTTTGGTCCCTGAACTTTCAGATAAAGGTTTGTGAGGCTGTCATAATCTTTTTAACCAGTTACAGATAAGTTATGGACATTTCTGTGCATTCGAACTTAGGAAGCAATTATTTTTACCTCTAGAAAGTTTCATTTATAGTTATGTGATTTACCTAAGCCATTTCCCTCCCCCCCTTTCTGGTGTATTTGGGAGGAGTATTAGGTTAATGCTTTAGGGAAGAGATATAGCGTTATATTTATCAAAAAGCTAGTAGTATTATTTTGATTTGCATTAGCTGCATATGGTTTCTTTTCCTCCTTTCCAGCTACCAATACTAGTGCGTCACTTGTCTTCCCTTTGCAGACTAACATTTCTTCCTTTACTTGGTGGTGGAGTTAATTTACCTAATGTAATTTACTTTCTATAAGCAAATGTATATATTCTCCTTTAACCTGTAACTTATCTTTCAGTCAGAACCATTTAGGTTCTATCAACATACCTTTCGAGTCTTAAGTAAGCCAGTAATGATGCACATTGCTCTTCTTATGTGACCAATAAAATGTACAAGTTAGAAAAGGACGTCAGCCTTGGATTTGGATTGCTCAAGCTTTTCACTGAGTAATCAAATCCGTCCACAGAGGAGACATGTTTAGTGACGCTACTGCTACTCGCTATCAGCAAAATGGATACATTTTATAAATTTTTTATAACTTATTTACTTTTATTTCATGTTCATTGATAATTTTGCCTGCATGTATGTCTGTGTGAGGGTGTCAGATCCCCTGGAACTGGAGTTTCAGACAGTTGTGAGCTGCCATGTGGGTGCTAGGAATTGAACCCAGGTCCTCTGGAAGAGCAGTCAGTGCTCTTAACTGCTGAGCCATTCCAGCCCCTCAGTAAGTTATTTACTCAATTTTCCTATACATGTAATATCGCCCTTTTATAAGCTTACAGCTCAGCGTGCATGAGTAAGTCAGAGTTTAGGTTTTGGTAATAATTGCTGTGTGCCCATGTTAGGGCACAGTAACCCATAAAAATTATTAGACCAGTTTGGTTTTAGGGCTTTTTTCCTTGTTAACTTTCACATCTCTGTTTTTCATTTTAGTTGGGTAGTTATGCTGTTTTTTTTTTTTAAATGCTTAAGAGTTTTTTTTTAATATTTTACTAATTTTTATTTTATGTGTATGAGTGTTTTGGCTGCATGTATATCTGCACCATGTGTGTGCCTGGTGCCTGAGGAGACCAGAAGAGGGTGTCACATACCCTGGAACTGGAGTCAGACATTTGTGAACAGCCAAACCCACTTCTCTGCAAGAACAGCAAGAGTCTTAAACATTGAGCCATCTCTTCTGCCCCTTGAACTCGTGTGTTTTTGTTTATATGGTTTTTTGGTTTGTGTGTGGGTGGTGTCCCATGAGACAAGGTCTCACTTTGTAGCTCTGACTGGTCTAAAATTCACTACATAGACCAGCCTGATCTCAAACAAATGCACCTGCCTCTGTCTCCTGAGTGCTGGAGTTAAAGGTGTGTACCACTGCTGCTGGCTAATCTTAAGGAATCTTAGATTTAGAAAAAGAAAAAAACATTTGAAACACAAGTTGTAGCTCATTCTAGTTTTTGCTGTTACTTAGTTTAGACTCATAAATGATTCTTTTTCTTTTGCCTTGCACATTCCTTTCAACTACCTCCCTAGAAACAACCTAGATGTTGTTTCTCCCATCTGTTATTCTGCTCCTGCTGCAGGAGTTTGTGAAGGTTTATGACTTATCTCCATTATTCACCACTTCCCTAGATTCACACTGCAGTTTTGCCATTTTAGTATTCTTGATTTCCTTGTCTCAATTGTATATATAAACTTAGAGAAAATTGGTTTTATTTTCAACTTCCTTATGGTTTAGCAAAGTATGATTACTATTGTCAGAACCTGATTAGTTACATCATAGAGTGGAATCCAGCTGGTATTATGTAATCTAACATTCACCACTTAATCTAAAGTATTTATGTTTTAATACTTGATTTTGTGATGCCATATTAGTTGTGCTTTTGTTTTCAGGAAACAGTCAATCATAGATTTCTTCAAGCCAGCTTCAAAACAAGGTATGCGTGTTGTTAATGTATTTTTGATGGGTTGTTTTAGAGGTGAAGAGGGCCTCCAAACTTTGATTATACTGTTCAGAATTAGAAATTGTACAGTTTTAATGAAGATGTGGTAAACATTAAGCCATTTGTTCTGCATTTTAAACATTTAAAATAATTCAGTTTATAGTGGGTTTTTTTTTTAAGTATTTTTTTTTTTTAATTTTTTCCCAAGACAGAGTTTCTCTGTGTAGATTTGGCTGTCCTGGAACTCACTCTGTAGACCAGGCTGGCCTTGAACTCATAGATCTGTCTGCCTCTGCTTCCCAATGTTTATATTATTTTTATTCTCTAATACAGTAGCTCACAAATGGAGCCATAGGGAGGTTAGATGAGGTAGCAGAAGGGATTCATGAATTTAAACTTCATAAAAGGTAAACCTATTTCTTAATTTCTCTCTTCTAAAATGTATTTTATTACCCAAATATTAATTGGCTTGAATTTTTTAGTATCTTCAATAATTTATAAATTGATAGTTAAATAGTAATAGAAACATTAGTTTATTTTTAATAACATACAGTTTGTATGTGTTTTAATTGTGGCTGTTTTAGACAAACATATGTTGGATTCTCCACAAAAATCAAACATCAAATATGGAGGAAATGGAGTATCCATCAATGGGACAGAACAATTTGAAAGGAAATTATCGTCACCAAAAAAACCCAAACCCAAAAGAATGTCATCAGAAGAAAGTCCTATTTTAGAAGCTTTCATGAAAGGTGGTAAAGAGCACCACAAAGATCATGGTGTAAATGAGTCACGTCGGGCTTGTATGT
This sequence comes from Ondatra zibethicus, assembly GCA_004026605.1. Classification (NCBI taxonomy): domain Eukaryota; kingdom Metazoa; phylum Chordata; class Mammalia; order Rodentia; family Cricetidae; genus Ondatra; species Ondatra zibethicus. Next base: position 319,512 of record PVIU01000078.1, read on the forward strand.
CAGTAGGCTCCAAATACTTACTTAAAGGAGCAGGTATGTATGCTCCTTCCTCTTATCGATTGTCCAAAGAGATGAAGGCACGAAAGAAAAAACACCGGTCTCCAGAGAGAAGGAAGTCACTGTTTATTCATGAAAGTAACAGGGAGAAGAATGACAGAGATCGAGGAAAGACCAATGAAGACTCCAGAAAACAGGCCCAAGTGACAGAAAGTGACATCTTCAAGAACAGCTCCAGAAGTGTTAGTAGCAGAAGCAGTCTGTCCCGGCATCACCCAGGAGAAAGCCCCCTGGGAGCTAGGTTCCAGTTGTCATTAGCTTCTTACTGCCGAGAACGAGAGCAGAAGAAGTTGAGAAAGGAACAAATGGAGCAGAGAATCAACTCGGAAAATTCTTTCTCAGAAACAAGCAATCTTTCCTTAAAATCCTCTAGTGTAGGGAAAAAATGTAAGCCAAGGCATGAGCACAGCAAACAGAATGATGCTGTACCTGGAAAGAGTAATCTGTCAAATCTGGTATGTACAATAATTACTGGGTTAGCTTTACCACTACTGTACCATGGTTAAATCCTAAGTCTAAAGATACTTAGTAATCTGTAACATTTAAGGAAATGCAGATACATAATTTGGGCTGACACTGAATTCATTAGGTTTCCTCCAACTCCCCTACATTGAATTCAGTAAATTTCTTTACCTTAATTTTTTCAGACTAGGAGCAAAGATCATTTCTAGTGGAAAGTAAACATTCAGGCAAGTATAGTCATTTTTTTTTAAAGTTAAGATTTCCAAAAGTAGGTACTGAAGGAATGGCAAATATAAAAGAACAAGAAACAATTTAGAGCAGTGGTTCTTAAAATGTCCTCGGAGCAGTAGTAGCACTAGCAGCACTTGGGAATTTGTCCGAAATGCAGTCTCTGCTTAGAGAAGCAGTGGAGTTGAAGCCCAGCAGTTCTTGGTTGTAAAGCCATCAGGATAACTGATGCACTCCAGAAGTTCAAGAATCACTGTTCCAGATATATATCTTTGATTTATTATTTTATTTAAACCTGTATGTGGAGGTGCCCATGGAGGCCAAAAGAAGCCATCAGATCCTCTGGAGTTGGAGTTACTGATGGTTGTGAGCTGCCTGATGTGGGTGCTAAGAACTCAAGTCCTACAAGAGGACAAGAATTCATAACTGCTGAGCTATTTCTCCAGCCCCATAAATAAATCTTTGATTGGGCATGGGTCTTAGAAACATAGTTGATGACTTAGAAAACTACATGTATTTTTTAGTTCTTGTCATTTTTCTTTTGAGAATACAGACTCAGATTAGCATCAGAGCTTTCCACTCTTCCCTAGAAAATCAACTACGCTGGTCTATGTAACCTAATCCTGGCTCAGAAACAAAAACAGTTTGGAACTAGGAATGCAGCTCTGGTTCAGTGCTTGCCCACAAGTATATAAAAACCCTGCGTTGAGTCCCCAGCATTGCATAGAAGTGCAGTTGATAAGCTGCTATGAAAACTTCAAATCAGATAAACCAGAAATAACTGACATTCTAGGAGTGAATAAAAAGAAATCTTGATTGGCATTGTGTATTACTAGAAGGTCTTGTAAATTCAGAGGCCTCTTTGCAATAAGATTGTGCATTTACTACAAACGTTGCTAATGATGAGTAGATATAATATTTTGTCCATAAACTAATAAGTTTTCAACTATTGTATTAATTTTTGAGTTATGAGTATAAATTACTGTTAGCTTCTGAAACATGAACTTCATTTTTGTGATTTTTTTAGCATATTTTATTATACAGATGGCAGTGTATGTGTGTATTTGGTATTGCATTTGGGCCTTCTGTCTCTGGACAAGCACTGTACCATTGAGCTACATCACCAGCCCATACCCTTATTTAAGATCTTTAAACTACCTCTGAGTATAGATGCTTGCTTTATTGGTCTAGAAGTCTGTTCAAATGTAAGTTCATATTTTTTACTTCTTCATAGGAAAATGGACATCTCTCAAGAAAAAGATCATCTTCAGACTCATGGGAACTTTCAGGTAGGTAGCATCAGATTTAAACATAGAATTTCTAAGTAAGTTTGAATCTTCTTCATATCACTTTTAAAAATAAATTTCAAATAATTCATTTCCCTTCCTAGAATTAAATGTCTCAGATAATAAGTTTTATAAAATTACATCCCAGAAGAATAATAGTCCAAGCTAGTATGGTAGCACACTTCTTTAATTTCAAGTACTCAGGAGGCTGAGGCAAGAGGATCTAGAGCTTGTAGTCAGCCTGAACGACACTGAGTAAGACCTGACCTCAAAAAAAAAAGTGCTTGAATTTATTCTGTATAATTTGTTGTCTTGATTTATCTCTGCCTTCTTCAGGAGTTCCTAATAGTGTGTTTTAGTAATATGTTCTGAATCCTTGGCTACATCAAGAAACATAATTTTGGTGTTAGGAGAGAGGCACATCCCTGTGATTCTAACACTCAGTAGGCTGAGGGAAGAGGATTGCAAGTTTGGGGCTAACTTGGGCTACAGTGGGATGCTGTCCCAGAGCAAATGAGCAGCAGCATATTTTTGTATACTGTTGAAAATGCTTTGTATGAAGTTAAAACAGCATCCAAATATTCCATATACAAAGAGGCCTTTCTAAAATAACATCTCAAGGGTATCTACAAGATATTAATGCTTTAATGTCTGTTCATTGAGAAGATATATCACAAATAGGTATTGTTAGCTCAGGAATTCTTTTGTGTGTTTTGGTTTGGTGTTTTTGTTTTGTTTAGTTTTTGGGTTCTTTTGAGACATGATCCCTCTTTATAGCCTTGACTGTCCTGGAATCCTGTGTAGACCAGGCTGACCTCGAACTCACAGAGATGTACCTGCCTTTGCCTCTTCGGTTCTGGAATTAAAGGCTTGCACCACCATGACCACCTAACTCAGGAGTTCTTTAAAGTATCTTTTCTTATCAGGAGAAAAAAATAGAACATTGAAATTTAAACACTGAAAGTGAGCCTGATAGAACCTGGTTTAATGTTGTGCAGGGGTCTGGGAAGCATCATTCATGTTAAATCTCTTTTGCCTACAGAAAGATCTGAAGCAACTTGAGATGACAACTATGTATAAAAAGATTTAAGTAGGGATCCAGAATTACAGTATTAAAAATTTAACACTGAGTCGGGTGATAGTGATGCATGCCTTTAATTCCAGCCTTCGGGAGGCAGAGGCAGGCCTGGTCTACAGAATAAGTTCCAGGACAGGTACCAAAACTACACAGAGAAACCCTGTCTCGACAAACCAAACAAACAAAAGATAATCTGTTTAACTACCTCAACCTTGGTTTTTAGTCATTTGATTTTTTTTTTCCTGCATTGTTTTTGTTTTGTTTTATTTTGCTTTTTCTAGATAAGGTTTCTCTGTATAGTCCTGGCTGTCTGGGAACATGCTCTGTAGACCAGGCTGGCCTCGAACTGCCTTTGCCTCCTAAATGCTAGGATTAAAGCCATTCACCTCCAACGTTGGGCAAATAAGTAGCTATTAAAGTGTTTCTGGTTGCAGGCATCTGTAACAAAGTACCCAAGCTCGGGTAGCTTCAAACAGCAAAAACTAATACCTCATAGTCCTAGAAAGTTGAAGTCTAAAATCGGTGCATTGGTAAGGCCTTCCTCTGAGGGAAGACTGCTTCTTTACATCTTACAGCTTCTGGTGTTTGCTTGTAAGCTTCAGTATTCCTTGACTTAAAATGCCATCACTCAGTAATATGGTATTTTGTGTATTCCCTCTGGCATACCTGTATTTGGGTCTAAATTTCCTATTTTTGTAAGGAAGCTGATCATTCGCATTGACCTTGTTTTATATCTGTGAAGACCCTGTTCTCAGTTAAGTTCTCATCCTTTAGTGCTGAAGGTCAGTAGTTGACCATATTTGGGGAGACACAGCACTACCAATAGCAACTGAAAGCTAGAAGGACCTAAGAATTGGTGGTAATCACTAGGTGGAAATATTTGGATGAGTCTATTTATAGGGTTAGTTTTTGGTTTTGTGTTTTTATGGTTTTGTTTTTTAAAACAGGGCTGCCCAATTCCCCCAGCCCCTTCTAATCCAGACTGACCTTGTAGTCATGATCCTCCTGCCTCAGACTCCCTACTGCTGGGATTGTAGGTATGCACCACAATGCAAGGTAGAATGTATTTATTTGTTTGTTTGTTTTATTTCTCTCAGTGTAGCTTTGGCTGTCCTGGAGAACTATGTAGACCAAGCTGACTTTAGACTCACAGAGATTCCCTTGCCTCTGCCTCCCAAGTGCTGGGATTAAAGGCATGTACCACAACACCCAATCAGTTTATTTTTAAATAAGTTACTTATCTGTCTTTTAGTCCTATATTTGCTTATAATCCAAAACCCCCACACTTTTATTTGTAGAAGTATTTCATTCTAGAACCAGGTGGTTTGCGGGCTTGAAAAGAATATCCTCTTTGAGCAGAAGTACTCTGGAATCCCCTCATTTAGTGCCATAGTGCCAGTGTACAGGGTCTTAGGTTTTAGGGAGTGATACCTCTGGTAAAATAGTAGCTTAATAGACTAACAATAACACTGAGCACCTGTCATTTAGCTCTGAATTTCTTGGACATCACTTTCACTTCCCTTTCTTCATCACATATATATAGTGAATGGTTTCAGTTTAAACATTTCATCAGAGTTCTGTGAATAAGCTTGAGCCGCACAGAACAGTATGCTTTTCACTGATGTGACAAAAATTAATTTTAGGCTCTAAGCAGAATAAACTCTCCGACAAAAGAAAAAGGAACTCTGTGGACTCAGATCTGAAAAGCACAAAAGAATCTATCATACCAAAAGCAAAAGAGTCCTTCCTAGAGAAGCGTCCAGACACATCACATCAGAAGGAAAAGTTTATAAGACACATTGCACTGAAGACACCGGGTGGTGTTCTGCGCTTGGAAGATATAGCCAAGGAACCTGATGATGAAACAGAGCGTTCTTCTGCAGACTTGGCACCTTCAAATTCTGGCCACCATTCTTCCAGGAATAGTGACCAAGTCCACGCAGCAAGTACCAAAGAGACTAAAATACAGAAGCCCCACTTACCTTTACCTCAGGAAAAATCTGCAATTAAAAGAGCTAGCAACCTTCAGAAAAGTAAAACAGCTGGCTCTGTGCCATCAAAAGAGACAAAACTACCTTTACTTTCCCATGTTCCAAGTGCTGTTTCCTCTCGAGTACCGTTAAATGCTAAAAATTGCACTCTTCCAGTTCCTAAAAAAGATAAAGAGCGTTCCTCCTCTAAAGAACATTCTGGGCATTCTGCAGAATCCTCCAAACACAAGGAACACAAAGCAAAGACTATTAAGGCTGTTTCTAATGAATCTTCAGGGAAAAGTTCTGGGGGATCTTTGCATTCAGAGTACAGCCCTCTTACAGAGACTCCCCCAACTGCCTTGGAAGTTGTGCCGCGTGTCCCAAGCCCTGCAGCACCTTCAGATAAAGAGAGTTCAGGAAATTCCAATGCAGGTAGCAGTGCACTGACAAGGAAATTCAGGGGTGATTTTGATAGTGATGAAGAAAGTTTAGGTTACAACTTAGAGAGCGATGAGGAAGAAGAAACATTAAAATCGCTGGAAGAAATAATGGCTTTGAACTTCAACCAGACTCCGCCAGCTTCAGGAAAGCCTCCTGCCTTTTCCAAGGGCCTTAGGTCCCAGTCATCAGACTACATAGTAAGTAGTTCTGTGATAATTTGTCTTCACTTGATGGGGAAAAGATGAATTAAAGAAGATAGATTATTAACTTACTTTAAAATTCAGTGTTTACTACTACAACTCATCATTAGACTGACATGGGTGTGATTTTCTCTTTTGGTAAATGAGTTCCCCATATCTTCAATTTTATTATTGTAAATCAGTGGTCTCCAAACTTTTTTGATCACATGTACTTTTTTATTAAAAGGAAACTTTAAGCATGTACTCCAATATAAATGTAACTTATAGATTCTATACATGTACCACTATAATACTGTGTACTTTTGAAATAAAGTATATACAAAAACAGAATTTAGAAGGAAAAAGAACAATTAAGTATTTTCCTGTGGCAGTTACGTAGAAGTTACTATAGATTAAGTTCTACTGGAGTTTCTATAGAAGTTCCATATAAATAGAAGTTCTATTATTTTCTTCCTGCACCCCAATGGATCACCTTGCACACCCCCTGCTTTGGAGACCACTGCTGTAAATGAAGGTAGAGTGTAGAAATGTTGTTAATTGTGGTGTGCAATTTTATTTATAAAGTGCTTCATTCTATCTTGGGAGTAAACTGTATTAATTTTAAGATTTCTGTAAAGTTTGGTGGGGAAGGTATAATATTCCATGGTAACACCTAAAACTTAGTGATAGTTTGATTTTACTAAAATAGAATGCAGAACCAAAGTCAGGGACGCCACAGAGCCCTTGGGTGTTTGCATTTAGATCCGGAGGTTAGCAGGGTTTTACAGGCAGTGTCCCTCCTAATAGATGTTGAAATCCGATTGCCTGCAGTACAGAATACTAGATTTAAAGCATGATGGTGAAATTTTTCCTTTAAGAAGGGTATCATCCAGACTCAGGTTACTGACAGAAAATAGTCATTAGTACTTTGAATAACTTATTATCCCAGTTCTTCTACTAAGATAAGTTATAAAGTATTTGTTAAACTTTCTTTTTGTTTTAGGAATATTCTCAGAGTGGAACATATACAAATACTTTAGAGCGTCTTGTAAAGGAGATGGAAGACACACAAAGGTTGGTTAAAATCATAATCTGTTAAATTTAACAAGCTGCTTTGCTTATGTGGTTGGCTTTAGCTTAACTTAAGTGATAAATTAGTATATATTGGGCTGGGGATTTAGCTCAAGTGGTAAGTGATTATCAAGCAAGTCAAAGCCCTGATTTCTGACTCCAGCACCAGGAATCCCAAGGGAACTAGCAGTTAACATGCATTTTATAGGAGTGCCTTTATTGCGGTTCTCCTGTCAACTGTTGTAGAAATGCGATGTGCTCTCTTATTCTTGAGATTTCAAAAGATAGAGGCTTTACAGTATACCTTGTGTTGCATCATTATAAATTCCTTTTTGCTTGTTATAACAGTGTCTTAACTGATATCCTTGAGGAAAAGCATGGGTAGAACTTATTTTTATTGTGTGTGTGCACAGTTCATGCATGAAAGTGCTAGTGTGTGTTTGCTGTGGCATTCATGTGAAGCTCTGAGGACACCTTCCATAGTGTTGAGGCAGTCTCCTCAGTGCTGTGTATGCCAGGCCAGCTGACCATGAGCTTCAGGGAGTCAGTCTCCTGTCTCTGCCACCCATCTCCTTGCAGACACTTAGGCTATGCATCCATTGCCTTTTTTTTTTTTTTTTTTTTTTTTAAGATAAGAGTCTCACTGGGTAGCCCTGGATGCCTTCAAATTTACAGAATTCTGCCTACTGGGTTCTGGGATTAGAAGTGCGCACTACCACGCCTGGCATATGCATCCAGCTTTTATGTGGGTTCTGAGAATTCAGACTCAGGTCCTGATGCTTGTGCAGTGAGCGCTTACTCAGCAGCCGTCGCCACAGCCCTAGTTCAGTTTAGTTTAGCACACTAGCATCAGTGTTGCCGTCACCACCTCCTAGTTTAGTTTAGCACACTAGCATCAGTGTAGCCGTCACCACCTCCTAGTTTAGTTTAGCACACTAGCATCAGTGTAGCCGTCACCACCTCCTAGTTTAGTTTAGCACACTAGCATCAGTGTTGCCGTCACCACCTCCTAGTTTAGTTTAGCACACTAGCATCAGTGTAGCCATCACCACCTCCTAGTTTAGTTTAGCACACTAGCATCAGTGTAGCCGTCACCACCTCCTAGTTTAGTTTAGCACACTAGCATCAGTGTAGCCGTCATCACCACCTCCTAGCTCCAGAACGTTCTTCGTCTTCTCAACTGAAACTCCATGCCAGTTACCATTCAGCTCTTCCTCCCTGCCTTTGGCAAGCCACCATTTTTCTTTTTCTTCCTGTTTCTATGAAGTTGACTACTCCGGATATGTCATGTGAGATTATTTAGTAGTTTCTTTGTTAGATCAGGAATATCGTACTTAGCATAATGTCTTGTTTGTAGTAAAGATTGGGTTAGAATTTCATTTTTAAGGTTAACTATTCTGTCTTACATACATGCCACATTTTGTTCACTTATCCATTAATGAATGGTCATTTGGGCAGGATCCACTATTTGACTGTTGTGGGGAAAAAATGCTATGATAATGTGTGTACCTCATTTTGGGTATTTTGGGTATACACCCACATGCGGACTTAGTGAATCGTGAGGTGATTATTGGGATTTGAGAGAGCCACCACACTGTCTTGTACAGCAACCACAGCCTTTTACGTAACTACCAGCGTGGAGGATTTCTTTTCTCCACATCTTCTCCAGCACTTGCTGTTCTCTCTCACCTTTTTTTCTTTTTATAATAACCATCTTAAAGGGCACAGAATGTTTTCTCATCATGATTTTGATTGGCATTTTAAATCTGTTTTTTAAATCTATTTTTGTGTGATTGGCTTTTTTTTTTTTTTTTTTTTTTTTTTTTTTTTTTTTTTTTTTTTTTTTTTTTTTTTTTTTTTTTTTTTTTTTTTTTTTTTTTTTTTTTTTTTTTTTTTTTTTTTTTTTTTTTTTTTTTTTTTTTTTTTTTTTTTTTTTTTTTTTTTTGGTTTTGGTTTTTTGAGACAGGGTTTCTCTGTGGCTTTGGAGCCTGTCCTGGAACGAGCTCTTGTAGACCAGGCTGGTCTCGAACTCACGAGATCCGCCTGCCTCTGCCTCCCGAGTGCGGGGATTAAAGGCGCGCGCCACCACTGCCCGGCAGCTTTTTCATAATTTTTGAATAATGTCTGTTCAGAGCCTTTGCCTGTTTTTAATTAATTGGCTTTTATTATTGGCACAAAGATAGACCCTTTTCTTAGAATTTTTTTGTTCGTGCTTGCTTCAGCAGCACATTGGAACAATACAGAGAAGGTTAACGTGGCTCCTCTGGAAGGATGACACACAGATTTATGAAGCTTTCTGTATTTTTTTAAAATTTAGCATCATTTAACTCTGAGAAAACTCAGTTTTCATATAATATGATATAAACTATTTTGAGTAAGGAACCATTGTTATTTATTTTTGGGTTTTTTTGTTTGTTTGTTTGTTCATTTTGTTTTCTAGAGGTAGGGTTTCTCTATAGCTCTGGCTGAAGCTTACTCTGTAGACCAGGCTGGTCTCAAACTCACAGAGATCCCTGCCTCTTCCTCCTGAGTGCTGGGATTAATGGTGTGTGCCGCCACCACCACTGGCAGAAATAAAATTTGCAAAACCACTTTTTTTCATGTTTACCAATTTCAAGCATTTTTTTTACCGTTTTCTTGGTTGGGGGAAGGGTGATTTGCTTAGGCATGATCTCACTATGTTGCTACAGCTGGCCACAAAGTTTGGATTCCTCTGCTCCTAGTTTCCCCAAATTCTGGGTTTACAGGTGTGTACGCCATGCCCAACATCAAGTATAAAATTTGGAACCAAGATAACTGTACATTTATTCTTATATCATGTTACTCTTTGTAGGAATAGTTCAAAATGATAATAAGCAGCCTACTTTCTATACCTCTAAAAATTGAGGGTCATAATTTCCCTAATGAAATTTATGTGGCTAGCTGAATATAGTGGCAGTTGTTGCAATTCAGGAACTTGGGAGACTAAGGCAGGAAGAGTGCCATGAGTTCAGTGTCTATCTCAGTGAATAAATGACCAGTGAGACGGTTCAGTGGGTAAAAGCACTTGCTGCTGAGCTTGACATCCAGATTTCAGTCCCTAAGACTTAGATGGTTAAAGGAGAGAACTGACTCTTGAGTTATCCTCCAACCTATATACAAACCTAGTGTGCATACACACATGCACATATACACATGCAAATAAATGTAGTTTTATTTGGTTGGTTTTGGTTTTTTGACATAGGGTCTCACTATGTATCTCTAGCTGTCCTGGAATTCACTATATACATCAGGCTGGCCTCAAACTCACAGAGAGATCTGCCTGCCACAGCCTCCTGCATGCTGGGATTAAAGGCATGTGCCACTGTGTCTGGCTTAAATATAATTTTAAAAATTAAGAAGTAAATAAAAATTTTAAACAGTGGGCCTGGAGATAAGGATCACTGGCCAAGAGTACTTGCTGCTCTTCCAACGGGACTGATTTTGTTTTTCAAAACCCATGTCTGGTAGCTCACAAACGCCTCCAGGAACTCCAACACCCTCTTCTGGTCTCTATGGAAAAATACACACGTGTGGCACACACATATAAATTAAACTTTAAATTAAAAATTATGTGACTGGTTACAGACTTATTGCTAGTGAGAATAACATGCCTTATTTATTCAAAGACTATCCATAAAACGAGCCTACAAAACTTCATTTAAAGTTTAGCTGACTGGAGTAGGTGAGATGGCTCAGTGGCCTCAAACTCACAAAGATCCAAGGACTGGGATTAAAGGCATATGCTACCACTCCAAGTTTCTAAATCAATTTTAAGTCACTTTAAAAGTAAGTCTAACTGCCTACATTATATAAAAGTTAATATATACAAGTCTCAAACTTGTTAAATATATAAGTAACTATAGAAAATTTTCAGACATTTAGGTTAAAAGTTTTTCCCTCTGAATTTAGAGAAATGTTTAAAATTAAGCATTGATACATGTGGTGGTACACACCAGTAATCTAACACGTAAGTGGAGGGAAGCAGGAAGATCTCAAGTGTAAGGCCAGCCTAGGATACATCACAAGACCTAGATATGTGCACACATGTGCAGACACAATGGTAGTAGGAATAATATCTTTCTCAGACCAAAGAGAGAAGTAACATTTGGTGTGATGATTGACCCATCAGTAGTGATAAAACAGTAAGTTTATTGATTGTTTATTTTCCTTTAGTCTCACCAAGAGTTCATGTTTGAGTGTGCCATAGTAAGTGCTTACTGTTAGGTGTGGTGATAATAATCAGATGACCGTGATGAAGACAAAAACCTAATTAACTTTATCAGGATGTTGGTCTGCAAGATGTCAATGAGTATTAAAGATTAGAGAAGATAATCAAATTTGATCATTATTTACCATTTTTCTTTTTCTGTTCTCTGGTTTGGACAGATCATTCTTAAATTTCTAGCTGTAAAGAAATATTCAAGGGGCTAGAAAGATGGCTCAGTGACTAAGAGTACTGGTTGCTCTTCCAGAGGACCCAGGTTTGATTCCCAGCACCCACATGATGGCTCACCATTTGTGACTCCAGTGCCAGATCAACACCCTCTTCTGGCCTCTATGGGCACTGCGTGCACGTGATTCACAGACATGCATGTAGGCAAAACACATACCCATAAAGTAGCATTTTTTTAAATAGTGTAATGTTTTGTGAAGATATGATTGACCCTGTATTCTAACAGAATTTGTTTAAAATAGAGTATATAGTAAGAGTTTTTGCTTGGGGTTACTTTTAGATAACAGCTAAAGTTATTTGGGTTTCTTTTGTGGTTTTTGTTTGTTTGTTTGTGGGGTGGTAGTTTGTTTGTTTGTTTGCTTGGCTTTACAAGACAGGGTTTCTTTGTGTACCGTTGACTGTCCTGGAACTAGCTCTGTAGACCAAGTGCCTGGCTCAGGTTGTCTTTTTTTAAATAAGTCATAAGCCTGGCCTGGTGTGCATGCTTTTACTCCCAGCACTCAGGAGGCAGAGGCAGGCGGATCTATAGAGAGAGTTCTAAGACTACATGGAGAGAACCAGTCTCAACAATAAATAAATATAAATCATTTATTAGTACATTCTTTTTTTTAATTTTCAGGCTAGATGAACTGCAGAAGCAGCTACAGGAAGACATAAGACAAGGCCGGGGCATTAAATCTCCTATCAGAATTGGTGACCAGGACAGTACAGATGATGAGGATGGCCTCTTGGAAGAACACAGGTAGTGTCTTTTCACACCATCTATAAGCGTCTGGTGCTGTTTATCATTTTTTAATTTGACTTTTATGAAACAGCTGGACCACTGATGGCTGGCTGCCCAGTGACTGAGATACACTTGGATTTTGTTGGAAGGCAAACAATTAAACCAAGGCACGCAGGCAGTGGTAGTGCAAGCCTTTGGTTCCAGTACTTGGGAGGCAGAGGCAGGCAGATCTCTGAGTTCTAAGTTAGAGGCTAGCCTGATCCACAGAGTAAGTTCCAGGATAGCCAGACCTACACAGAGAAACCCTGTCTTGAAAAGCAAAAAAATAAAATAAAATTAACCCCCCCCCCAAAGTACATGATAAATCTTTTATCAGTGGTTTTCACTACGAGCTTTAAAGAGGAGGACAAAACATTCTTTTTGAGACAGGGTTTTTCTGTGTTACCGTGGCTGTCCTGGAACTTGATTTGTAGACCGGTCTGGCCTTGAACTCACAGAAATCTGCCTGCCTCTCCCTAAGGAGTATTGGGATCACAGGTGTGTTCCACTTTTGCCCGACTGACTACCTTCATTTTTAAATACAAAACCATTTGTATCCTAACTCTTCACTATTCAATGGTCTTTGTGTTTCAGGGAATTTCTAAAGAAATTTTCAGTTACAATTGATGCTATTCCTGATCATCATCCAGGTGAAGAAATATTTAATTTTCTCAATTCTGGAAAAATTTTCAATCAGTATACCTTAGATTTAAGAGACTCTGGTTTTATCGGAGAAAGTGCTGTGGAAAAGCTTATTCTCAAGTAAGTAAATCACAAACATTTCGGGTTTTTTTTTCTGTATTAAAAAAAAAATTGTTCTAAGGGCTGGAGAGATGACTCCTTGGTTAATTACACTTATTGTGGGGTGGTGGCGGTGCATGCCCTTAACCCCAGCACTCAGGAGGCAGAGGCTGGCAGGTGGATCTCTGAGTTTAAGGCCAGCCTGGTCTACAGAGTGAGTTCCAGGATGGTCAGAGCTGCATAGAGAAGCCCTGTCTTGGAAAAGAAAAATAAAATAACACTTACTGCTCTTGTAGACGACCCAGGCTCAGTTTTCAACACTGCGTGATGGCTCACAGCTATCCATAACTCCAGTTCCAGGGAACCTGACAGGCTTCTGACCCTTGTGGGTACAGCATTTATGTGGTGCACATATGTGCATGCAGGGTTATTAATCAGGTTCTCTCGAGCAGCCATTCTCAACCTGTGGGTCTCAACCCCCTAGGCTTGAATGACCATTGGAAAATACAGATATTTGCATTGCGATTTGTAACAGGAGCAAAATCACAGTTATGAAGTCGCAACAAAGGTAACTTTGTGGTTGGGGTCACCACAACATGAGGAACTGTATTAAAGGGTCACAGCAGTAGGAAGGTTGAGAACTACTACTCTAGAGGAACAGAATTCATAGACTTATCTGTATATATTGAAAGGGGACTTATTACAATGGTTTACAGGCTGTGGTCCACCAAGGAAAGGTCCGAAAATCTAGTTCGGTTCACAAGGTTGGATGCATAATCTGGTCTTCAGTGTGTGCTGGAATCCTGAATAAGTAGCCTCTAATGCCAGTGAGTGAATGAACTTGCTAGGGAGATTGAGAGCCAGAGCAAGCAGGCAAAAAGAGCAATCTTCCTCCTTCCATGGCCTTTACATGGGCTGCCAGCAGAAGGTGTGGCCCAGATTCCCACCTCAAAGATCCAGGTTAGAAATGGGTCTTCCCAAGCTAGGCTGTGGTGGTGCACACCTTTAATCCCAGCACTCAGGAGGCAGAGGCAGGTGTCTCTGTGAGTTCAAGTCCAGCCTAGTTCTAACACAGCCAGGATTACACAGAGAAACCTTGTCTCAAAAAACAAAACAAAAGGGGGGGTGGGATGGAGAACGTCACACTTAAAATGACTTAATTTTTAAAAAAAATCCCTCACGTGTGCCCAGCCATTTGGGTTTTAGTTAATTCTATGTGTAACCAAAAATAACCATCACAGAAGCTAACACCCATACACATAAACTAAAATCTTTTTTTTAAAGTTGTTCTTAAAAGCTTCTGATTGGCTGGGACTAAAGGTAGTGCATGCCTTTAGTCCCAGCACTCGGGAGGCAAAGGCAGGTAGATCTCTGTGAGTTTGAGGCTAGCCTGGACTACAGAATAAGTTCCAGGACAACCAGAGCTACACGGAGAAACCCTGTTTTTAAAAAAATAAAAATAAAAAAAAAAAGCTTCTGGCTGGGGACTAGTTGAAGAGCCTGCCTCTGCCTCCTGAGTGCTGGTATTAACACCACATCAACATGGATTTTTCTTTTCTTTACAGTGCTAGAAGTAAAGCCAAAATCTTCAAGCATGGTACATCCTTACTTTTTTTATCAGCTAAGATTAAAATGAATGTGTAATGGCTGGGCTGTAGCTCACTTGGTAGAGTGATTATGTATCATATACATGGCCCTGGATTTGATCTTCAGCATCACATAAGTCAGAAGTAGTGGCACATGCTGCAGCAGGAAGGTGGCACGTTTAGAGTCACCCTGAGCTACAAAGCAAGACCTCGTCTCCAAAAACATATTCCCACAAAAGAAAGGTTCATCAGTGACAAGAGTGCTAACACTAGTCAGATTTGTTTACTTCATGTAGGAAGTCCTGGCTCTGGTGTATTGTTTTTGGCCATGTTTTTTCTCCACTTGTAGTATCTTATTGTTTAATAGTGCTGGCATTCTGTTCAGATTCCCAGGAAGCACATACAACCTGTGCTTAATTTCTGCTGATTCAGTGAACTTCAGTCAGCAGTGCCACACATAGCAAGTGATTTACCCAGCTAAAATTCAGAACAGGTACCACTGAGAAAGACAAAACACAGACCTTGGAGTGGACCGCTCTTAGCATTGGCCCAATGCCTAGACTAGGATGATAGTTCTTAGTGTGTGACATTTCAGGTGTAGAAACCATGTGGATTCTGGTGCCAAGTTTTGGGGAGTTCATCCCTAAACTGACAAAAGCTCATGTCCTGAGACTGGCACCTTTGTCTGCAGAGGAGTGTGGAGTCCATCGACTGAGTCAGCTAGGCACCAGTCCAACTTATGTGTGAGCCTACTCCGTGTTAGTATTGAATCTGCCTCTGTTAACTGAGGTTTGCCTACTTGTTTCTCTGATTGTATCGAATGTCTTTGTGCTAGAAAGGTTTTGCCATATGTAACAGTCATTGATTTTCTGTTTCCAGATCAGGAAAAACAGATCAGATTTTTTTGACAACACAAGGCTTCCTTACCTCTGCATACCACTATGTCCAGTGTCCTGTACCTGTGTTAAAGTGGCTGTTTCGGGTAAGAGAATGTTTGGGGCTTATAATGGGTTCCTGCTGTATTTCCTATTAATAAACTTCAAGCCTGACAACCTGAGTTCAATTCCCAGGCCCCACATAGTGGAAGGAAAGACCACCTCATGAAAGTTGTGCTCTGGTCTCCACATGGAGCATATGTGCACCCCCCCACACACTAAATTAATGAATGAATAAATGAAATGAAATTTTTATAATATTAAGCAGAAAAAATATTAAATTTAAGCAAACAAAAAATAGTGTAATACACCCATAATTTCTGCACGCAGAGCCATGTTCTCTCTTCATATATGTGTTTATGTGTGGTTACATACATGTGAGTGCAGGTGCCTGTGGATGCCAGAAGTGCCAGATCCCATGGAGCTAAGCTGGTGTTACGGTGACTGTGAGTCATCAGACATGGGTTTTAGGAACTGAATTGCAGTTCTCTACAAGAGTAGTATAGGCCACTCAGCCATGTTAGCAACGTGTGTGTGTGTGTGTGTGTGTATCTGTGTTTATATTTATACAAACCCAACTGTTTCTCTTCCCTCTCCATTTAACACTTATATATTTTATATCTTTTTTCTCTTTTTTTTTTTGTTTTTTGATTGTTTGTTTTTCTGGTATTTTGAAATAGGGTTTCTCTGTTTCTTTGTATGGCTCTGGCTGTTCTGGAACTAGCTCTGTAGACCAGGCCAGCCTGAAAGAGATCTGCCTGCCTCTGCCTCCCAAATGTTGGATTAGACGTGCACCACCACCATGCCCAGCTATATCTTCATTTTTGTTTTATTTAAGTGGTGTTGATTTTATGTATTGCTTTGGTATTCCTCTAGATATGTTGGCCAGGAATGTAGATGTTTATTACTCTTCACACATTAAGAAGACAGTAATTCAGGATTTAATGCAGTATATTTTGACAGAGCTGGGAGGCCATGGAGAGGGCTTTCAGTGCTGCGGTAGGTTCTCTGTTTACTGATGCCCAGTTAAGGTAGAACTATTCTTCTTTCAAGGACAAGATTCATGTCACCTTTTTCTCAGGCTATTAGAATATTCTATTTTAATAAAATTCTGGATGTATAGAAAATAATAGGAGTAAACAGTTTTTAAGTATAAAGGGATATTTTACACTATGCAAAAGTTCGCCTTACTGACAGGGGAGATGTCTCAATACATAAAATCTTCCTGGATGAGCACAAAAGGCCTAAGTTCAGACTCTTAGGACAAGTGTGCAAGCCAGGAGTGACAGCACACGTCTGCAGCTCCAGAGCTGGAAGTGGATACAGGGAAATCCTGGGGGCTCACTGGCCAGCTGTTCTAGCTGAATCAAGCTTCAGGTTCAGCAAGAGACTCTTTCTCATAAAGTAAGAAGAAATGGGCTAGGCAAGATGTCTCATTCAGTAAGGGTGCTCCAAGCCTGACAACCTAGATTCAGTCTCTAGAACCCATATGGTAGGAGACAGCAGGATATATTTGTTCCCTCCACACCCAATAAGTGAAGGTCAGAGTTGTACAGGAAGATAGGCAGTGTTTGTCCTAATGGGGCCTGTGTGGGTGATTATGCCTTCATGTACATACACACAAAAGTCTTGTCCTAGAAATCCAATCTTCTTTTAGAGACAGTCTTATTATGTAGCCCTCACTGGCCTGGAATTCACTATGTAGACCAGGCCTCCAACTCAAAGAGATCTATCTACCTTACCTGTTATTGGATGGCCTGGGAGGATGAGTCAGCAGTTACAAGCACTGGCTGCTTTTGCAGACAAGCCAGGTAATATTGGTATCAGAAAACTCCATTACATGTTGTCTTAGTTAGGGTTTCTGTTGCTATGAAGAGACCATGACCATGGTAACTCTTTTAAAGGAAAATAGTTAATTGGGACTGGTTTACAGTTCAGAGGTTTAGCCCATAATTGTCATGCTGGGGAGTATGGCGGTGTGTGGACAGACTTGATGCTGGAGAGGTTGTTGAGTGTTCTCCATCTGGATTGGCAGGCAGCAGGAAGAGTGACCCTGGGCCTGTCTTTGTATCTGAAACCTCCAAGCCCACCCCCAGTGACAAGCTTCTTCCAACAAGGCCACACCTCCTAATAGTGCCACTCCCTACGAGCCTATGAAGGCCATTTTCATTCACATGACCACACATATGAACTAAGATGTAGGGGAAACAGCATTTCTACTCTGGGTTTTGAGAGCATGTCAAGGAATCTTAATGTTTGGCAAGAACTAGACATTCTAGAATACTCTTCTGTTCAATTTTTCCATGGGGTTGTTATTTTTTAGTGTCAGCTCTGCCAAGTACTGGATGAACAGCACATGAAGCCCACATTCTAACACGGAAAAAAATAGGGGGGAAATGTGAGTGTACAGTAATTTATTTTTAAGGGTCAAGTATGGTGAAGAAAAGTTGAGAAGACTAAGATAGCTATGGAAAATATAAGAAAGAAGAGGGATTTTTGTTATTTTTTTAATGGAAGGTGGTTAATAAAGTTTTTGTTTTTTCTTTTTTTAGTTTTTTCGAGGCGGGTTTTCTCTGTAGCCCTGACTTCTGGAACTTGCTCTGTAGACTATGCTAGCCCTGAACTCAGTGATCCAACTGCCTCTGCCTTCCAAGTGCAGGGGTTTAAAGACATGAGCCACCATTACCCAGCTGTCCTGTCCTTGAAGGCAGCTAATATCTAGTTACTGTCCTTCCTTGTGTCTCTGATGACAACTGAATATCTTCTTAAAGGTGCCTAGTTGGGCCTGGGGATATGGCTTAGCGAGTAAAATATTTCCTTCACAAGCATGAGGACATAAGTTCAAATCCCAGCAGTCACATAAAAACTGTGCACATTGTAATCCCAGCAGTGCTATGGAGAGGGTAGAGGCCAGTAAAGCAGGGAAGGGGAGTTGCTGACTGCCCAGTCTAGGAGAAATAGTGCACTCCAGGTTCAGTGAGAGAACCTGGTCTCTCTTTAGGCTTATTTGAGCCTGAGCAACATGAGACACTGTTTCAAAAATCAATTATTAGTGAATGCTGTTTCATGAGTGGAGGTGCAGCGTGACCATACACTTATCCTGTCTCTTCTCTACTGTTGTAGGGTGATCCCCTAAAACCCTAAGCCAAGAAAAGTCCTTCCTCCCTTATAAAGAACAGTTAGAGAGTGGCTAGGTATGGTAGTGCCACCCATACACCTAGCACTTAGGAGATAGAAACAAGAGGATCAAGAGTTAAGGTCAGTTTTAGATACATAGCTAAAATACATAGATACATCTGTGGCTACTCAAGATCCAGATTCAAGTCCTCTCCCTATATAAAAATGTATGAGTGTATTGTTTATTTTTAACTTTGATAACTAATTTGCACTTTGATTTTCCCATGTCTTTGCTTAAATGTAGAGGTCAGGATGGATGTTGTTCCCTAAGCACCACCCACTTTGTTCTTTGAGAAAAAGGGTCTCTTATTGGCCTGGACTTGCTGTGTAGGCTAGGCTACATATCTTCATTAGGGTTCTATTGCTGTGAAGAGGCACCAGGACCACAGCAACTCTTATAAAGGAAAACATTTAATTGAGGCTAACTTATAGTTCAGAGCTTTAATCCATTATCATCATGGCGGGAAATGTGGCCACACAGGTTGGAAGAGCTGAGAATTCTATGTCTGGATCAGCAGGCAGCAGGAGGAGAGAGTGACACTGGGCCTGGCTCGAGCTTCTAAAACCTCAAAGCCTACATACACCCAGTACCACACTTTCTCCATCAAGGCCACATCTCCTTATAGTGGCATTCCCTATGAGCCTATAAGGGCCATTTTCATTTAAATCACCACATTCAGCAAGCTCCAGGAATTCACCTCTCTGCCTCACTAGCATTGTGATCTAGATGGTTTTTTTTAAAAAAAAAAAAACAAACAAACAAAAAAACAGGTTCTGGTGATTGAACTCAGGTCCTCTTCTTGTACAGGAAACATTTTACCAACTAAACTATCTTCCAGTCCTGTGTGCTTTTTTACCTGTGATCATCTTAGGAGCGGTGTCTTTATAGTTTGGGGAGTGGAAGTTAAAGGGTGTGTGTGTATGTGCACGCGTGCACTCATGTGTTGGCTAGGAGTTGACACGGGTATCCTCAGTTGCTCTGAGACAGAGTTTTGTACTAAATCTGGAGCTCACTTATTGGCTAGACTGGGTTGACCAGTGAGCTCCAGGATTCTTGTGTCTCAGTTTCCCAAAGCTGGGAATTACGAACGCATGCCACCCTGCTGGAGAGATGGCTCAGTGGTTAAAAGCAGTAGCTGCTCTTCTATAGGACCTAGATTAAATTCCCAGCACCTACATGGCAGCACACAACTATCCAAACTCCATCCCAGGGGATCTGATGCCCTCCTTTGGCTTCCATGGGAACTGTATGTATGTGGTCCACAAATAGACAATCAGGCAAAGCAGGCATACACATTAAAGTAACAAATAAAATATAAAACAAAAAAAGCAAATGTATAACACTATGCTTTGATTTGTTTGTATTTTGAGATGAGGTCTTACTACTTAGCCCTAAATAGTATGAACTGCTCTATGTAGACCAGTCTGGTTCAAACTCAGGAGAGATCTGCCTGCCTTTGCCTCCCAAATTCTGGGATTAAAGATGTTCACTACCACATCCAGACACACTTGGGTTTTAGGTGTGTACTAAGGCTAGAACTCAGGTCCTCACACTTGTTCACCAACACTTCAACAGCTAAGTCATCTTCCCAGCCCTCCTTTATGTTTTGTTTGGAGTGGTGCTACATACAGAAAAGTGACTTCTAGTTTCAAATGCTATTTACCTAATTACAATAGACGTTGTAAAACTAAAAAGCAAACACCAGAGTCCAGGTAGCCTGTTAGAATGGAAAGAGGCCTGACCTGAGACTAGACCTGTGTTTGGTTCCTCCTCCTATGGCTCTATTAGTGAATATATGACCCATTAGTGAAGTATCATTTATACATAAAGTGAAAACCCTTCTTAAGTTGTTGTGTTAAGTGCACATGAAACTATTTTGGAAGTGGGATGTCACTGCTTTGCCCAGGCTGAACTCATATTCACAATTTTTCCGCCTTAGCCTCCTATTGAGCTAGGATTAAGAACATTCTCTGTATCACCAGACTTAAAGTAGCTTTATATGAACCTAGCAAATACTAAACTCATGTTTCCTTTCTAACACTTGGTTATGTTTTTGACAGATGATGTCAGTTCACACAAATTGTATTGTGTCGGTACAGATTTTAAGTACATTGATGGAAATAACCATTAGAAATGGTGAGTAAATAAACTGATTTGTAGTATGTGCTGTTGCTAATTACATATTGCTTAATGTTAGAATTGTGTTTTTGTTTGTTTTGATTTTTGCTGATCCTAGAGGTTAAACGTGGAGCCTCATGAATGCTAAATAAGCACTCTACCTGACCTATAGTCCTAGCTCTAAAATTGTTTTTTGTAAATTTATTTTTATTTTATGTGCATTGGTGTTTTGCCATGGGTGTTGGGTCCTTTGGAACTAGAATTCTAGTTATGAGCTGCCATTGTGGATGCTGGAAATTGAACCTAGGTCCTCTGGAAAAGCAGTCAGTGCTCTTAACCTCTGAACAATCTCTCCAGCCCCATAATCACACATCTTTTAAAAAAAAAAAAAAAAAGAAATGAAATACCAGACAAAAACAAGTGTCTGATTTTCTATGTTCTTTGAGGAAACAGATCCCAGATCTTACAGATGACAACCCTTAATATTTAACACGTGAGTTATTTTATAGGGTCAGTAGAGATGTTTGGAAACTTTTCTATGCGTTAGAGCGCCCAATTAAAAAATATTATTATTTAGGCTTAGTTATTGTTTGACACAGTCTCATATAGCTGAGGCTATCTCAAACTAACTTTGTAACCTGGGCTGACCTTGAACTCTTGATCTTCCTACTTCAACCTTCTGAGTGCTGGGATTACAAGCATATACCCCTAGGCTCAGATTTAACCAACTGATTTTAGTTTGCTTATGAATTAACAACAGTATGTGTTACTAGTGACTTAAGGCAGACTGAAACCATCTGTTGTGTGTTGCTTTCTTGCCTTTGAAAGCCCTTTTAATACAAGAAGGATTGTGATTCAGCCAATCACTTATTTGAGGGATAAAGACTATAAGGTTACTGAATATGATAAAGTCTTCCAGTGTTAATGGTAGGATTTTAACCAGTGTTGTGTCTAATCATTTCAAAACGTGTTACTTACACGCTGATGGATCACTCAGGTATTTCCTTTGTATTATAACTCACATGATCTAGTGAGTTATACTGTCTATGATGTACCTTAACTATATTGTTAATATGCCATTAGCAGCTGTCATTTCTGTGAAATCATTGTCATAAGAGCCAAGTATGGTAACAAATGCCTGTAATCCTAGCATAGGCTATATAGTGAGACTCTTGTCTCAAAAAAAAAAGAAAGAAAGAAGAAAAAAGCGGCAGTTATCTGCTTCACAGGCCAACTGTCACTTTGCATTGTGCCTTTGTGCAGAAGTGTTTTGAGTTGAAATAATTTCTTGTTTTACCCAGATACTTTCAGTGACTCACCAGTTTGGCCCTGGATCCCATCGTTGTCTGACATAGCAGCTGTGTTTTTAAACATGGGCATTGCCTTTGGATCTTTGTTTCCTCTGGAGACTCTTCAGCCAGATTTTAATGAAGACAATCTAATGTAAGTTTTCTTCTCATAGTAAATACCAAAAAGATCTTTTGGATTTTTTTGAGACAGTATCTTACTCTAGCCCTACCTGGCCTGGAATTAGCTGTGCTAACCATGCTGGTTGGCCTTGAACTAACAGAAATCACCGGTCTCTGCCTCCCCAGTGCTGGAATTAAAAGCATGCACTACCACATTTGTTAATGGTCGTCTTCCATTGTCATTATGATTGATTTAATGTATTCACTCTTGACTTAACTTCAAAGCTGAAGTCAGTCTGGAAATACTTGTTTTTTTAAAGGTTTTGTTTGTTTGTTTTTCAAGACTGGTTTCTGTGTAGCTTTGAAGTCTGTCCTGGAACTTGCTCTGTAGACCAGACTGGCCTTGAACTCACAGAGATCTGCCTGCCTCGGCCTCCTGAGTGCAGGGATTAAAGGCGCCCGCCACCATCACCCAGCTATTTACATTCTTAATATCCTCCCTGATCTAAAACTTGTCATCTTTTTAATGGGGAAATAATAGAAACACTCCTGTATAAAGAGTTTTAAAGTCTTCTCATTATTATTTAACATTGTTTTACCAGGCCAGCAAGATGGCTGATCAAGTAAAAGCACTTCCCATGCAAGCCAGATAACTCAGTTCTGTCTTTGAGACACATGATAGAAAGAAATAATTTGACTCCCAAAAGTTGTCCTCTGACCTCTATCCTGGGGCCTTGGCACCTACACCCAAACTCACACACTACCTGCCCACCTCCATACCCAACCCCACCTTCAATAAATTTAATTTTTTAGAAATGTTACACATATTTATTGAGCAAACAGTTAGACAAGAAGGGGGAAAGCACAAAATTTGGAAAGAACTTGATAAAAAAATAATTTGGGGCTGGAGAGATGGCTCAGTGGTTAAGAGCATTTCCTGCTCTTCCAAAGGTCCTGAGTTCAATTCCCAGCAACCACATGGTGGCTCACAACCATCTGCAATGAGGTCTGGTGCCCCCTTCTGGCCTGCAGGCATACGCGCAGACAGAATATTGTATACACAATAAATTTAAAAAAAATAATAATTTGATAAATTATTTAGACTATGCATGAAGGCCTAAGAATCAACTGAGAGACTCTGACAAAAGATTTGGTATGGATGCTGGGGAGTAAAATTTATAGAGAGAAGCCGGTGGTCACCTTCAGGTGTCCAATGAGGGACCATTTAAAAGTGGGCCAAAAGCAAGGAATTTATGGCAGTAGGAAGAAAAACATCTAGAAAATAAACCTAAGTAGAAATGTGTGAATATGAATTACTAAAGCAAACAAAGATTGTAAATGGAAAGCCTACTGTGTGTTCTAACAAGGACTTCTAGCTTAGGTATTCAGATATAGGACTAAATGTCAGCAGGATTTGAGGGAATAGGAAGGGTTGGATCATACAACTGATTCAAAATTCATAAAAATCAGAAATATGAGGCATAACTGGCCATAATTATAGAAGAGGAAAAGATGGTTTTATGTGTACAGACTCCATAAAAGGAAATGGGAATTTGATCATTATTTTGAAGTCTTGATGGCAATGATTTTTTTTTTTAATTCTTTATCTGTGTTTACGACTTTATGCCAAAAGGGGGCATCAGATCCCACTGTAGATGGTTATGAGCCATCTTGTGGTTGCTGGGAATTGAACTCAGGTTCTCTGGAAGGGCAACCAGTGCTCTTAACTGATGAGCCATCTCTCCAGCCCCAGCAATGATTATTTTAAGTAATGTCAAAGAAAACCTTTAAAATTGGGAGGTCGGGGGACATGATGGGAGCACAGGTGAGAGCAGGCGCGCGGCCTGGTCACAGACAAGGGCTTAATTTCAAGTATGAAAGATAAACATCAATAACACACTGCAGAATGGGGCAAAGGAAATGGTGACCCAATTGCAGAGAAAAGAAATAAAAGTAATTCTTAAATTTTGAGCACATACTCATCTTGGTTCATAAGAAAAATATGAATTGTTATAACATGGTGCATCCAAAACCAAATTCTCTTCTACAATTCTCTTTTCACTGTAACTGGACCCCTTGTTACCTGTGTACACTTCATATCAGAAAATATGCTGAATAGCAAAATTTTAGGTGTACTCTGATACTCTAAATAGAAGAAACAATGCCTTCCTAGTCTATCAAAAAACCCTTTTATATTATTAGAACATTCTGTTTGTGTTTTGAAGCAGTAGCTCTGCTGTCCTAAATTTGAACTTCTGCCTCTGCCTTCTAAGTTATGGGATTGCTGGTATGTGCCACCACACCCAGCCAGCTAAATACCTCTTATCACCACCCACCACCACCCCAAAACAGGGTTTCAGTTTGTGCACCCTGGCTGTCCTGGAATTTGTGTAGACCAGGCTGGCCTTGAAATCACAAGAGTTCACCTGCCTCTGCCTCCCAGGTGCTGGGATCAAAAACGTGCACCATCACTACACCAAGCTATGTACCCAATTAAATATACCACATACTTCTGAATGATAGAAATAGTTAAGGGGCTGGAAAGATGGCTTAGCAGTTAAGAGTTTGTGCTGCTCTTGCAGAGGATCTAAGTTTGGTTCCTAGCACCCATGTCCATTGTTTTACAACTTCCTATAACTCCAACTCTATGGGGATCCAATGTTTCCCATCCCTATGACATATCTACACAGGGATACATACAATTAACAATAAATAAATACATGTACATGAACATTTAAAGTATCAGCTACATTACTTTTGGTAAACTCAATAGTATGAAGTAAATTTTTATATTGTATATGATCAATTTGAGTGCTTAGTTGATTTTAGTAAGCATTTACAATTTTGAAATCAAATAATTGCATTAATAAAAAAATGTGAATGATATTTAGCAATATAATTTGGAGGGTTTTCTGGAGAGAAGGTTCTGTGATTAAGAACACTTGCTGCCCTTCCAGAGGACCTAAGTTGCGTCATCAAAACCAATGTCAAGCTGCTCACAACTGTCTATAATTCCAGCTTCACAAGATCTAGTACTCTCTTCTGGACTCCATGGGCATTGAACTCAAGTGTACACAAACACACACAGATGCACATATATACATAATTAAAAATATAATAACTTTAAAATTATAATCTTGATCACATAACTAACTGAAGAATTGCCTCAATCTGGTTTAGTAACTAGACAGTGATACATAATGGTCAGGGAAGATGGTAAATAAGTAGAAATGTGTCCAGAGAGGAGCGTCAAGTGCAGTGGGAAGGAGTGAGCAGTGTGTCCAGAGAGGAGCGTCAAGTGCAGTGGGAAGGAGTGAGCAGTGTGTCCAGAGAGGAGCGTCAAGTGCAGTGGGAAGGAGTGAGCAGTGTCCAGAGAGGAGCATCAAGTGCAGTGGGAAGGAGTGAGCAGTGTGTCCAGAGAGGAGCATCAAGTGCAGTGGGAAGGAGTGAGCAGTGTCCAGAGAGGAGCATCAAGTGCAGTGGGAAGGAGTGAGCAGTGTGTCCAGAGAGGAGCGGAGCGTCAAGTGCAGTGGGAAGGAGTGAGCAGTGTCCAGAGAGGAGCGTCAAATGCAGTGGGAAGGAGTGAGCAGTGTGTCCAGAGAGGAGCGGAGCGTCAAGTGCAGTGGGAAGGAGTGAGCAGTGTTCAGAGAGCAATATCAAGTATGTAACAAGTCTATCTCTGTCCTACCAGCCAACTCCCTAATGACATGGAGACTTTTTACTAATAGTGAAAACTCAGCCACTAGCTTAGACTTGTTCCTAACTAATCTGTTTTCTATCACAAGGTGTTACCTCTCTTCCATCCGGAACCTCCTGTTTCCTTTCCTCTCCATGTCTCCTGGTGTCTCCCTCCATGCCTGAATTTCTCCTGCTCCTTTCTCTGTCTGCAGGGAAGTCCCAACTATCCTCCCTGCCTAATTATGGACCATTTAGCTTTTTATTAAACCAATCACAGTGACACTTACACAGTGTAATCAAATATCTCATCATTTTCTCCTTTTGTCTAAATAAAAAAAAGTATTAATTCTAACACAGTAAAACTATATACAATATATACAATAAGAACAATTATCAGGGCTGGAGAGATGGCTCAGTGGTTAAGAGCACCGGCTGCTCTTCCAGAGGACCTGAGTTCAGTTCCCAGTACCCACATGGCAACAGCTCACAAGTGTCTGTAACTGTGGTTCCAGGTGATCCAACAACCTCACCCAGACATACATGCAGGCAAAACACCAATGCACATAAAATAAAGATAAGTTAATTAATAATAAAAAAAAGAACAATTATCAGGTAAGAATTGCATTTACAATGTTCAGTCCATTTGTATTTGGCCGTTTCAGAGAAAATACTATCATATCTTGCTGAGTCCAAAGTTTTATACCTAAACCACTTTTTTATCACAATTTATATTACCAACCCAAAACTATCTTTTTAGACCTCAAAACATTTTCTCAGATAAACAACACACTTTTATGTTTCTCAACCTTATATACTTTATACCTCTCTTATGAGTGTCTTTCCTGAATTTGGTAGCAAGGAAAGCTGTAACTATAACTATCTCATCTTCGACTCTGTCAGAGACCCAAGAAGGATATAATATCACCTGAGTAAGTAAGAAGTGCAGAGCAAACATCTTCTAAACTATAGAAATAACAGAAACAAATGGCTGCCTGGACAGTCACCCAAGGTTCCTCTGCAACATTGGGGCATCCATCTTTGGCCTACGGGCCTAGAATATCTGATGGACTTTTCTGTGAAGGAGAAATTTTAAAGGCCTTCCCTACCTTGTCTTGGCAAAGTTCGGCAGTTTTCTTTTGTGTCATGCCTGATGGTCCACTTTGGACAGCATACTGTCAGCAGTAGAGGCAAGGGTGGTTTCTTGCCCAAATGGCTAACTTGGCCACATTGGAAGCAAGCTCCATGTGGAGGTTCTTTGATATTTATAATCTTTTGAAGTGAAGCGGTGCTGTCAGAAGCAGTCGTGTCTCACTGTCATGAAAAGCCTTATGCTATTAAAACATTTTAAGTTATATTCAGTTGGTCTTTGAAGTATTTGAAGACAATATATTTAAAATATATGTTTGACCTTGAAAACATATGTAACATAGTCACAGATTTGATTGTGAGATGGCTAACTACTAACCTGTATTACTTAATTATCCTAAAAAGTTTGTAATAACTTTCAAGAGCTAGAAATATAAATTACATTGGGTTTTTTTTGTTTGTTTTGGTTTTTCGAGACAGGGTTTCTCTGTAGCTTTGGAGCCTGCCCTGGAACTAGCTCTGTAGACCAGGCTGGTCTCAAACTCACAGAGATCCGCCTGCCTCTGCCTCCCAAGTGCTGGGATTAAAGGCGTGCGCCACCACTGCCCAGCCAAAATTACATTGTTAAAAGAGCTGAATAGGTACAATACCTCAAGCAAAAGAAGAAACATATAGCAAAAATAACCTTAAATTTGTATCACTATACAAAAATCCATACCAATATAAAATATTTGAGACTGCGAGTTATTTTTTTAATTCAAAAGTAAACTCAGCAATCTACCCTTTTATTATATCACTTCTGTATTATATCCCCCTTTTTCCCTTCTGAGATCCCTGAATCTAATCTTTGTTCAGCTTTTTTCCTGACCATGACCAATAAAAAACTTGTAACCAATGATAAGCATCCATAATCCACCGAATAGCCAAAGACTACCCACCCTGCCTTTTGGGAATGTGGGCATTGGATTCTGTAGACTGTTTCCTATTGTTTGTAGATGATGGCATCTTTAGGGAACCTGAGAAAATTGGGAAGTGATCAAGTCCTGGGAGAGCTAGTTGTATTTTTTGTTTGTTTGTTTAGTCTCTGTGTGATGGGAAAGTGTAGGGCTTATCTGAAGTCCTGGCTAGAGTAGTGTTTGAGGCTGGACCATCTCAACTGGCAGCTTTGAAGTAGATCTGGATACAGGCATTTTGAGAAGTTGGCTCACCTGGACTCCTTGTCCTCATTGGTGTTTGGGCCCTTTTTTTTTTCCAAAAACCCTCAAACTTTTAAAGGTTGTGTGTGTGTGTGTGTGTGTGTGTGTGTACATGTATATGTGTATACATACGCATGCATTAACACAAGTATGGAACGTGTGGTGTACACAAGTCAGCTAAAGATGATTTTCTGTTCTGTTTGAGCAGGTAAAAGGCATCTGTCAATTTTATAAGTCTTTTGGACTATACAATCAAACTATAAGTCTCCATCCATGTCATGAAAGGATGGCATGTAAGAATAAGTCATGAGACCTCTGTAGCCAACAAGATCTATCATGTCTCATCCAGTCTCAGAGCTGTTCCCATAGTAGAGGGATCAATTAGCATATACGTCCTCTATCTTGTAGTCTTTCTTGGTTTCTTTCTTCATGTCTATAGCTAAGATTTTCAGATGGTCTCCCCCAATCAAATCTGATCTTTATTAATTTTGAAGACAACAATAACTTTTTAAAAATATTTATTTATTTATTAAGTATACAATATTCTGTCTGTGTGTATACATGCAGGCCAGAAGAGGGCACCAGACCTCATTAAAGATGGTTGTGAGCCTCCATGTGGTTGTGGTTGCTGGGAATTGAACTCAGAACCTTTGGAAGAGCAGGCTGTGCTCTTATCCAGCCCCATAACTTTTGTTTTTTATGGAAACAAAGGCATAACCTATCTTCAGTGAAACACATTTTGTTGACCTCCATTCTGAAGTTAAGACATTATTAAAATATATAGATTGGTTTAATTTAGCAGTTTTCATATTCCAGTGTCTCTCAGCAGCTATTGCTTTTTGTTCATTAGCATATAAAAAATTTAAAGTCAACAAAGCACCATACAGGATCCAGACACCCTGTGTATTTCCCATCTTTATATGACTTTTTTTCTTTTATATTCCTATACACTCTCTTTAAAGACTTTATTTTTAAATTATTTATTTTCTATGACTGTACCCATTTTCTTCTTTCTTTAGCATCTAAACACTTTTTTTCTTTTGTTTTATTTATTTTTGGCTTCTCAAGACAGGGTTTCACTGTGTAACAGTTCTGGCTGTCCTGAAACTCATTTTGCAGCCCAGACTGGCCTCGAACTCACAGAGATCCACCTGCCTCTGCACCCCAAGCAGTGGGATTAAAGGCGTGCAGCACCACCACACAACCTAAGCACATTTTTAAACATAATGTACCTCTTTAGAGATTTTCTGTGTCGGCACCTGTAGTATTTTCTGATTACATGAGACAAATCCTAAACTGCCATGTCAGCTACCTTTTGGCTCAGCTTAATGCATGGTTCTGGCACATGGCACTAGTGAGTGCCTCCAGCCCATAGCAGCAGCTGATAGCTGTGCCTCTGTGTACCAGCAAGCACTGGACTGTCTGGGAGACAAGGCTTCTTGTGCATAACTTTTCTTAGCTTTCTCAAGCCCTTTGTTTGGATATTTGAGCCTCCATGTTGGATACCATATGTAAAGAGTCTCTTTCCCACCAGCCAGCTCCCAAGTAATGATATGGGGACTTATTATTTGATTATGAAAGCTCAGCCTATAGCTTAGGCTTATTCCTAACTAGCTCTTAAAACTTAACCCATGTATTTTATAATCCATGTTCTATCATGTGGCATTACCTCTCTTCCATCTGGTACTCCCTGTTTCTTCTCCATGTTTCCTGGTGTCACCCTCCATACCTTGATTCCTCCTACTGCTTTCTCTCTGCCCAGAGTTCTGCTTATCCTCCCTGCCTAGCTGGTCACCATTTAGCTTTTTTTAAACCAATCACAGTGACACTTCTTTACACAATGTAATCACATATTTCACAACAGCAGTGTGAAGAAGCAAGTAGTGTGTTCGGAGAGCAATAGCAAATGTAGTGTGAAGGAGTGAAATGTGCTCAGAGAGGAGTCAAAGACTGGCACAGTAAGAACAGTCTACCATCGGCAGTTGATATCCCCATCTATTCTCCCGCCAGTGTTTTCTTCCTTTCCTGTCTCATAGCTGCTTCTTCCTTTTTATGCCTAGTTAGTCCTCTCTCCATGCCTAGCCTGCCAAACATCTTTTTTTCCTAGTATTTCTTCCTCTAACAATCTTCACTGTTAGAAGAAATCTCTGTACTTTTATATCATGTTGAGTTTATAATTTTACTCACCTATTTTCTATTTTTCTCCCTTCTGGAGACAAGGGTCACTATGTTACCTCAGTCTAGGCTCAAACTGAGGTGTTCCAGCTTAAACCTAAGAGCTGTGAAATACTTGGCCTCTGACCAATTTTCTGTTTTGTTCTTCAGCATTACCAAATTGATCTGCCTGGTATTTTTGCACATCATTGCATCATAGTTGGGAGCCTTTATACTGTAATTGCTGTGCGCCAGGCACAGTTGAGGGGTTGACATAGTCAAATATTACTAGTAATTCACTCCCATTTTACAAGCTGGGCACAGAAAGATGAACTAATTTTCTGCAAATTATACAGAGAGGGGGACTAAGATCCACCAAGGAACTACTTAGAAAAAGAAGAAAATTGCTGGGTATGGTGGCTCACACCTATGATTCCAGCATTTGGGAGGCTGAGGCAGGAGGAATGCTATGAGTTCAAGTCTTGCTTATGATAAATAGTAATTTCTAGGCCAGCTATGGCTATAGTTACCCTGTTCTCTTTTCCTTTTTTTTTTTTTTTTTTTTTTCCGAGACAGGGTTTCTCTGTGTAGCCCTGGCTGTCCTGGAACTTGCTCTGTAGACCAGGGTCTGTCTTCTTTCTTTCTTTCTTTCTTTCTTTCTTTCTTTCTTTCTTTCTTTCTTTCTTTCTTTCTTTTTTTTTTTTTTAAGTAAGTGAGGTACCTCATGTTTGTGACCCTAGCATATGAGAGACTTAAGAATCTAACTTGGGCTACATAGTTCCAGGCTAGTCTGGACTACACTACAGAGTGAGATCATCTCAAAAACAAAAACTGCTCCAAAGCCCAGGAGATATATCACAGAAGGGAGGACAGAAAGCATGTGCAAGTTGAAGGCTGGGAAGGGAGCTGTGAAATCCTGTCTTTTGGGCATGACTTCGCTGTTATATCTGTAAATTTGTGGTGGTTACCTGCAGGAGACTCATGAGAACCCCCCATCCCCATCCCCTTCAGCTGTAAGCAGTATCCGATTACACAAGGAGAGCAGGATCATCTTACTCTTTGCTATGGCCACTAGTAACAGCCTTGCCCAGAAGTAAACCCCCATCATGCTCATGCAAGAGCCCCCATCAAAGGTAATGGGGCACAAAAGAACAAAGAGGAATTCCACATGTGAGTGTGAAGGGATCTTCAAGGTACCATTACTAAGAAAAAAACGGGAAGCTGGAGAACGCTACATAGTTTACCACTGTTCATAGTAAAGTGGGTGCAGAGGGCCATTGTGAAGGGCTGAAGACATTCTATTCTGACCCCAGATGTGTGGGGTTTCCACCTAAACATCAAAATATGTGGGGGGGGGTATTTTTTTTAACTACCAAACCATTTCGCTAGTCCAACTTAAAGACTTCCTATAGAGGTTCCATTTCACAAGGATGGTGGATGAAACCATTGACCATTTGATGATCAGTTTGATTCCTAGACCCTCTGGGTGGAACTTAATTTCTAACTCCCTAATCACAAGTTAGTTACTGTGATCTTCATGAGCACCTTATCAGCAGTAAAGAGCTCTTGCTGGTACATGGAAACAAAGACCAAATGTTCTTAGAGCACAGGGTTCTGTTTGCTTTTTATATATAAGATGTTTGTGGAACGAAGGACTAGAACCAGTAGCAGCTGTGGGAGGAGGAAGTAAGTAGCTGAAAGAGTACAATTGGGAAGGCAAATCATTTGATACATCGTGCGGTTTGTTGGTTTGGTTTTGCCAAATGAATATTGTTGGGGTTTTGTTGTTGTTTTAAGTAAAAATGTCTCAGGTCAAAATCAGAAGCTGCAGAGTGCTCAGTGGTTAAGAGCACATACTGCTCTTATAGAAGACCTGAGTTCAGTTCCCCATAATCTGTACTTGTAGATCCAAGGGTTCCCATGTTGTCTCTGGCCTCTGTTGACACTACACTCATGTGCACAAACCCACACACACATAATTAAAAATAAAAAAGTCAAGTTCATGCATCTTTTTTCAGAATTGGTTTGTGAGTATATTATCTGTATGTGGTGCATATACAGAAGTTTGCCTGAACCTACTCCTCTGCATGCCCAAGGCCAGAATGGTAGTTTGAGTCCCTTCCTATATTGACTTCCCACCCAATTGCCTTGAGGCAAGGTCTTCTCACTGAAACAGAAGCTAACCCATCAATTCGACTGGCTAGTGAGCTCTTGGGATATTCCTGTTTCATCTCCCAATGCTGGAATTTCAGACACTTAGAGCCATGCCTGGAATTGTGCATGGTTGTTAGAGATTAGAACTCAGGTCTTTATGCTTGCATAGCACAGAGCGATGACCTTAGCCTCTCTAATTATCTTTATGTTATATTGGCAGGTTCTTTAACACTTGTAGGGCATCTAACAACCATGAGTCCATTATTGTTTTATCAAGCCTGTCTTATGTAGTTTCCTGACACAGGGAGCATTAAGGAAAGTAACCATTTCAAATGAAAACTAAGCTGGGTACAGTGGCATGCACCTGTAACCCCAGCTTCTCAGGAGGCTGAGGTGGGGTGAGTATACGTTTGGGACTTGCCTGGGCAGCACAGTGAGACCCTGCCTGAAAGTAGTTGTTTAGAGTTTCCTACAGTGAGTACTTTATGCCTGGCTCCATCCTGCTCTCAGTGCTTCTGAAACACATGTTTTATTCCCTTCGCAACAGTTTTGAAACACAGAAAACTCTGGGGGGAAGAGGAAGTGAAGATTCATCTTGTAATCCCATTTTTTCAACTCTTCCTGAAACCAATATTTTAAATGTAGTTAAGGTAAGGAAGGCTTTATTGTATATCTTTAGCAAGGAGTCAGAACCAGTTTTGTGGTTGTTTAAAATTCCACTGGTTTCTTAGCAAGTGAAAGGTCTTAGCAATTATATTTCCATTACAAATGTATTTTTCTTTTAATATTAAAGAGTAAATGGGAACTTCAGGTGAGAATTTCACTGTTAAAGAGTTACAGTATAGTTTATTGACCAAGAAGTAATTGCAGTATGAAGGTATTTTAGTGGCTGAATCCAATCACTAATAATACTGAAAATGGAGAAGGAAATACTTATCCTTTCATTTTACTATTTGTGTTGCATTTCTTGCCTTTTCTAGACATCTAATACTTGTTATCTGTGTGTTTTTTCTTTTAATTTTTTGATCTTTTGTCAAGAATATACTTTAAACTCTTGAGGTAATTTTCTTCTTTGTTCATTTCTGGCAGTTTCTAGGCTTGTGTACATCTATACATCCAGAAGGTTACCAAGATCGAGAAATAATGTTGTTGATTTTAATGCTATTTAAAATGAGTCTGGAAAAAGAGCTGAAACAGATTCCATTAGTAGATTTTCAAAGCCTGCTGATAAATCTCATGAAAAACATCAGAGATTGGAACACAAAGGTAACATTTCTTAAAAACTTAGGTGTTGTGCCAAGGATGGTCATGCATACCTGTAATTTTAGCATTTATGAGGAAAGGTGGGAGGTTGAAGAACTAATAATGTCCTCTTCAGTTACACAGTGGCTGCAGGAGACCAGTCTACAGATAAAGTGTAGGAGTTGTACAGCATAACATTGTTTCATGTGCACTCAGAATTCAAAGTTTCTATGCTCAGTTAAGAAGTTTAACCATGAGAGTAGCTGAGAAAGGCACTATTTGCTGGAACTCTATTATTTAAACTAACTGGATTTTTTCTAAAAGTAGCTGTCTTTTCAACATTTATTAGGGATTTACTATGTCTGAGCGTTTAAAGGTTCTAGCAAGCCCGTACCTTTGCCCTTGTTGTGCTGTCTTACCTACCACTCATGCAGTTAGAGGATATGTAAAGGAATTCAGGCAGATGTCATAAAGTGACATTTCAGGTTGTAAACAGTGTTGCAAATTAAGGTAAAGGGTGACCAGGGTGGCACATTAGCACAGCTGGACTGCAGTGATGTCATCTGAGGCCTTCAAGGGTGGTCTTTCTGAAATGACCTTTGAGCATAAATGACATGATAGTTATATCTGCACCCAGGATTGAGTTATATGTAAATAGCCATGTGGGAGCTGAGCATGGATTATTTTATTAGACCTTTTTATAGTTAAATTCTCAGCCATTTTTGGTAGAGGTTTTTAAACTGAAGTGGGAGGAGCATAATAAACTCCTGAGTGCCAGGTCATGATGGCCTATGTTTTTAATCACAGCAGAGGCAGGCAGATCTCTGATTTCGAGGCCAGACTGGTCTACAGAGCGAGTTTTAGGATAGCCAAGGTTACATAGAAACCCTATCTTGAAAATAACAACAAATAACTAAACTGAATAACTGTCACCAAGCTTATTCCCATCCATGCTCATCAGCTGATTTTGAAGCAGCTGTCAGTTTTTAATATCATTATGATAGACAGCTAGAGAACTAAAGGCATAGTTCAGTGGTTGTGTACGTGACTAGCAAGTACAAGGCTGGACTACATAGCCAGAAAATAAAAATACTGTAATAGAATGCAAGTGTGCAAGAATTTTCAGGGCTTGATTATCTATGATGTGTGTGTGTGTTATACACACTTGGGGAAACTGATATTTGAATACTTTATTCTTTAAAAAAAGACCATCAAATAAAAGTAAAATGTAGCAACAACAGGAGAGTGACATGAAATGCTACTAGATGTGTGTGACCATTCTAGAGTACTTTAAAAAAAATAGAATTTTTTTATATATATGCATTTTAGTAGGTTTTAAATGGCATGTGTTTTCATAATTCAGAGTTCTTTTAGTGACTTCCTTCAAGGCAAGAGGGTCTGTAGGTCTGATCCTGGGCTTGTTCTCTTTTTTTTTTCAGGTGCATGAACTCTGTGTGGGCATAAATGAACTATCTAGTCATCCGCACAACCTTCTGTGGCTGGTGCAGCTGGTCCCTAACTGGACGTCTCGTGGAAGGTATCGAAAAGTGAGATAAGCATCAAGATGTCTTATAATGCTGATGCTAGTTAAATGCTGTAGAGTGCTTACTGTGAGGCTGGGTCTCACTCTCTAGCCTGGGCTGGCCTCAGACTCAGTCCTCCCTCAGCCTTTCCTGAATGTTGCATGGCTAGGCCACCACACCCAACTTGGGACTTCTATTTCTATTCATTAGTTTCGAATGTTCTTTGATTTTATTGAGGGAAAAGGTGTAGAAATCCTGATTATGTTACTTATTTCAGAACATGACTATCCTTGGTTTTTATTTTTAGCTTAATCAGATAAGTCAGCACAGCACAGTGTTTCTCAACCTTCCTAATGCTGTGACACTTTAATACAGTTCTGCATGTTGTGGTGACTCCCAACGATAAAATTATTTTCATCACTACTTCACAACTATAGTTTTACTATGGTTATGAATCATAAGGTAAATATCTGTTGTGCAGGTTATCTGATGTTACCCCTGTGAAAGGATCATTCGAACCACCACCACTATCCCCACCCCGCTGCCAGGGGTTGAAAACCACTGGCTGGTGTAGATGATGCATAGCAAAAATAAATTTGCTTTTTGTAGAGGGTGAGGAGGTGCAACAAGGCTTCTCTGTGTATCCTGGAACTCTGTAGACTGAGCTAACCTTGAACTCAGAGATCTGCTTATCTCTGCCTTCCTAGTGCTGGGATTAAGGGTACGTGCCACCACACTCCGCTTCCTTTTCTACTTTTGTGAGACAGGTTCTTAGGAGCTCAGGCAGAGTGTGGAACTCACTGCGTGGGAAAAGATGATCTTGAACTTTGGATCATCCTGATAAGCACTGGGATTTCAGATGTGCCCTGCCACACCAGGGCTCAGTGCATGTTGGGTAGGCACTCTACCAACTGAACTATCCCCAGTTCTAGGCAGTTCTAACTTGATGTGCACATATTTTAGATGGACACTGCTGCTCTGTAACAGTTGGTTGGTTCCGAGACAGCCTTGAGAGACTAAGGCTCCTTTTGGCTCATTTGCTTGCTTGTCAAGTAATATTGTTTAAACATATTATACAAACTTTTTATTTCTGATTCCAGGCAACTGAGGCAGTGCCTCAGTCTAGTGATTATTTCAAAGCTTTTGGATGAAAAACACGAAGATATCCCTAATGCCAATAATCTTCAGGTATAAATATACTTTTGTTCTAATAAATGGGAGAGTTAGTGAGATGTTGGGAAATTTAATGAATCCTAAATCAGAAGTCCTGACCAGCTAGACATGGTGGCCCATGCCTTTAATCCCAGCACTGCGAAGGCAAGAAATCTTGTCTCATCCAAAACAAAGTCCTTCATAAACTCAAACTTTCAAGCATGATATTGCTGATGTAATCTTTTGCATTGTACCTAATTAAAAAAAAAAAACAAAAAACCTGCTCTTTTAACCTTCTTCTGAAGAGGGAGCTATTACCCCCTCTTCCCCCCCGCCCCTTTTTCTTCTTCCCCCTTCTCTCCTTCCCCCTTCTCTTTTCCCTCCCTAACCCACTAAATAAACTCTATACCCCCCAAGACCCAATTTATCAACTGTAAAATGGAAATGATACAGCCTCTACCCTATAGGACAATTATAAACAGATGAATTAATCTGTAAATAAACTCTTAAGAAAATCAAAAATTGACTTCCTGATGCCTTCTGATCAAAATGTAGCCAGCATCATATCTCCCATGCTCCCTACCATAATGATAATGAACTGAACATCTGAAAATGTAAGCGAGCCACCCCAATTAAATGTTTTCCTGCTAAGAGTTGCTGTGGTCATGGTGTCTCTTTCCAACAATAGAAACTGTAGCTAAGACAGGGCCTACCCTTAGTTGAGTTTAAAAATACACAAAACTTTGGGTGCCCCTGTATTGTTCTTATTTGAATTGCAATTCACTATAAGTTACTAGCTTATGTCCTAGGAATAAATGAAAAATGAGACTGTACTCTGGAAGATAATCTAGTGGTATGAACCATTACGTGTAAGAGCAGTATTAGAATATGCACAAGATACTATGGGACAGAACCGACTGCCACCCCAGTCAGGTGGAAGTGGATTTGATTGGAGATACATGGGCACCATTACTGAGCCACTAAGATAGCTAAAAGTCCTCAGTCCATTCAGCAATATTTATAGCTACCAAAGGATCCTGGATAGGAGTTGTCTTGTCTATCACCTTTTCGTTTTATATCTATATAAAAAAGAACTGCATGAATAATTAACCATCAGGCTTTCTACTTGATGTCAGCCAGGCCTCACTCACTGATAGCCCAGTTGGCCTTCAACTCCCAGTGATCCTCCTGCTTCTGCATCAAGTGTTGGGATTGCAAGCGTGAACCACCACATTGGATAGATAGTGCTTCTTTTTTAGAATTCAGTGACCTCTATCATATATAATATCATTTGACCTTGTTCTAAGCATTTAACCTAAATTACAAATACTAAATCTTAATATAAAACACCTTTCTTTTTTTTTTTGTTTTTTGTTTTTTGTTTTTCGAGACAGGGTTTCTCTGTAGCTTTTGAAGCCTGTCCTGGAACTAGCTCTTGTAGACCAGGCTGGCCTCGAACTCACAGAGATCCACCTGCCTCTGCCTCCCGAGTGCTGGGATTAAAGGCGTGCGCCACCACCGCCCGGCATAAAACACCTTCTTAAGCAGTTGAGGACTTTTAAGTAAACAGAATTATGGATATCATAGAATTACCAAGCCAGGAAAAGGAGCCAGAATAACAGTGGGTACACTGGAATTAGCTCAAAAAAGAACACTGCACTAGAATTGACCAAGTCTTTCTTCCCTTAATAGATCTCAGTCCTACATCGCTATCTAGTGCAGATGAAGCCTTCTGATTTGTTGAAGAAAATGGTCTTAAAGAAAAGGGCTGAACAACCAAATGGAACAATTGATGACAGTCTTCATTTAGAGCTTGAAAAGCAGGTATCCAGAGCTAGAGCTCAGAGAATGCATGGGGCATGGAGTAAACAATGTTTTAGAGTTTATTGCTGTCGGAAAATTCTTCAGAGTAGAATTGAAAATTGGGGTGAAAGGGCAGTTGTTAATAATTTAATCTATACTGTGGCAGTTGTAAGGTGGTTAAAAAGAAAAAGCATGGGGCTGGAGAGATGGCTCAGTGGTTAAGAGCATTGCCTGCTCTTCCAAAGGTTCTGAGTTCAATTCCCGGCAACTACATGGTGGCTCACAACCATCTGTAATGAGGTCTCGTGTCCTCTTCTGGCCTGCGGGCATACACACAGATAGAATATTGTATACATAATAAATAAATAAATATTTTTTTTAAAAAAAAGAAAAAGCACTTAATTTAGAAA
Organism: Ondatra zibethicus; assembly: GCA_004026605.1. Lineage (NCBI taxonomy): Eukaryota > Metazoa > Chordata > Mammalia > Rodentia > Cricetidae > Ondatra > Ondatra zibethicus. The sequence continues at coordinate 357,889 of PVIU01000078.1, forward strand.
TCAGAAAGTGCCGGGCAGTGGTGGCCCACGCCTTTAATCCAAGCACTCGGGAGGCAGAGGCAGGTGGATCTCTGTGAGTTCGAGACCAGCCTGGTCTACAAGAGTTAGTTCCAGGACAGGCTCCAAAGCCACAGAGAAACCCTGTCTCAAAAACCAAACAAAAAAAAAAAAAAAAAAAAAATCAGAAAGTTTGGTTTTTTCTTCCTCACAAAGTTAAATCCTGTCTTTCCTGGGAAGTTTGCTAATTGGTAGACTGGGGTGGTATTTATGCTAGCTTTTTCACGAGTAGTAATTTTATTCATCTCTCTAACAGGCATATTACCTGACCTACGTTCTACTTCATTTAGTTGGGGAAGTTAGTTGTTCTCATTCTTTTTCTTCTGGACAACGGGTAGGTAATATCCAGTGTTGTTATAAATAGGTGTCCTATTGGTGGAACGAATGAGCATGTGTGTGTCAGAAGACAACTTGAAAGTTGACTGGTTTTGCTGTAGAAATCCGGAAGTCAGGGCTGGAGAGATGACTCAGTGGTTAAGAGCATTGCCTGCTCTTCCAAAGGTCCTGAGTTCAATTCCCGGCAGCCACATGGTGGCTCACAACAATCTGTAATGAGGTCTGGTGTCCTCTTCTGTCCTGCAGACATACACACAGACAGAACATTGTATACATAATAAATAAATAAATATTTAAAAAAAAAAGAAATCCAGAAGTCATAGCAACCTGCAATCAGATCATAGTGACAAAAATGATTTCTCAACAATTGTTGGTTGGAGTAGAACTTAGTGACCATACCCTGGCAATAGTGTAATATATTCATGAGATACCAGGGTCACCAAGTAGACTACCTTTTAGCTGCTTTCTTCTCACTTTCTTCCTCTGAACCTCCTCTGACTTTTATGTTCCTTTAGAAAAACTAGAATGCCTTTAAAAATGGTTATTTAGAGGAACCTGGGAGATGCCTCAGTGGTATAAAGGTCCTTGTTGCCAGATTTGGCAACCTGAGCTCAATCCTCAGGCCCCACATGATGGAAAGAGAGAGCCAACTATGAATTGTCACACGTACACCATGGCACATGTACATATACACAAAATTAATTTTTTTAATGTTATTTACAAATTTTTGCCTACCAAGTTAAAATTAAACTACTGTTATTCATTCTACTTCAAATGTGCATTTCTGAATTCTCTCTCCATATTAACTTCATTTCGGGGCTGGAGAGATGACTCAGCAGTTAAGAGCACTGGCTGCTCTATAAGAAATCCTGAGTTCAATTCTCAGCAACTACATGGTGCCTTACAACCATCTGTATTGGGATCTGATGCCCTCTCTGGCCTTAAGGCATCCGTGTATACATTTATACACATACACAAAATAAATTTTTTTTATTATTTTTGTGTTTTTGTTTTGTTTTTAGAGACAAGGTTTCTTTGTATTGGCCTGGCTGTACTGGAACTCCCTCTGTAGATCAGGCTGGCCTTGAACTCACATAGATCCGCTTGCCTCTGCCTCCTAAGTGTTGGGATTAAAGGTGTGTGATGCCACTGCCACAACCACCACCACTGCCCAACAAGAATTTTATTTTTGAAGCTAGGCGTGGAAATGTACACCATTAATCCCAGCACTCCCAAGAGCCAGATTAAAAGCATGTGCTACCAGACCTACTATTTTGTGTGTTTTTAAACAGTGTCTCATATAGCCCAGTCTGCTCTCCAATTTCTGATATAGATGAAGGTAACCTTGAACTTTTTCAGATCCTCCTTCCACCTCCCAAGTGCTAGATGTAAAGCCATGCACCACCTCTCCAGACAAGGAAACTTTTTGGAGTAGATAAATTTGATTCTCTATTAATAAAAGCCTATGCTTGCTGGCTATACTGGTTTGTGCCTATAATCCCAGAATTTTAGAGACTGAGAAAGGAGGATTACCCTGAGTTTGTGCCTGAGTTTTGTTAGTGAGTTCCAGGCTAGCCTGTAGAGCAGTGGTTTTCAACTTTTCCTGCGGCTCTTTAATACAGTTCCTAATGTTGTGATGATCCCCAACCATAAAATTATTTTAGTTGCTACTTCATAATTGTAATTTTGCTACTATTATGAATCCTAATGTGAATATCTAATATACAGGAAATCTAATATGTAATTCCTAAAGCGGTCTCGACTCACAGGTTGAAAAACAACTGCTATATAATGAGACCTTGTCTCAGGAGTGGGGAAAAAAAAAACAAAAAACCCACACCGAACCAGGCTTGATCTTTAACCCCAGCAGAGATAGGCAGCTCTCTATGAGTTTGAGGCCAGCCTGGTCTACATAATGAGTTCTAAACCAGCCAAGGCTATAGTGAGACCCTACTTCAAAAAAAAAGAGCCAGGTAGTGATGGTGCACTTGGTGCATGCTTTTAATCCAAGTAGAAGCAGGCATATCTGAGTTCAAGGCTAACCTGATCTGTAGAGTTCCAGCATAGCCAAGAGGGGGGTGGGGAGTGGGGAGGACCAGAAGAAAAGCCCAAGTGGCACAGGCCTATAATCCTATCTGCTTAGGAGGCTGAGGCACTGGGTAATAACAAATTCAAGCCCAGCCTGGACAGCTTAGTAAGAAGGCTAGGAATGTACCTCAGTGGTAAAGCGCTTTCTAACTTGTTGGAGACACCATATTCAATCTCAAGTATTGGTGGGAGAAAGGAGATTAGGCCAGATGTTCTGGCTCATCCTGGCTACTCTGGAGAATAGAGGATTGCCTGCACCCAAGGTTTCAAGGCCAGCCTGAATAATATAACCAGACTGCCTCTCAGAAAATTAAAAGAGAATGCAGCTAAAAATCATGGACAAGACCGGCAAGGTTTTCTAGTGGTAAAGCGCTTCCTAATCAGGCTGAGTAACCCAAGTTCACTCCCCAGCATCCATGTAAAGGGATGAGAGAAGCAGCTCTACAGAGTTGTCTTCTGACCTCCACACATACTTACACAATGAAGTTTTTTTTTTAATTTTTAAAAAAGTTTTATTTTCACGTAAGTATATGTGCCTTCATGTAGGTATGCACACTTGAGTGCAGGTGCCCTTGGAGGCCAAAAACCCCGGATCCCTTGGATCTACAGTTAACAGATAGCTGTGAGATGCCTAATGTGGATACTAGGAACCAAAACCTACTGAGCCATCTCTCCAAGCCCAATAAAGGGCAGAGAGGCAGGTATTTTTTTTTTTTTTTTGAAGAGAGTAGTGGCACATGCCTGTAATCGAAGTACTTTGCACTCAGAAGGTGGAGAAAAGTATTAGGAGTTAAATTGTGTGTGCATGAGTGTGCCAAAGCTCACGTGGTAATCAGGGCTCGTTCCACCTTGTGGGTGGTGCTGAGGGTTAACTCAGGTCAGGTCTGGCCGTGAGGACTTTGCCCACTGAATGGTTCTAACAGGCCTGGTGTTTTCTAAGAGAAAGGATCTCATTGTTTTGTCCTGATAATCTTCAGCTAGTCCTCCTGCCTCAGTCTACCTAATAGCTAAAGCTGGTAAGCATTTGCCATGCCACACCTAGTTCCTTTTTTTAATTCACTAGCAATGAGTCATAACCATTATGTTCTTATGGAAGTCAACACCTTTCACTGGTGGGACTCCATCAAGTAAGTTTTAAGTGATTTGGGTTTTTTTTTTTAACTGCATAGTCTGATATTTTGCAAGACTTTGGAATTATTTTCATCTATTGCATTTGTTTTGTTTCACATAGAAACATTTCGTGCTGCTTTGTGGGGCTTTGGAAAAGCATGTTAAGTGTGATATTAGGGAAGATGCAAGGCTTTTCTACAGAACTAAAGTAAGTATGTTATTTATGGTGGGTGTGGGGTGTGAGCCTGCATGTGACGTGGTGCACATGGAAATGTCTAAGGACAGTTATGAATGTCAGTCCTTGCCTTATTCCTTGTTTAAATCAGACTATATGTCCTTAGAGCTCCCAGTTATCATAGACTTGTACTGCTCCACCTGGCTTCCCCTTGACTCTGGGGATTAGAGCCCCAGTGTGCAGGCTTACACAGCAGCCCCTTCTCTCACCAAGTTCCCTGCTTCCTGTTTTTGTGTGTTGTTGGCAGGACTACCACCTATAATCCTAGCACTTGGGAGACTAAGGCAGGAAAACCCAGGTCCCAGGCCTTCTTGTACAACACAGTGGGGCCCTGTTGGAAGAAAAGAAAATGTAAGCAAGAGAAACACATAAGCTTCTTTTTAAAAGGAAAAATAAAACCTAAGGACTTGTGGTTATAGCTTAGTGGTAGTATGCTTGAGCCACTTCATTGGATCCTCATACATACCAAAGAACATAAAGAGGATTATTTTTAGTTATATAGCCCAGGCTTACCTCAAGCTCTTTGCTTTGTTGAAACAAGATCTCACTATGTAACCCTGACTGACCTGGACCTCGTGTGGACCAGGCTGTCCAATTATACACACCCACCTGTCTTTGCCTGCCAAGTGTTAATCACAAGCATCTGCTACTGTGCCTGGCTTTCCTCAAACTTTTGGGTTTTTTGTTTGTTTGTTTGTTTGTTTTTTCCTTCATTTACTTCTTCGGTGGGACTATACATACTCCAATTTGTGTGTATTATTTGGAGTATATAGGCCACGGGAGAACTTGTAGGAGCTGGTCCTTTCCTTCTGCCACGTGGATCCTGAGAACCAAACTCAGGTTGGTAAGCTCGGTGCCATGTGCCCTCACCTACTAAATTATCTCACTAGCCAGATACCAAATGTTTGGTCCTTCTGCCTCAGCCTCTCTAGTACTTGGAATGTGGATGTAATTATCACTCTGAGTTAGGACTTGGATAACAAAACAGCTTCCACTAAATACTTTTCTAGCTAGGTTCAAAATACAAGTTTAAAAAAAAAAAACTCTTAAAGCAAATGCATTTTTCACTTTCCTTTTTGTTCTGAAATTCCTGACACCCAAAGAGAAAATTTCTTTGAGCACTATTGGGACTTTGTGTTTGCTGCCATTATAGAGCCGTTGTGTAGTTGCACTCAGGGTGTGGTAAGGTGCCTGCTGCACAGTGTGAGGGCCTGAGTTTGGGTCCCCAGCTCCTATGTGGTAGCACACATCTATAACCCTCCTACTGGGAGGGGGCAGTGGCAGAGACAAGTGCTCACTGGTCAGCAGTCTAATTAGTCTGTAAACTCTGGGTTCAGTGAGTGACCTTGTCTCAAAAAATAAGATTGATGATGTCCTCCACACACACAAAACCTTACGTGCAGGATAGCTTCAAAGATTGAGATAGTGTTTAAATGTATACATATGTATAATTACAAAACAATGGTTATGAAATTCCGTGATGGTGGAAAAGTCATTTTATTTACAGAGAAGAACTAGAATAGCTGCTACCCTTTGATGCCTCCCTGAAGTTTGTTCTAGGAAGACTCCATTCTGAGTTCTGTATCACCTAACCCACGTTGTTGGATGGAATTGATTCATCAGTGATCTTAGCAAGGTCTTTCTTATCTTCTTTTGTTTTTCTTAAGGTTTTTTATACACAAAAACAGTAGAAAACCAAGTTTATGAGAATGGAGGAGAAAAGCAACTTTAATATTAATAGACTGACCTGAAACACAAAAAGTACTTTTAGAAATATCTAAGGTTTTTTTGTTTTGTTTTTGTTTTTATAACTGACTTAAATTTTTGTTTTATGAAGTGGATTCCTTCTTGACTTACATCTGCATAGTGGATAGTGGCTGTTTTGGGGCTGGAGCTGGTTGTTTGAAGAGTGCTCATTGGGATTGTGCGCGTGTGTGTGTGGTTTAGTCACTTTAAAGTAAAGTGAGCAACTGATGAAGTAGAGTCAGATCTCCAAATACACTGGGTAGTCGTCGTCCTCTCTCTCAGACTCGAGGCCGCAGTCTCAGAAGCGCGCTCTGGATGTGACTAGTTGCTGACTTATACATGTGATGCTGTGGCTGCTGCTAACAGACATTCTAAAAGGAACCACTAAAGTTTATGATTCATTCTTTTTTTTTTCTTTATTACATTTTATTTCCTATTTGGGAGAGGGTGTATGTGCCACACTGCTCATGTGGGGGGTTTGTAGGACAACTTACAGGGTCCCAGGGATGGAACTCAGGCTGCCAGACTTATATAGCAAGCACTTTTATCCACAGAGCAATATCCCTGAACTGGACTTTGTTTCTTACAGTTGATCTGTCTTAGAGAGTAAGCCAGTGCTCCATGTAAATTGCTTCAGGGGATGATGTCATTGAAATAGGTTAGTAGTTCCATACTTCTCCAAAACTTGTAGTAGAGAAGTGGTAGTTGTCATAAAGATGGTTTGCTAAACTTACATAGTGAGGGAAAGTGGAGATTTTTATTTACTTTTTTTTTTTTTTAAAGACAAGGTTTCTCTGTGTATCCCTGGCTGTCCCGGAACTCGCTCTGTAGACTAGGTTGGCCTCAAATTCACAGAGCTCTACCTGCCTCTGCCTCCTGATGCCTGCTTCTTCCTGGAATAGTGGATCACTTCTTTAAATCTAGTACTCAGGAGACAGAGATAACCAGATCTCAGTGAGTTCAAGGCCAATCTGGTCTACGTAACCAGTTCTTGGCCACCAGAGCTACATAGTGAAAATATCTCTCTCCCCACCCCCCAAAAAATGCTGACTTGTTTAAATATTTTTATTCTAGGTGTGATGGAATATGCCTGTAATTTCAGCACCTGACAGGTGGAAGCAGGAAAAAAAGGAAAAAACAATCAAAGTCAGCTATATAAGGGGTTTGCGGCCAGTCTGAAATACATGAAAATCAAAGTCAGCTACATAAGGGGTTTGCGGCCAGTCTGAAATACATGAGACCCTGCCTCAAAACATACATGGGTGCGGGGGGTGTTTTTCTCAAGCAATAAAAGTCTAAGAGATAACCAGGCGTGGTTAATGACCTTCTCATTGCTGATTTGGTGACCTGAAGCACTAGGGGGAGAGTCACTCAATGGACACCTTTGAGTTTGACAGACTGGCTAAATCTGTGTGTAGCAGGTGCCAGGTACAGAGGTTTGTGTAGCACTTACAAAGGGAGTGGCAGTGAGTTAGGATCTTCTGATTCCATGGACGGGAGCAAGTAACACATTAAAAAACATTTTAGACATGTGTAATTTTATGTGTGTTTTTCCTTGAATGTATGTCTGTGTGCTATATTTGTGCCTGGCTGTCAGAAGAGGGCATTGAATTCCCTAGATCTGAGGTTATAAATGGTTGTGAGCTACCATGTAGGTTCTGGGACTCAAACCTATGTTCTCTGCAAGAATAACTGCTCTTAACTACTGAGCCATATCCCAACAAGGACATTTTTTGTTGTCTTTCTGTCGAGCCTATTTTAGAAGCAAGCTATGGTAAAGCTGAAACAATCAGTGCATTGGGCCCTATAAAAAGGTCCACCCTTCAACTTCCCTAGCTGGGTGTTCAAAAGCCAGAGAATAGAAAGTAAAAATTTCTTTGATGGCAGCATTGTGATTCTCTGGACCATCTGGATTGTCCTTAGTAACGAGAAATCGGGCATGGTGGTGCGTTGTTGTAATCTCTGTACATGGGAGACAGGGGCAGGAAAACTGCTTTAAATCTAAGGTTATCCAGGGCTAAATAGAGCAATCCTGTCTCCAAATAATAATTTTTAAAAAGGAAATTAAGGACTAGAGATGACTTAGTGGTTAAGAGCACTAGGTGCTCTTCCAGAGGACCCAAATGAGATTTGCAGCACCCACATGGCAGCTCACAACCATCTGTATGGAACACTTCTACTTCAGGAGACCTGAAGCCCACTTCTGGCTTTGGTGGCCAGTGAACAGATGTACATGTAGGCAGAGCACCCATACACATAAAATGAAAGAAAGTTTAAGACTGGGTGTTGTAGCTCACACTAATCCTAGCATTCAGGAAACAGGGAAAGGCGGATCTCTATGAGTTTGAGGCCAGCCTGGTCTACATAGGGAGTTCAGGACAGCCAAGATTATACAGAGAGACCCTGTCTCAAAAAACAAACACACAAGAAAACTAAGTCATAATTATTTGACATTGTAGATTGTGAAAAAATAAATTATGGTAATTTAAAAAAAAAAACCATGTCATTTGAAAGCCTCTGCAAAAGATAAGTAGCCTTTTCTTGACAGCAATCAAATAGAATTGTTTGGTACAGGCCTGTGATAGCTATGAGATATATGTGGCTTTTATGCTTATTATTGTTTTGTTTCAGTTTTTTGAAGCAGGATCTCACACACAGTTCAGACTGGCTTTGGACTTTGAGCAGTCCCCCAAGTGCTGGGAGTGCAGCCATGCACCTCCATAGCAGCAACTATGAGGTGCTTTCTATCAAATGTTAAGTTCATTTTAAGTGAGGATACTCTGATCTGATATCTTTTCCTCTTTTTGTTGTTTTTAAGGTGAAAGACTTGGTTGCCAGGATACATGGAAAATGGCAGGAAATAATCCAGAACTGTCGGCCTACTCAGGTGTCATTTTATTTAACAGTTTTATTTATTATAAAACCCACTGCGTGATGTATGGTTTGTGTCTCATTTTTAAGATTTGTTTGCACTCATTTAAGAGTGTCAGATTGCATCAAATGGAGGTTATTTCATGAATCTAACAGTTCTCTTAAGATAAAATGCATGATGTGCATTTCACTACTTAGTCTGTGGTCACCAGTGTAGCCACAGAATTGAAGATCAGCACCACACTTGAACTTCGGCAGTCCCTCCCAGTTCCTCCACCACCTTCGTGCCTCTTTTTGCTCCCCTTCAGGGCTGATTTTACTTTCTGACTATTAAGAATTCTTGACTGGTAGTGGTGGCCCACAACTTTAATCCCAGCACTTGGGAGGCAGAGGCAGGATCACTGTGAGTTCGAGGTCAGCCTGGACTACAGAGCGAGTTCCAGGAGAGCCAGAACTGTTAACACAGAGAAACCCTATCTCAAAAAACAAAAAAATGGAGAGGGGCGCTGGTGAGATGGCTCAGTGGTTAAGAGCACTGACTTCTCTTCCAGAGGACCTAGGTTCAATTCCCAGCACCCACATGGCAGCTCACAACTGTTATAGCAATGCGCATGAAATAAAGTTAAGTAAAATTTTTTAATATTTATTTATTTATTATGTATACAATATTTGTCTGTGTGTATGTCTCCAGCCAGAAGAGGGCACCAGACCTCATTACAGATGGTTCTGAGCCACCATGTGGTTGCCGGGAATTGAACTCAGGACCTTTAGGAAGAGCAGGCACTGCTCTTAACCACTGAGCCATCTTTCCAGCCCCCAGAAATAAAGTTAAATAAATTTTTTAAAAAAAAAATAATATTTTTCAGTGGGCGGTTGTGGCACACACCTTTAATTCCAAGCACTCTGGAGGCAGAGGCAGGTGGATCTCTGTGAGTTAGAGACCAACCTGGTCTATAGTGCAAGTTCCAGGATAGCCAAGGCTACACAGAGAAACCATGTCTCAGAAAACTCAGAAAAGAAATATTTCCATGAACATTTATATATAAGGTTTTATGTAAATATGTGTTTAAAGGAAAACATCTTGAGCATATTCTTGGTGGAATCTCTTGTCTCACAGCATTTCAGTGTTTGTATGGGGCTCAGGCTGCCCTTGAACTTTCTGTATAGCCAAGGGTAACCTTGGGCTTCTGATCTTCGTCTCTCTTCCTCCACTGCTAGGATTGCAGGTATACACCACCACATCCTGTTCATTCTGAGCTGAGGATCAAATCCGGGGCCTTGTGCATGCTAGAAAGACTTCTGCCAAGTGCAGTGTGGGGCTTTTTGTTATTTTGTGTGTGGGAGTGTTTTGTCTTCATGTATGTCTGTATACCACTTGCATGCCAGATAACTTTGGAGGCTAGAAAGTATCAGTTCTCCTGGGACTGGAGTTACAGACAGTTGTGAGCTGCTAGTTTGGCACTGGGAATCAAATCCAGGTCCTCTGGAAGAGTGGATAGTAATTTACTTTAACTTTATTTTATGTGCATTGGTGTAAAGGTGTCAGCTTCCAGGGAGCTGAAGCTACAGGCAGTTGTGAGCTGCCATGTGAGGGCTGGGAATTGAACCTGGGTCCTCTGGAAGAGCCAGTGCTCTTAACCGTTGAGCCATCTCTCCAGCCCCATGGACAGTGTTGTTAACCACTGAGGAATCTCTTCAGTTTCCTCAAAATGTTAAGGTCATGTACCATTGTAACATTAATAGCAAAACTTTTTATTAGTAACTTTAACACTTTTAATCTCCTTAAATATGTCCCTTTGTGAGTGTGCCCATGAGAAAAATGTCCTATATTTGTATTATCCCTTTTTATTGCCAGAGCACAAAGTGTAAAGGTTATAAAATCATAAGAAATTTTCAATGGGCATGGTGGCTTCGTGCTTTTAGTCCCAGCACTTGAAAGACAGAAGCATGCAAATCTCTGGGAGTTCAAGGCTGGCCAGAGCTAATAATATAAGACCCTGTCTCAAAACAAGAAAGATGTTTTCAGAGGCTTGTATATGTAATGATTTTTTTTTCTGCTTTCATTATCAAAGCCTGCTCTCTGGTGATTAAAAGTATTAATTAATAATATGATTAAATTTTCCTTTTTTCCCCCTTCTCCAGGGGCAGCTTCATGACTTCTGGGTGCCAGATTCTTAACAGGAGTACAGCAGAAATACAAAGCGAGAAGGACCTTTCCAAGAGGGTTACTGTGGGATCCAGCAGATGCTATGGAACACAACTATGTGATGAGGCTGGCAATGAAGACTTCGCCGTGTCTGAAGCAGATATGAAATGCCATCTGCAGCTTGACCTTAGAGGAAAGAACGGGAGCCTATAAGAGAAGGGTAGGGGTAGACACAGCTGGTAGAAGAACCCAGCCTACCCCTCCTAGTGCCCCTTGTTTTCAGCAATTATCTTGGTAGGTGACTTCATAGCACTTGGACCATCACAGAAAATAAAGAGGAAAAGTATGGGCCAACTTGAGGAGTTGGACATTGAAACGAAGGCCAGGGTCCAGCTGGTTTTCATTTTCCTCTTGGTTATTTTAGGATACAAAGGGAAAGCCTAGAATAGAGTTCTGTACTCAGAAGTCTGGGCCCGGAAACCATAGGCAGTTTCAGTTTATACATCGTCCCTTTACTAGTTAAGATTATAAATCTGAAGTCTTTAAATCTGTTTAAAGTCAGTTAAGGAACAGACATGCTGTCAGATTGCCTAGAGGAAGAGATTAAGCTACAAAGTAGTGGCCGTTTTAAAAATGCCAGAACATTCATAGGCAGTTTGTTTAGGATTTCTTGTAAATGCATATATTTTTAAAATCTGATTCAATCATAAATCTTAGCTAAGTCAGAATTCTGTCCATTGGTAACTATATTACAGCAGTCTCTGTATAAAGGCTTAAAAAACCTGGAAGTTTCCAAAAACCTTGTTCTTACAAGTATATAATTTAGCAGAGACCTTGATGATGTTTATTTTGGGGACACTGTGTATGTGTGTGTATGTGTGTGTTTGCTCGAGCGTTTGTATCTTGAAGTTGTTGCACTTGAAAACCACAGCTGCTCTAAATTCTTTTAAACACTGGAAAGCCATCCTCTAGTTTAGATGGTAGAGGGTTAGCAGAGGTGCACACGCTAGATTGAGCCTGAGGCCCTTTGAAACCTTTGGTAGTAACACTCTTGCAGACAGTTGTCTGTCTGGGGAGGGTTTGTTTCCTGAAATGGATGCCAACTGCTTGTTCTTTGAAAACTGGCTTGAGTGACTTGCTCCCTCCTGAGCATGCTAATGTCTCCTAGGGTCCAGGTAGCGGTTAGAAAGGGAACTGGGCTCAATGTTTATGGTTTGAGAGGAGAAAATAAGTTCTGAGAGCTAACTTTCTACCTCTAAATTGAGGCTTAGGAATAAAAACCATTTTATCTTAAATTTATCATTTAAAATAGCAGTAGCTTTTGAGCTCATGTCAAGCATCGGGCAGTTAGAGATCTTACAGGGAAGACTAAACAAATCAAATTTTCAAGCTCTGAGGCTGATGGAGGCTCCAAGAGTCAGACCAACAAAAGTTTTCTTCTGTGTTGAGTTTACTGGTAAGAATAGTATCTTGATGCTACCTCTCAAGGGTATTGTTACAAAATGCCACTATGGTTAAAGAGATAGATACAAAGAGTTGTATTTGACAGAAGCTTGAAACTCTGGCATCTATCTGCCCAACAATGGGGGCTTTCACTCTGTAATTTAATACCTTGTAGATACATTATTTGTGTGTAATTTTATAAGTGTTCATATTTTTCTCATTTTGCATTGTGTAAAGTGTACAAAAATCTCAAAATATAAAAATCTGCTTATATTGCTTGTAATTACAGTGTGTAAATATTTTCTATTGTGTACATTGACGGGGACAAGTGGGTTATTCAGGTTTTTAAGTGACCCTTTTATATTGCAATTTCAACTGATAACCACCCATCAAATTTAAAACCACTTTGATACATTCTTATTTAGCAGTTCCAATAAGAGTAAAATCTATTTTCAATTGTCTTTCTCCATGAGAGAAAAATACTTTGTCCTTCCCTTTAAAACAAATGGCCAGACATCAGTTTAGGCCCTTGTATTCATGACTCTGGTAGCAGCCTTCAGTCTCCGGGTCATAGTACAGTCAGTATTTTCATTTGGATTCTCATGGAAATTTATGATTATATTTTAGCACAAGTAGTTCATGGTTTTTCTCCCAAATCGAGTATTTTCCATCTCCTTCTGAGTCCCCATGCTTTGTCTCCCTCCAGCTGTTGTTGCCCAGATAGTGGGATGGAAGAGAGGGAGAAAATGCTCATTGCACAAAGACTGTCAGGCCACATTTGGTACTTGGCAAACAAAGCTTGCACTGAGTGGTGGTGTGTTTGGCAATCTTACTGTGCCAAAAATCACCTTGTCTAATTTTCTTGTTGTGTATGTCAAACTTATTACCCTTACTGCAAGCTGAAAATTAAAGTACTTGTGTTTATGCTTTTATGTGTAACTGTTTGCCTTTTCTAACCTGCTTTTCTTGTTATCTGAAAACACAGTTCTGTAATAACGCTCCATGAAGAGGCTCCATGCACAAATCATCTGTGTAGCACTAAAGTCAGCATTTGTGCTTTTTTTTTTTTTTTTGTCCTATCTCCTGATGGCAGTGGTGCCTTCGTCACCTTTTGGAAGGTTGGCATTTTGTTCTTGTTTTGAGTGCAAGTAGTAGCTTGCTTTTGACTTCACAAAAAATATATATATATATATCCCCAGTAAGTGATAGGTAAGATAGTGTTTTACCATCCAGGCTCTGTTGAAGCATTTGGGTTTTTGTTTGGTTGGTTGGTTTTGGGTTTTTGTTTGTTTGTTTGTTTTCCCTCAGTCAAAATAGATAAAGTTGATGGGGACTGGCCAGTAATAATGTGTGGAGTCTTTAAACCAAGAGTAATTTTTTTACATTTTAAAAGTGACTCATTGATAGCAGCTGAGTTCAGAGAACTGACGTGGCTTGTCTCTCAGGAGGCAAGGGTAGGGTCCAGGTGGTGGGCCTGTGAATCAGTTAGCCAATCTCAATGGTGCAGGCAGGCACACCTCATCAGCTGTGTGTCGGTTGTCCTGGGCATTCTTGCCAGCCAGTTCTACTAGCTCTTAGGCAGTAAATGCAGTGTTTCCTCCTCTTCCCCCTCCTTTCTTTGAGATTTTATACTGTCTTGTTTAAAGTTCTCTAAATGTATGTGTATGTGTCATTAAAACTTTTTCTCAGTTTAAACGTGTCTGGTGACATTTGATTGAGGAGTGGAGGTAACAGTATCTGGAATGTTCTGTCTTAAACTGATGTCTTCCTTAATTTGGATTCTACAGGGTTTTTTTTTTTTTTAGCTCGATATTGCTTTATCTGAGGAAAACAAAGCCACAGCTGTTCACAGTTCATGTTTATGTCACTCAATTAATAACTTGCTGTATACTTTACAGTCAGGAATTTAATAATCTCACTCTGACCTCATTCTCCACATCCATTCGACTGTTACTGAGAACCTACATGTTAGGGTTTGGTGGTGAACAATACAGACTCCTCTTACCTGTCGGTGTCTGAGGAAAACAGACAGAAGAGGAAAGAAGTACCCCTGACCTGGGTGCTGTGTTCTAGAGCCCAGGGTCAAGAAAGGTGATTTTACAATCTAGAAGGATTTGGAGCCGCCAGTGCCCTGGCAGACAGACAACTTATGATATGCCAGCTGTGGGGAAGCTGACACCTCATAAGAAAAACTTATGACCTCAGAAGGCCTAGGCATTGCTGCCAGAGCCGTAGTGTCACAGCCATGCAGTATGTCCTCCCTTATGGTAGACAAGGTTGAGAATGGATGGCGACAGCCCAGGTAGAAACAGGTGTGGGCATAAATACTAGGGGGTAGGCCTGTAGTTTAAGAAAAGGACCTAAGCTTGGCCTCAGACCAGTTCACCACACTGGCCTTTGTTAGCAAGTTACCTGAGTTTCTTCAACCTGTTGAAAAGAATAACTCTGTTTTGGGTTTGTGAGGACTCAGATGCATGGCAGTCGCTCAACACAAAGTCTGGCACGCAGCATGAACAGATGGACCTTAACTGCTTTTAACTTACCTCTAAGGAGGCGCTTTAAGAGAACAAAAGTTGAGCCAGGTGGTAGTGGTGCACGCCTTTAATCCCAGCATCCATGAGGCAGAGGCAGGCAGATCTCTGTGAGTTCGAGGCCAGCCTGGTCTACAGAGTTAGTTCCAGGACAGCTAGAACTGTTATGCAGACAAAGCCTGTCTCAAAAGAAGAGAAAAAAAGAAAAACTTGGTGTCCCTGGAGAAGATAGTTCAGTAGTTAATTGGCTGCTCTTCAAGAGAATCTGGGTTCAATTCCCATCCTTATGACAACAACTGTAACTCCTCTGCCCTCTTCTAACCTTTATGGACACCAGGCATGAACTTACTGCTCAGTTACACATGTAGGGAAAACACACACATAAAATATTAACGAATTAGTTAATTTTAAAAATAAAATTGGGGGCTGGAGAGATGGCTCAGAGGTTAAGAGCACTGACTATTCTTCCGGAGGTCCTGAGTTCCATTCCCAGCAACCCATGTGGTGGCTCACAACCATCTGTAATGAGATCTGGTGCCCTCTTCTGGCCTGCAGGCATACATGGAGGCTGAACACTGTGTACATAATAAATAAATAAATCTTTAAAAAAAATAAAATTGGCCAGAACCAGGCACCTGTGGCTGTGTTTGCTTCTAAATCAGACCTTAACTCCAGCAGTCACAGCTGGGGATGCCGGTCCTTCAGATTGGGAATTCTAGAGGCTCCCAACCCTGTTCATGCTGCCAGACATTAGAATATGATTTCTTGCTGGGCGGTGGTGGTGCACGCCTTTAATCCCAGCATTCGGGAGGCAGAGGCAGGCGGATCTCTGTGAGTTCGAGACCGGCCTGGTCTACAAGAGCTAGTTCCAGGACAGGCTCCAAAGCCACAGAGAAACCCTGTCTCGAAAAACCAAGGATGGGCTGGAGAGATGGCTCAGTGGTTAAGAGCATTGCCTGCTCTTCCAAAGGTCCTGAGTTCAATTCCCAGCAACCACATGGTGGCTCACAACCATCTGTAATGAGTTCTGGTGCCCTCTTCTGGCCTTCAGGCATACATGCAGAAAGAATATTGTATACATAATAAATAAATATTTAAAAAAAAAAAAAAAAAAAAGAAAAACCAAGGAAAAAAATATGATTTCTTCTTAAATAAACCAAGCATGTTGGCCTGGTGTTATAGCTCATGCCTAAAGTCCCAGCACATGGAAGGCAGAGGCAGGAGGATCACATATTTGAGGCCATCGTGGGCTACAGCGTAAGACTGATGGAGGAAAGTGTCCTTTCAGCATCTGCAGACATGTCCTGACACCCTTCTTGCTAACCATGGCTGGAGTCGGGAGGCCAAACCAGAAGACCAGCTTTGGATCTGACTCCAAGACAAGTGGCTAGGATTCTAGAAAACATAACAAGCCAAACAGGCTTTTGGGGCACAGGAAGACTACATACAGCATTGTTGCATAGGTGGCAGTTGCTACTGAGGCTGTATGTGGCCAAAAGATCATACCCTCCATAAGAAAAGTGCTGGCAACCAGAGGTAGAGATGGCAGCACAGGAGCAAAGGCACCAGGTGAGCAAGAGGCAGGAGGACATCTTGACTAGGCCAGAGTTTCAATTCTTATGCTGCATCTTCCCAGACACAAGGAGTTCACTTCTGTGTGCCAACCCTGGAGCCCTGAAGTGTCTGTGGGACACCAGCCTCACTCTATCTTACAATAGAGCTGGGGAAGGCAGTCTAGCCTAATCTAGTTGGTTTGTGTTCTCTGAAGAATTCCAAATGGCATCTTCACACAGCTGCCCTATGAAACCGCCAGCAGTGACTTCAAGGATGACTAACACCCCACTCAAATGGCTGGCCTCGGGTCCCAGGAAACAAAGTTACTGTATTAGAACTGTTTTATTTTTATTTCATATGCATTGGTGTTTCGCCTTCATATATGTCTGTGTGAGGGTGTTGGATCCGTGGAACTGGAGTCACAGACAGTTGTAAGCTGCCATGTGGGTGCTGGGAATTGAACCCTGATCCTCTGAAAGAGCAGTCAGAGCTCTTTTTTTTTTTAAGATTTATTTATTTATTATGTATACAACATTTCTTCCATGTATGCTTGCATGCCAGAAGAGGGCACCAGATCTCATTATAGATGGCTGTGAGCCACCATGTGGTTGCTGAGAATTGAACTCAGGACCTCTGGAAGAGCAGTCAGTGCTCTTAACCTCTGAGCCATCTCTCCAGCCCCTTTTATTTGTTTTGATTTGGCACAAATCTTATAGCCCAGGCCGATCTTAAAATTGTTATATAGCTGAGGATAACCTTGAACTGATCCTCTTGCCTCCACTGCCAAGATCAAAGGCGTGTTCAACAAACCTGTTTCAATTAGTGCTAATTTGTTTAGATTTCAAGTCCTCTCTTCACAGTCAAGAGTTTGCCCGCTTGATTTGCAGGTGTGGAGATATTTTGTTTGTGTTTTAACAAATAAAGCTTGCCTGAATATCAGAGTGCAGAACTAAGCCACTAGAGGCCAGGCAGTGGTGGCACACACCTTTAATCCCAGGACAGAGGGATCTCTGTTAGTTCAAGGCCACTCTGGGCTACACGAAATTGATACAGTCTAAACGAGAAACAGAGCTCACACAAAGGTGATCCCAGCACTAGGGAGGTGGAGACAGGAGTGATATGGCTGAGCAAAGAGGAATATAAGCCGGAAGGAGACAGGAGCTCAGTGCAGTCTGAGGACAGGATTGCCCCTTTGGTCTGAGCATTGGTAGAGGTAAGAACTCTCTGGTGGCTGATTGCCAGAGCTACACAGAGAAACCCTGTTTCAAAATACCTAAAAAAATAAAAATGAAAAGGTACAAGAACAGGCTAGCGGTGGTGGCACATGCATGGCCTTCAATCTGGAGGCAGAGGCAGGTGGATCTCTTGAGTTCAAGGTCAGCCTGGTCTACAGATCAAGTTCTAGGACAGCCAGGGGGCTACACAAAGAAATTCTGTCTCAAAAATCTAACAACAAAAAAAAGGTGCAAGACCTACATCAGCCATCACAACTTAGAGCTCAGTGCTGTGTCTAGCGAGCATGCCTTGGCCCTAGAATCCTGACTGGGTCTCAGAGATGGAATGAAGAAAAGATGCACCGGGCGGTGGTGGTGGCGCACGACTTTAATCCCAGCACTCAGGAGGCAGAGGCAGGCAGCTCTCTCTGAGTTCGAGGCCAGCCTGGTCTACAAGAGCTAGTTCCAGGACAGGCTCCAAAGCTACAGAGAAACCCTGTCTCGAAAAAAAAGAAGAAAAGATATGTGCTCATATAGGAAAGCTGGGATTGTGTGGATTGCACTCACGCTGATGGAACAGCACTCTAGCCACCAACAACTGGACCCCCAGTGAATTTATTACTCTAGCCACCAACAACTGGACCCCCAGTGAATTTATTACTCTAGCCACCAACAACTGGACCCCCAGTGAATTTATTACGTACAGCACAGGGAGGAGTAAGCTCATCTCAGTAGGAGGTCTCTATTGGAGAGCAAACTCAGGTGCAGTCATCCAGAAGGAGGAAGCTGCAGTTGCTGGGTTTTGCACACACTTGTCAGTTGTTCTTAAACACTCTTAGTTGCATACACCATCATCTTGCACACACTGTTGTACTTGCACAAACTCCCAACATCTGCACTAGACCTCCTGAAGGCTCAGGCCACACAGGGGTCGTTGATATGGCCATGCCCATGTCAAACAATACACATTCACTCACGACTTCAGAATTTGCATGTTCGCTGAAGGCTTTCACAGCTCCCTACAGCTCAGTGAGCTGCAGAACCTGCCACACTGGCCTACTTGCTTCCTCCTGAGGGGTGTGGAGTTAGCACTGCATGTCTGTGAGCTTGAGGAGCCAGGCTTCTTAACCTACTGGTCCCTGCAGTTTCTCTAGTGTCAGGTACTGGGGCTGGCCATCTGTCTTCTTCCTTCCAACCCACTTTCCCACAAAGCCTACCATTTAGATCTGTACTGGATCTGTCAGCTCTTGTGAAGCCTTTCTTTTTTTTTTTTTAAATATTTATTTATTTATTATGTATACAATATTCTGTCTGTGTGTATGCCTGCAGGCCAGAAGAGGGCACCAGACCCCATTACAGATGGTTGTGAGCCACCATGTGGTTGCTGGGAATTGAACTCAGGACCTTTGGAAGAACAGGCAATGTTCTTAACCTCTGAGCCATCTCTCCAGCCCCTTGTGAAGCCTTTCCAAGCTATTAGCTGACTTCTCCCCCTCTATCTTCCACTAAGAACACTCCTGTATCACCAAATGAAACCCACTAGCCTTTTGTATGCCCCTTCTTTTCTTCCTATTCTACCTAACAAGCCTGTCTGTTCTAGCCATTTTCCCCAGGCTTGCCAGGCTAACCCTTCTCAGACTCCTCCAATCCTGTCCTCTATCAGCTCAACATATTTTGAGGCAAGTTACAATCTGCTTCAAACCTGTTTACCCAGCTATAAAACGAAGCTACTGACTTCTCACAATGGGATGGGAGTACAGAAAAAGAAGGGAATCAGGGCAGTCTGTAAAGCGTGGGCTTGGCTTGGGCAGGCAAGATGGCCCAGCAGATAAAAGGGGTCTGTCACCAAGCCTGACAACCTCTGAGTTTGAGACCCAGCCCCACATGATGGATAGAGAACAGACTCCCTGCAATTTATCCTCTGGACTACTACACATGGGAGGTGACATGAATGCATGTATGCATGCATATACAAAATAAATACAAGAAATGTTTTAAAGTGTGTGCACTTTTGAATATAAGCGTATCTCCCAGTCTCCCCCGCTGCACCCCACACACAGTAAGTATCCTGTTTGCAGAGTGCCAGGAGACATTCTGCCGGGGTGGAAGTGTGATCTGGGCCCTTCTGTCTAGCAGTCTGCAGCCACACACAGTCCAGACTCTGAGATTTTATGGATTAGGCGCCAAACTGTATGAGCTTTGGGGAATCCTGAAAGAGGAATGAAGTTTCTTCTTCGGCTCTCGTCAGTTTAATATGCCACTAGAAGCATACTCAAGCATCTAGGTACATGCAAGAGTCTTTAGACTTATTTTTTGTGCTCTTTGCCCATCATAATGTCATGGATTTGGGGAGGAGGGCGTAGGGTTCATAGTCAGAGCTCAGGTTTCACTAGCATTTAAGGCTAATATCGCTGTTGATTTTGTTTTTGTGTTTCTGTAGTGCTGGGGATGGAACCAGGGTGTTTGTCCTGCATGCTAGGCAAGCACTGTACCCTTGAGCCAGAACCCCAGCCTTGGATTCACTCTAATAACCCCTGGGAAGGAGGAGAGCCTGAATTTGCGGGGAAGAGCATCCTAACGGAGTTGGGGAAGGAGATTGATGCTGGTAAGCACAAGTTACTTAGTTGTCTGGGAACACTGAAAGTTTGGAGATAAGAATGACGGTGGAAAATGACAAACGCAATCTCTGAGATGAGCCTAGGTTTGGGCTAAAATTTGTTGAGTGAATCTGTACGCATGGTTGTGGGTTATTTTTGCATAAAGAGCGTTTATTGTGTGCTGTCCCTTCTTCCTTCCAGGCCCCCATCTCACCCACTCAGACCTCAAGCTGATCAGCCTGGCAGGGACGGGAAGGAGGAACCACACACCTTGAACTGGGAACCAAGAGCCTGATGCCCTTACTGTAGTCCCCATCTGCACACCGGCACCCTAAGCCAAAGGCAGGAGAGCATGGTAAACATGTTTTGCAAGAAGTGAGGTGCAGGTTAGAGAGCAGAGTACAGGATTTAGGGACCCGAGGTTTACGCGTCCCGGCAATAAGTAAATGGGAGGGGTCTTAAGACCAGGGCAGATTGGCAGGATCAGCCTGTTTTAGGGCGCACGCAGCGATAAGTATCCCCACCACCAGCACCAAGTGGCGGGTGGTACCCAAATCGACTAAGCCTGGAAGGGACACTAGGAGCCGTGGGCCTCGAGCGTCTCCCACAAATCTATTGTGCGTGGTGGGGGGCGCGAAAGAGGGCAGGCGTCCTTCCCCGCCCCCGCCTCCGGCCCGCCTCCGGCCCCCGCCCCACCCCCGGCTCCGCCTCCACTCTGCCTCGCTCCGGCCGCGGCCCCTTCCTCCCGCAGCTGGTGCTGTGGGGCCGCGGAACCACACGTCGCCGTCTCTATGGCCCCGGATCCCAGCGCAAAGGTGAGGGAGGCAGGGACTGCGGGCGGTGGCAGGGACGGGGGCCGCGGCCGGGCAAAGCCTTGTCCTCGTCCATTCCACCCTTCAAGATAGGCCAGGCCTTTCTCACCGCCGAGACCCCCGGTCCCTCATAAAAGGTTCTAGAGGGGTGCGGGCCAGGCCTCGGGTCGCGCAGGGCGCAGACCCGCCTTCGCGGAGTCGGGGTTCGCAGCGGGGCAGGGACCCGCGTGGAGAACAATGTTCCCCTGGATCTGGGTCATGTCTCCTGGCGTCCGGCGGGATCGAAGGAGAGCTTGTCCTCGAGCTGCAGCAGTAGATACTGAGGTTAGATCTGATCAGAGGAAAGAACCGCGGACTGTCCAGGATGGTGGAGGGAGGGGAAGGCGAGGGAGAGGTGCCCTCAAGCCAGGAGAGACCGCCATCCTACTGGGCAAAGGGAAATACCGCTAACCCCAGGCAGGTGGACATCAGGGATGAAGGTCGAGAGTCTATTGAGCCTATTGTTGGGGGGAACCCTCCCTAGTTTTCTCCACCCTAGGATCTAAGAGGATGATCAGAGTTCAGCAGGCAGGCCCTGGGAAGGAACCCAAACTTGGAATGAAGTGTGGGGTGTGAACTGGAGACCTTGAACCCTCTTACCACTGGGGGAGGGGTGGCATGCTCCACCCCCTGCCCATTAACCCGGCCCTCCCAACAGGTTAAGTGGGGGCTGAAAGCTTCAGCCCAGCTCCCCAGATATAGATGCCATCCATAGGGGGAAAGGGGGCTGCTGAGATAGCATTCCACCTCCTCTCGGGGTTAGTTACCCATTCCCCCTTTCAGGCTCTCACCCCAGGTCAGAAGCCCCTCACCCTAACACACACACACACACACACACACACACACACACACACACACACACACACACACACATACACACGCACGCAGAGAGGGAGAGAACTGGCCTTAGGACCAAGACCAAGACTTTCAGGAAAGGGGACAGGATTCTGTTATGCATCTCAGCAAAAGCTGGACCCCTTTATGCATTTCACGAATGCTTGTCACTGCCTGATGTAATTGTGTTTGAGGTCTCTGAATACATGTGTGTGCTGTGCCTCACCCACTATCAACTATTTGTGTGCATGCCCCGTACAAATGTGTGTGGACAAGAAACTCCTGTTGAATAGGAAGCAATGTATGTGTCCTGCTTGTGCACCAGGGAGGATATGTGAACCACTGACTGGATGGCGTGTGGGCACAACCTTATGTGTATGTGTTACTGTGTGGCCTTGGCCCTTTGTGTGAGCATACTTTTGCTAAGCCTCTGTGGGTGTGTGTGTGCATGACTGTTGTAAGTACATGTGCTCTCTGCCCTACTTGAACATGTGTCCACACCTGTGTGCAAGTGTGTCACATTCTTTGGAACCCACATGACCCAAAATAAATGCACACCTGGGCTGTGCACTCCGCACCAAGTGGGTCCTCTGATCTAGGATTTGTTCTTCCTGCCCTGTCCTTGGCACTGGCTTCTGCCAGCCCATAGGGCTCCCCCTTCTGTGCTGAGCAAATAGGAGGCCCCAAATGTAAACAGGTGTGCCTTCACAGTGAGGTGGAGCTCAGGCAGCCTGAAACCTCCCATGGCCCCAGCCCCCAAAACAAGAACTTGAGGTGCTCTCTGTGGTGCAGAGGCTCTCTTTGCTCCCTCTCATGACAGTTCTAACTTGTAACTCTTGAACAGATCCTCCAAATTCCTGCTGTTCCTCTCGCCAGCTCCAGATCCCTCCCCTCTTTAAGGCCAGATAGTTAATATTTGACCCAGAAGGAAAAGGAGAGCTCGGTGACACCCTCTGACCCTGCCTATGGGTGTCTGATGACATTGGGTGGATCAGGCGTCTTCCACACCTTGTCCAGCCCAGGAAATCTTTGAAAGTTCCCCAGAGATAAGGGGAGGCCTATTACCCACCTCCACCTCAGCTGCAAGACTAAAGGTGGCCAGGATTACAGGGTCCCATTATTCCCTGTTGGTGTCTGGGTCTTAACTGGTCTTGCACACAATGCCCTCTCTTATACAGACATTACACTTGTGAAGCTCAGGGACCCAGACCCTCGCACCTCACTCCCACTCCCTCATGCTGGTGCTACCTGCCCACAGTTAGCTCTAGCAGGTAGGGACTCGTGTAGATGCCCAGCCAGAGGGTGCAGTATGGACTCGCATGGGCAGAGCAGAGATGTGCACCCCCTCAGAGAAAAATGCCAAAGAGAAGTGTCTAATTAAAGAGAAATTCCAAAGGGAGCTCTCAGGCCAATGGGAAAGAAAAAACAAAGGGGAAACAGGACAAAATTAACAAAGGCCCATTAACTGACTCTGCCCAGGCCTTCCTGCAGAAGGCACCCCCGCAGGCAGCGCTGCAGGGGGAATAGGCCTGTCTGAGAACCAATGCTCTACTGAAATGGTCCCAAGCCATCATCTGACTGGGCAGGAGCTATTACCATGGGTATGAGTTAAAGCTAGTCCAGGGCCTTATAAAGGCAGTATGCTCACCACAGCCTTCTTTACCAGAACAGAGATGGGCAGAATGACTGTGAGTTTGTCCTGATGTGGGAGTTCTGTGGATGTCGGGCCTCTGTCTTTCACTGCCCCCTGAAGTCTAGGTAATGCCATCCATCTTCCGCCCACACACAGCAAAGAGTTTTCCATTTTGGAGGGATTTTGATTTGTTTTGTTTTGTTTCGTTTTCTCCTTCAGAAAACAGAGAGAGAACTGAAACTCCCCACACACCCTTGGTTGGGGGCAAGGTGACCCCTTCGGTAGCCTATAACCCTGCTGGGACCCTCCAATGCCCACTCTCCATGGAATTTGCATTTGATGCAGGAAGGCACGTGACCCATCCCTCCCTCTGACTTCTGAGCTGTGATTCCATGGCCACACAACCTTGTGGCTCCATGTCCCCCCCATTTCAGGATCCTCCATGGCCCTATGACTACTTGATCCCCATGACCTCCTGACCCCTGACCCCCTGACCTTCCATGTGATCACTACCTGGACTTTGACCCCAGAGATTGCTCTTCCCCCTCCTGTCTTGTGACTCTGGCCCTGGCTGCCTTTGGGGTCTCGTGGCTCTGAACTTCCCCAGGAAGATGTGGGGGAGGCTCTGGCCCCTCCTCTTCAGTTTCCTCACAGTAACAGCTGTCCCCGGACCCTCGCTGCGGAGACCCCCCCGAGAGCTAGATGCCACCCCACGGATGACCATCTCCTATGAAGGTTAGATCCCCAACTTTGAAAGGCGATGGCTGCCAGAGCTGGGGGCAGGAAGTAGCCCCCCAGACACCTCCCTGCTTCTCTTGTTCCCAGAACTCTCCCGGATCCGGCACTTCAGGGGCCAAGCCCAGAACTATTCAACCCTCCTGCTGGAGGAGGCTTCAGAACGGCTGCTGGTGGGAGCTCGAGGCGCCCTGTTCTCTCTCAGCGCCCGTGACATAGGGGATGGTGCTCACAAAGAGGTCAGCCCCGGCACCTGGACCAACCATAAGGTCTCCAGCACCCTGGCATCCTAGTTACCCGGAGACTTTCCCAGCCTTCCAGCTCAGAGCTCCTTCTGAAGTCCACCCCACTCCAGTTTCCCCTGTCCTCTGGAGCCCCACTGTTGGATTCTCTGGGTACTGGATATTGAGGTCAATATTGCAGTCTGTTCCCTTCATTCTCACTAGATCCACTGGGAGGCCTCCCCAGAGATGCAAAGCAAGTGTCGGCAGAAAGGGAAAAACAACCAGGTATGTGATCTGCCTGTTCCCAGCTTTCCTTTCTTCCTCCTCAGCCAAGGGTGCCAGGATTGGGAGGGACACAGATGGCACGGTACAGATGTGCAGCCTGCTACACGACCACAGTGAGCATTAGGAATGGCGGGCCTTGGGGTAACCCTTCTACCCCAACCATCCATCCCCACCCCGGGGGAATCTCAAATTAGAATCCTAACAAATAAGTAGCTGCTACTAAGTGACCACAAGATCTAGTTCTGAAACAATCCTATGATGCTTTATTATCCCCATTTCACAGAGAGAACAAATGAGACTTTACCTGGTGCTCACGGAGGGACCTTAGCCAAGCGTTAGTTCTTTCTAACTAAAAAGCAGGTGTCTTGCGGGGAATCAGGCCTGACTATGTAACAACCAAGCATGGAGAGTTTTTTGGTATTATTTTGTACTTATTTTGGAGTTATTTCATACGAGATCTTACTATGTATCCCTGGCTGTCCTGGAACTCACTCTGTAGACCAGGCTGGCCTCGAGCTCACAGAGATCTGCCTGCCTCTGCCTCCTAGGGCCAGGATTAAAGGCGTGTGCCGTCACACCTGGCTGGAGAGTTTTTGTTTTGTTCTGTTTTGTTTTTCAAGACAGGGTTTCTCTGTGTAGCCCTGTCTGGCCTAGAACTTGTTCTGTACACCAGGCTGGCATTGAACTGGGGGATCAGCCTGCCTCTGCCTCCTGACTGCTGAGATTAAAGATGTGCACCACCATACTTAACTGAGGAGTTTTTTTTTTTTTAAGAATACACATTCTTGGGGCTGGAAAGATGGCTTAGAAGAGCACTGGCTGCTCTTCAGAGGTCCTGAGTTCAATTCCCAGCAACCACATGGTGGCTCACAGCCATCCATAATGAGATCTGGTGCCCTCTTCTGGCGTGCAAGCAGAACAGTGTATACGTAATAAATAAATAAGTAAACACTTAAAAAAAGAATACACACTCTTGGGCTGGCAACATGGCACAGCAGGTTAAGGCACTTGCTGCCAAGCCTGACAACTCACAAAAAGAGAGAACCTGCTCTCACAGGTTGTCCTCTGATCTTTCTAATGTGTGCCATAGCATAGGCACATGCAGACACAATAATAGATTTTAAAAAACACATTCCAGGGACTGAAGAGATGGCTCAGTGGTTAAGAGCACTGACTGCTCTTCCAGAGGACCTGGGTTCAATTCCCAGCACCCACATGGCAGCTCACAACTGTCTGAAGATCCAGTTGCAGGGGACCTGACACCTTCACACCAATACACATAAAATAAAGTTAAATAAACCACACAAAAAAATATAAAAAAAAAAAAACAAAAAAAAAACACATTCCAAGCCAGTTATGGTGGCATATGCCTATAATTCCAACCCTTGGGAGGCTGAGGACACACACACAAGTGCACATTCATACTGGGCATCCTGGTGGTGAATGCCTGTAAATGAGGATTAGGGTTCACAGAGAGCCTTGGCCTCAAACTTTGGGGCCTAGACCTAGGGACTGTGACTCAGTGCGTCTGGTGTGTGTCTCTCTAGAACGTCCCATCAGAGGCTACCTCAGTGCACTGTGGTTAATAAACTAGGTGAACCCAGGTCACGAAGGGTTTGGACGTTATTGTGACAATGACACCCATTCTGTCTGATGCCTTTGAGGCCCTCATGCATAAATCATAGGTTCCAGATCAATAGGTCTGGAAAGGGCCCAAGATGTTGCACCTCTGGAAAGCCAACTGAAGCTGATTGCTCTGGTTCTCATACCACTTTGAGCAGCAAAGCATTATCCTGAAGAACATTCATTTTCAAAGGCAGAACTGAGTAGTATAGTATGTTTAGAAAGAACAACATTCCCAGCTCACAGTGCACAGTGACATCATTAAAGCTCTGAGAAGCCACCCACCCGGTAAAGATGGATGCATCTACTTTCCAAGCCATTTAACTACAGAATTCTTCCCAAACTGCCCTTTTTCTGTCTTTTTTTTTAATTTTATTTATTTATGCAGTGTTCTGTCTGCATATAGCTTGCAGGCCAGAAGAGATTTTATTACAGATGGTTGTGAGCCACCATGTGGTTGCTGGGAATTAAACTCAGGACCTTCGGAAGAGCAGGTAGTGCTCTTAACCACTGAGCCATCTCTCCAGCCCCCCCTTTTTCTGTCTTAGGGAGCTGCTCTAGGAATGTTGGTCTTGTCCCACGTGCCAGGTGGATGAAAATAGACTGAGTCTAGAGACAGGAAGAACAGTGGAAAGTGTGGGGCATCCTAGAGGTTAGAAAGAAGGCCTGAGCAGTAGAGAAAGCGGGGATAGGAGCCTTCCATGGATTCAGACTCAGGGTAACAGACAGGAGGACGGTCGAGGAGAACTGGACAGCTTAGGGCACCTGAGGGGTGCAGAGACAGCCAGTGTGGCTGGAAGAGGTGGAATGAGCAGTCACGTGGGATTGTGTGCTGCAGGCATCGGGAGCTGCTGCCATGCCCCGGTCTGTTTTACATCTGTGGAGCTTTGGGAAGTGAACTGGATGGGAGCAAGAGGGTGTTGACAGATGGGCGATCCTGGAAGGGAACTTCAGACGTGGTGTCTACGGTCTCCCTCACAGGCCACCTGGGAGACAGGAATACATGAGAGGCTGTTGACAACAGGCCCCCTTGTGCTGTTTGAATTTTACTTCTGGAGCATCCCTCAGTCACTGGGTAAACAGTTGTTAAAAAGAGTAGCATAGTAGGTTAGGAGGGGGTCAGGTAGCCCCTAGAGTTGTCCAACAAAGAGATGCTGGTTATCTGTACTAGATGAAAACAGTGAAGTGGGCCAAGTTCAAGAACCACTTGGCACAGTGAACCATGGAAAGTGGCTGAATGTGGGGGTGAGAGAGTGGGTGGCAGCAAAGATGCTTCTGGACCAGAGCAAGGTGGATGCAGGTGGAGGTGGGAAAGACCAGATGAACAGGTTTAAGAGGGACGATTTGGGTCAGGAAGAATGGGAGCTTGCTTTTCAACATAGTGAGACTGACACTGCTTGTGAGGCAACAGAGAGAGAATTGGGATTTATGGGAGCTCCAGGATTAGGGAAGAGCATTGCTTAAAAGTAACTTTTGAGGAGCCAGGCAGTAGTGGGAGTGCCCTTAATCCCAGCAGAAGCAGGTGGATCTCTGTGAGTTTGAGGCCAGCCTGGTCTACAAGAGCTAGTTCCAGGACAGCTACTATTGTTATACAGGGAAACCCTGTCTCAAAAAAAAAAAAAAAAAAAAAGAAAGAAAAGGAAAGAAAAAAAGAAAAGAAAAAAAATCAGACTGCAAAGCTAGACCAATAGAAATGGCTTATATTCAGACAGAGAACTTATGACTGCCTCCCTTTGTCTATAGACAGAGTGTTTCAACCATGTGCGATTCCTACAGCGGCTCAATGCCACCCACTTCTATGCATGTGGGACCCACGCCTTCCAACCCCTCTGTGCAGCCATTGTGAGTATCCCTACCCCTAGCCCTGACTGCTAACCCCAGAATGGCCTGACCTGGGGCTTGCCTGTCTTCAAGACCATTGACTGATTGGGACCCTCATTCTCCAGGATGCTGAGGCCTTCATCTTGCCTACTAGCTTCGAGGAGGGAAAAGAGAAATGTCCTTATGACCCAGCCCGTGGCTTCACAGGCCTTATCATCGGTGAGCAGGCCCTCCTGCCGCCAGTCCTAACCCATAAGAATGCTATGATCTGAATGTCTATCTTGCTGCTAGGACTTGCCACTTATGCATGCCATATTCCCTGTTGTACATGACATGCATCTCATGTCTGGATGTCCCTGCCTCAGATGGAGGCCTCTACACAGCGACACGGTATGAATTTCGGAGTATTCCTGACATCCGGCGGAGCCGCCACCCACACTCTCTGAGAACTGAGGAGGCACCCATGCACTGGCTCAATGGTTAGGAGGAGGGGGTGCAGGATGATGTGGGGGGCGGCAGGGGTCTTTTTTTATTGTTTACTTCCTTGGGCAGATGACCATCCCATTCCCAAGTCTCCAGGTGAGCCTGTCCATTCTGCACCTGTGTGTTGTGGAGGGAGGGCGAGGGGGCGTGGTGGAGGGAGGGATCTCAGGCTGTTTCATAAGCCTCCCAAATACTCAACCCACAGATGCTGAGTTTGTATTCTCTGTGCTGGTGCGGGAAAGCAAGGCCAGTGCCATGGGTGATGATGACAAGATTTACTACTTCTTCATGGAGCGCGAAGAAGGCTCCAGCAGCTTCACTCAGAGTCGCAGCAGCCACCGCGTGGCTAGAGTAGCCCGTGTGTGCAAGGTGCGTAGGGTGAAGTCAGGATACTGGGTACAGCGAGAGGCTAGACCTCTGACCCTGATCCTGTGTCCCTACCTCCCCAGGGAGATCTGGGAGGAAAGAAGATCCTACAGAAGAAGTGGACATCCTTCCTGAAGGCTCGTCTCATCTGCCACATTCCACAGTACGAGACACTACGCGGCGTCTGCAGCCTGGATGCTGATATGTCGGTCCACACGCACTTCTATGCAGTCTTCACACTGACAACACAGTGGTAAGCTCAGGAGTGCTGGGAAAGGAAAGAAACTGAGGAAATCTAAGGGCTGGAGCTGAGGTCAATGATGAACAGATATGATCTGGTTAGAAGAGAGCTGGCCGCAAAATGGAGTCAGGCATGTCAAGCTCTCCTAGGGCCAAAGAACACTGTGGTCCACTGATGCCCAAGACAGGCCCATAGGCCTCAGGTGGACATGGACCATGGTAACAGTCATTCCAGATGGAGCGTGGGTTGGGGGCAGGTTCCATTCAGTGTGGCTAAGTCCTCCCCTATGTCCCATTCCTAGGAAGACCCTGGAGGCCTCAGCCATCTGCCGCTATGACCTGGCTGAGATGCAGGCTGTGTTCACAGGCCCCTTCATGGAGTACCAGGATAGTGCCCGGCGCTGGGGCCGCTATGAGGGTGGGGTGCCTGAACCCCGGCCTGGCTCGGTGAGCACTCAGGCCTGGAGCCTATGCTGAGTAGACAAAGCCTTGGGAGGGGAGGCAGGTGGTGGAGTCCTGCGGCTCACCACCCATCCCCCAACCCAGTGCATCACAGATTCCTTGCGCAGCCGAGGCTACAACTCGTCCCAAGACTTGCCATCCCTGGTCCTGGACTTTGTGAAGTTGCACCCACTGATGGCTCGGCCTGTAGTGCCCACACGTGGGCGGCCCCTGCTGCTGAAGCGCAATGTGCGCTACACACAGCTCACCGGAACGCACGTCAGCACACCTGCTGGACCCACCTATGACCTGCTCTTTCTGGGCACAGGTGCTTCTGATCCAAATCCCCGATCCCTAATGGCCTTGGTTACTGAACCCAGTAGCTCCTGCCACGTTGGCCTGGAGCGCCCAGTGTCCTGAGGGACCACTGCTGGTGGCTGATTCCTGAGATGTTCCCGTTAGGCCTCCTGTGGGGTACTGAGAGCAGATGACACTGCTGGGTTCTGACTTTTGTCCATTCTACATCAGCTGATGGCTGGATCCACAAGGCCGTGGTCCTGGGCTCTGGGATGCACATTATCGAAGAGACACAAGTGTTCAGGGAGCCCCAGTCTGTGGATAATCTAGTCATCTCTCCCCTGCAGGTAGACCTGACCTCAATAGGCCAACAGAGAAGGGGGCTAGGGAGGCTGGGTAGAGACTGTGGGGTCGCTGACCGATTGTCCTCTTTGGTTCCAGCACAGCCTCTATGTGGGGGCTGCTAGTGGAGTCATTCAATTTCCTCTGTCCAGCTGTTCACGCTACCGTTCCTGCTATGACTGCATCCTGGCACGGGACCCCTACTGTGGCTGGGACTCCAGCACCCATGCCTGCATGGTGGCCACCACCGTCGCCAACAGGTCCCAGGGGAGAGGTTGGAAGTAGGGATGGGATACACACCCTAAATGGAGGACGAAAGCCCGCCAACCCATAAGAGATGTGAGCTGTTATTGGTACTCCTGCTGCTCATTTCTCTTTGTTCATGAACCTTGATTTTCTGTCCCCAGGACAGCATTGATACAGGACATAGAGAGAGGAAATCGAGGCTGTGAGGGCAGCAGGGATCCAGGTAAGTCGAACTCACAGACTTGTGTGGATGTTTCCAAGTGGCTGTGCTTGGATGGTTTCATGAGGATGACCCAGCACAGGAAATGCTCAGTGGATACTTATTTCCCAAATAAACTGTAAATGAAGAAGCAGGCTCAAGACTTGGAGACAGTCAGGGATGTAACTCATTGGTAAAGAGCTTTTCTTAGCCAGGCAGTGGTGGCACACGCCTTTAATCCCAGCACTAGGGAGGCAGAGCAGAAGAGGTGGATCTCAGTGAGTTCAAGGCTAGCCTGGTCTACAGAGTGAGTTCCAGGACAGACAGGACTGTTTCACAGAGAAACCCTGTCTCAGAAAAACAAAAAAAAGAGAGAGCTCTTTTTGCCCATTATGTGGGTTTACTGTCTAGCAACACACACACACACAAAGAGACAGGGCAGGGAGTTAGTGACTTAGTGCTAGTTTTATGACCACATCTGAAGTATATGCCTAAGTGGTAGGGGGATGTGAATACAAAGAACTTATCTGTAATTATTAATAACTGCAACTACAATGAGGTACAGAAGGGCAAAGTGTTTTTCTCCAAAGCAAGATTATGTCGCAGAGCTGATATCTAAAGGAATGAAAGAAGATAGTAATGGGAGCTGAGTATTTATGTGCCAAGCACTGATCTAAGCACTTCCATGTGTCTGTTCTCACAACACTATGTGAGAGGCACCATATCATCCCCATGAGGGACAACCCCGAGGCCCGGGGAATATCAGGAAACTGTCCATGGTTACTCAGCTACGAAGCATCAGGGTTAGACTCAACCTGGCCTGAAGCAGTCGGATTCAAGTTTGTACTTTTGATGTGCCATCTCCAAGCTAACCAGGCAGGTGGCAGGCATGAGGAGGGCAATGACATTCAAGCAGCTGGGGCAGTGGGAAGAGGGCACTCAGGAGGGAAAGACGGGAGATGAGCAGGGACCCTGGCAAATGTTTTGGTCCTTAGAAGAAAAGCAACAGGAAACCTCTGGAGAGTTTTTTTGTTTTTTTAACCAAGGAGTAACCTGACCAGATTCATCTTTTTAAAATTATTTTTTGCTATTTGTTTGTTTGTTTATTTGGTTTTTCAAGACGGGTTTCTCTGTATAGCCCTGGCTGTCCTGGAACTTCCTCTGTAGACCAGGCTGGCCTTGAGCTCAGAGATCTGCCTGCCTCTGCCTCCCAAGTGGTGAGATTAAATGTGTGTGCCCCCACTACCTGGCTTATTTTTAAGACATTTAAAAACTACTTTATGAGTGCATTTTGCCTGCATGTATGTATGTGTACTGTGTGCATGCTTGGTACTCATGAAAATTAGAAGAGTGTTGCATTCCCTGGAACTGGAGTTATGGGTGCTTGTGAGCCACCATGTGGGTGCTGGGACCAAACTCAGGTCCTCTACAGCAAGGGCAACAAGTGCTCTTAACCATTGAGCCATCTCCTGTATTAAAATTTTTTAAACTATATTTAGTTTGCTCACAGGCATTTGTGTGAGGATGTGCACATGTAAGACACCTTATGGGAGTCAGTTCTCTCCTTCCTACATGTGGGTCCCAGGGATTGAACTCAGGTTGTCAAGCCTGGCAGCAAATACCTATATTCCCTGATCCATCTCCTCAGTCTAGATTTGTGTTTTCAAGGGATCAGCTGTAGTTGCAAGGATCAGAGACTGAATGAGGGCCCTAGAGGGCAGGCAGCCACGGAAGGAGAGAGGCGAACAGGTCTGAGAGTCTCATGAGAACGGACGTGAGGAGGAGAGGCAAGGGAAACTCCCAGTTCCTGATGTAAAGGGCAGAGCAGCTGGCGGTAGCGATTCAAAGGGCCTGGTGTGGTTGATGAATAAGGTTTTGGCCTTACCGAGATTCCCAGCACGTGGTAAACATTCAAGTCTGGTGTTCAGGAAAGGAAGCTCTGCTGAAAGATTAGTCCTTGGTAGATGGCAGCAACTGAAACCACAGCTTCTCTCCAGAGAGGAGCTTAGAGAGAGGGGAAAAGACCCAAGACACTGTCTACTTCCCAGGCAGGGCCCATGTGCACCCTGGGAAGCATGCGCTCACAGGCTTGCCTAGCTGTCACCGACTCTAGACTTGGTGCCCGGTGCCAAGAATTTAGCTGTCTACCATCTGTCTTGTCATTTCCAATGCTGTCTGGGATGGGCAGATACTGATCTCTCCTCTCCCATCTTCCCCAGGACCACCACCACCACTGAAGACCCGCTCTGTGCTCCGGGGTGATGACGTCCTCCTGCCCTGTGACCAGCCATCTAACCTGGCCCGAGCTTTGTGGCTACTCAATGGGAGCAAGAGCCTGAGTGATGGCCAGGACGGCTACCGCGTGGGAGTGGATGGGCTGCTGGTAACAGACGCACAACCGGAGCACAGCGGCAACTATGGCTGCTATGCCGAGGAGAATGGTCTCCGTATGCTGCTGGCTTCCTACAGCCTCACAGTCCGCCCGGCCACCCCTGCCCCAGCTCCACAAGCCCCTGCCACGCCTGGAGCACAACTGGCACATGACATGAGGTTGTTCTATGTGGTAGCCATCGCTATACTTGGTGGCCTCTGCCTCATCCTGGCATCTTCCCTCCTCTATGTGGCATGTCTGAGGGGAGGCAGAAGAGGTCGCAGGCGAAAGTACTCACTGGGTAGGGCTGGCCGGGCAGGGGGCTCAGCTGTGCAGCTGCAGACAGTCTCGGGCCAGTGTCCTGGCGAGGAAGACGAGGGTGACGATGAGGAGGGGGTTGGGGGCCTGCAGAGTAGCTGCCTCCAGATCATCCCTGGGGAAGGAGCCCCAGCCCCACCCCCTCCACCCCCACCTCCACCCCCGGCTGAGCTGACCAATGGATTGGCGGCGCTGCCCAGCCGGCTCCGAAGGATGAACGGCAGCAGCTATGTGCTCCTGAGGCAGAGCAACAACGGAGCGCCAGCGGGGCCCTGCTCCTTCGCAGAGGAGCTCAGCCGCATCCTGGAGAAGAGGAAACACACACAGCTTGTAGAGCAGCTCGATGAGAGCTCTGTCTGAGCCTCCCAAACAAATGCTCTTCCAAGCCAGCCTGTCTGCCCCAGGCTGGGCCTCTGCCTCCCCAACACAGCCGCCCTCCTTCATGCCCCAACTCCATTCCCCTCTCCCGACTTTGATGTCTCTGTAGGGCTGGCCAGAAACATGGTTAGCCAAAGCCCCCTCTTCAGTCTCCAAGGCACACATGTGAGCAGCCCAGGCCCACCGGTGCTCCTCAAAGGTAGGTGCTCCCTCAGGACCACGTACTCTGCAAACCCAGACCCAGTTTCCATCCCTTAACCTAAAAGCTTGGGAGGAGAGGATTGTTTTCTTATCCCATTACCTGCCCACCCTTCCTCTTCTTCTCAGGTAGGGCTCTGCAGGTCCAGATGGCCTCAATGCCGCCACCCTCTGCATAGCTCTGTGTGCAGCTGTGTGCTGGGTAGTCCTGAATTCAGACAAGACCTCTCTCTCTACCAGCCACCCGAGTCCTGCTTACATTCCCATGTGCACATGAAGAATGTTTATCAGCTGGGCTGCAGTGTCCCTCCTCCTCCTGGTATCATCCCGCCTAGATTCAGGGGCACCCTCCCAATTATCACCTTCCTATCTCTAGTCCTCTTTCCAGTCCCAGTCCCAGTCCGTGTGGTAATCCTTTGGCACGAGTCTGGGAATAGGCCAGCCTGGGAGGTAAGAACCATCACTCCCCTCTTCTCCCTTCCTGTGGAGCCCTTGTGAGTCTGCCTCCCTGCTCCTCTCATTCACATGCAGGAGTGCCAGCACTCCAGGCATGTCCTCTTCCCGTGCATATGTGCTAACACGCCCGTCTCATCTGCTTACATGTCCACCCGCATACACATTTAGAGCCTCCCCTTGCTGCCTCAGTCAGGCTGTGTCTACTAGGTTTGGTCCGCGGATATTTCAAAGGGAGAGTTCCCCTCCCATTTAGCTGTCCTTACAGAACTAGGACAAGTGACCATTACTGCACCCAATGAGCCAGCCTCCCTCTTAGGGACCAAGCAACTGCTTCTCCTAGACCACAGCAGGGGGAGGTGGCCTGATATCTCACCTGGCACATGAAGCCCGTTCTTGGAACTATGCAAGGGGCAGAGGCTGGGAGTTTGGATGCTTGGCTCCCATCCCTGTCCTACCTCACCAGGGCGCTTTCAAGGTCCAAGGGCCTCAGATGTCTCCAGGCCCATGTGGGACAATCAGTCCTGACTGAGCTCTCCCATTCCCCTTGGGTGAGGATGACTGTTATTTTTGTAGCTGAGAACGTGGAACCCCACGAGTTTTTACTGCCCTTCACCCACACCCCTCCCACCTCTACCCCACAATGAATGTATTTATTGTGAGAATGGCTGTACTTCTTCAGGAATGCCCCCCACTCACCACCCAGGTGGGTGTGTGACAGAACGGGGAGCCTGGGCTCTGCTCCTCATGTTGGTTAATAAAAGCCCTCTTTCCCCATAGCTTTGAGTGTCTGCTTGGTCTAGACTGGCTTTACCAGGGACAGGCTTCTGGCCTATGGAGAAGGTGCTGCAGAGATTTCCTCATCTAGGGTTGGCTTTGATCCCCATAAAAATATTTACATAAGGAATGAGCTCCTCGGCTCCTGCTGTACCTGAGCTGGGCAGGCACAGGGGCCACTGGCTAAGGCTCGTATTAGTCATTGATGATGAGGTGACAAAGTCACAGCAGCTCAAGAACCCATAGGACTCCTAGCTTTTTACTCCTGGCTCTCCCCCTGGCTTTATTTATTTTTTCAGGTAGGGATCTCACTGTTGCTCAGGCTGGTTACAAACTCCTGGGTTCAAGTGATACTGCTTGTCTCCACCCCCGGGATATGTGGGACTACAGATACACAGCACACCCAGCTCCTTGCTCTAAAAACAAAAACGTTTGTGTGTACATGTACTTGAACACGCCAAGGTGTGTGTGTGGAGGTCAGAGAACAACTCAGGAGAATCTGCTCCTCCTTCTACTATGTGAGTCCTGGGGATCAAACTCAGGTTGTCAGGGTTAGCAGTGATTGCGTTTACACACTGAGCCATCTCCCCAACCCTGCCTTTTTCCTTTCTTTTTTAAAGACTTGGTCTCATTATGTAGCCCTGACTGGCCTGGGACTCTCTATGTAGAGACTAGGCTGGCCTTGAATTCATCCATCTGGTTGCCTCTGCCTTCCAAGTGCTGGTGATTAAAAGCTGTATCACCATACCGAGGCCTTTGTTGGGTCCTTTGTCTGTATGCAGCCTGTGTACCACCTGCATGCCTGATGCCCTCTGAGACCAGGCAGGTCAGATCCGCTGGAACCAGTTACAGATGGTTGCAGGGAGCCATGTGGGTGCTGGGAACTGAGCCTGGGTCCTCTGGAGGAGCAGCCAGTGCTCTTAACTCCTGCATGTCTCTAGCCCCTGCCTTGTCTAAGGCTGGAAGATTCTTCTTGCCAGTCATTGTGCTCTTCCCTCAGATATTTTTCAGCACTTCCCACTCCCTGATCCAGGGAAAGAGAATTTGGGTTAGGAGTACAGAAAGCTTGTTATCTGGGACCT
The DNA here is from genome assembly GCA_004026605.1 of Ondatra zibethicus. NCBI lineage: Eukaryota > Metazoa > Chordata > Mammalia > Rodentia > Cricetidae > Ondatra > Ondatra zibethicus. The sequence goes on from PVIU01000078.1 coordinate 394,014, forward strand.
GCTCTGAGAATCTGAGTCACAGTGCTTTTGACACTAACTACTGAAAAATTTTATGTTCTGTTTCTGGTTTTAGAATCAAAAGTAGGGCTTATGCTTAAAATACGCATGCATTTTGAGCCGGGCACAGTGGTGCACACACCTTTTAGTTGCAGCACTTGGGAAACAGAGGCAGGTGGGTCTCTGATTTCAAGGCCAACCTTGTCTACACAGAGTTTCAGGACAGCCAGAGCCACTTAGTGACACCCTGTCTTGAGGGGGGAAAACACCCTTTGAAGCATGACTCTGAGGGGCTGGAGAGATGACTCAGATGGTTAAGAGCACAGACTGCTCTTTCAGAAGACCCAGGTTCAATTCCCTGAACCTACAAGGAGGCTCACAACTGTAACTCCAGTTCTAGGGGACCTTCCACTGTCTTCTGGTGCACAGACATACAAGCAGGCCAAACACCCATACATATGATAAATAGATAAATAAACCTCCAAATGTGGTCTTGGGTAAGTTTTAATGACTTCAGTTTCTTTTCTCCTTTTTTCCTTTTTTTTTTTTCTGTTTGTTTTTCCAGACAGGGTTTTTCTGTAGCTTTGGAGCCTGTCTTGGAACTTAATCTGTAAACCAGGCTGGCCTCGAACTCAGAGATCCGCCTGCCTCTGCCTCCTGAGTACTAGGATTAAAGGTGTGTGCCACCAACACCACCCGGCGACTTCAGTTTTCCAGTCTGCACACAAACACTCACAGATAGAAGGTGGCTTGCCGAATGCCAGACCACAGCAAGAGCAACAAGCATTACGGGTTCTTCAGAAGTCAACCTTAAGACCCTTCACTGAGTTTTGAAATCATAATTTTGATTTCAGAAAATGAGGACCCCGTACAGCACTTGGAAGCGTTCTTACTGCCCTGCTTGCAAGGAGGCCAACAGAATCAGAATGAGGGTATTCATACGGTCACTGTATCTAGCAGCAGGCAATGGTAGCAGCTCTTCTTTATCCCGAGCCACGCCCCCTCCCCACCCCGGGAGGCTCCATTTATTTGCCAGAGCTTGAAATCCGAAAGAGGAACCAATGCCATCACTTCCACAATCCAAAGCTTGGTTCTTTACTGTGCTTGTTCCAAAGCTGCAGCAGGATCCTGGAGTTCTCTGGGCCGCAGCCCGCCGAGGGCCGTCCGTTTGTTGGTGAAGGGGTGCCACTGGCCCTGGATGCTAGGATTGTCGGTGTGGAAGGGCTTGCGGATGCGGATCACATCCAAGCCGGACTGGTCCGCCAGCTTCTGCACCAGTGACGTGATCTCCTCCACCGACTTGCTGTTGACATTTTCCTCGCGCACGGTCCCGTTAACTGGCAGAGGGACGTGGGAATGAGTGGAAACCGTCAGGTCGGAAGTCAAAACAAGAAGAACCCGGCGGGCGAGCCGGGATCCCGCCCTCCCGCCCCAAAGCGGCCCCACTTACGGTATTCGGCCACTATTCTGGGCACGGCACACGGCCGCGAGTTCACGTAGATTACGACCCCTGGGTTCCGTCGGGCGAAGTCGGTCACTTCGCGTTCCACGAACTCCCTGCGAGGCCCAGCGAAGGTGAGTACGGTGACCCGGACCCAGTCCCGTCGTTCCCCGCGCCCCCTACCCCGATCCTCCCGCTTCCGTGGGCCTCACCTGGCGCCGCGGGACGAGGGCGCATCCCGACTGAGGCTGAGGCTGAGGCGCTGCAGTTGCTGCACGTAGCGACCCAGCCCGTTATGGAGGACGCTCGTCAGGAAGCGGCTCGGGGTCCCGCGTGCGGTCATGGCTACTGCTTGGCAGCCCGGACGCCGAGAGGGCGGGCGGGACTAACCAGCGACTTCCGGTTCTGGGTTCACGGGCTCCCCGGAGAGTTTTGCTTCCGAGGTCACAGCGAGTGGAGCGTGCGGGCGACCCACGTTGCGGGCGAAAGGGTAGGAAGGAGAGCTGGGTGCCGGAGCGTGGATGTCCTGGAGCACAGGGTAGCGCCCGGGAGGCAGTGAGAGGGCCGGGTCTCAGCTGTGACCTTCAGCTGTGTGGAGGGGCCGAGGAGAGCGCCTGGAGTTGGGGTTCGGGCAGGATGCAGAGGGCTGTAGAGATGAGGATGGCGAGGAGAGTCCGTGGAGGGGTGTAGAGGTGAGGAGATGAAACAGAGAAGCCGTTTAGATTGAGGGACCGTAGAGGGTTCTAGAAGTGAGCTGGTGGCGAGAAGTTGTAAAGGACCGAGAGAGGGACGGAGACGTGAAAGGGTCGTAGATGAACAGAGATGTGAAGTAGCAATGTACAGGCACCAAGGGGATTAAGCAGGGTGTTGGTAAGGCAGCAGTTGGAGGAGCGATAGAGAGAAGCCAGCTATCGGAAGTCCTGGGAGTGCCCTGTGGAAGGCTCCTAGGGTCTAGCCTAGTGAAGGCGGCACACCAGACACCAAAAGTTTTTGCAGTAGAGGCATCCCACTCTGTTAGGAATGTGGCTTCTGCTCCGATGTACATACCCCTTCCGAATCTTGCTGCCCCTACGAGGAGAGTGGGTGAGTCGGAGGGGCCTGCCCCGAAGCTTGACTCCAGGCCCTCCTCGCAGAAGGTACAGAAAGGAAGCGCTCCCAGCCTTAGAGGTGCCAGTGTCGCCTGTGACTACAACTGAAATCCGCCAATATTTACGGGCGCATGGGATCCCGTTCCAGGATGGCCACAGCTGTCTTCGAGCACCAAGCCCCTTTGTTGGGTCTTCAGACATCAAAAACCAGAAGGATTCGACCGCTTCCTTCTGCCTCTTCATTGACAAGACCACAGGACACTTTCTTTGCATGACTAGCCTAGCAGAAGGGAGCTGGGAAGACTTCCAGGCCAGTGTGGAGGGACGAGGGGATGGGGCCAAAGAGGGAATCCTACTTACTGGGAGCCCGGAAGCTGAGGACAGAGAGGAGGTCCTGAGAATCTGGAACCGAGCTATTCCTCTCTGGGAGCTACCTGATCCTGAGGAGGCCAAGCTGGCTCGTGTGATGTTTGGCCTGACCAAGGTGACAGATGACACGCTCAGGAGGTTCAGTGTCCGCTATCTCCGATCTTCTCGAAGTTTGGTCTTCCCTTGGTTCACCCCTGGGAGCGCAGGATTACATGGCCTGAAGCTACTAGGGGCTGAAGATCAGGGGAATAGAGTACAGTATGTGGAGACCACCATTCCCCGGCCTGGTGCCTACCACAACCTATTTGGATTACCACTGATCAGCCGTCGAGATGCGGAGGTGGTCCTCACAAGTCGTGAGCTGGACAGCTTGGCCCTGAGCCAGTCCATGGGACTGCCCACCCTTGCCCTACCCCGAGGAACGGTCTGTTTACCCCCACCTTTACTCCCTTACCTTGAACAGTTCCGACGAATTGTATTCTGGCTAGGGGATGACCTTCGGTCCTGGGAGGCCGCCAAACTGTTTGCCCGAAAACTCAATCCCAAGCGATGCTCTTTGGTGAGGCCTGGTAACCAACAACCTCGTCCGCTGGAGGCCTTAAACCAAGGCTTAAATCTTGCTCGTATTCTTCGTACTGCGCTCCCTGCCTGGCACAAGTCTATTGTGTCTTTCCGCCAGCTCCGGGAGGAGGTCCTAGGAGAGCTGTCAAATGTGGAGCAAGCGGCTGGTGTCCGCTGGAGTCGCTTCCCAGATCTCAATCGTCTGCTGAAGGGGCATCGGAAGGGCGAGCTCACAGTGTTTACAGGTGACTCACTAGGAAATCACTGTTTTGGGAGCTGGAGAGATGGCCTAGTGCTTAAAAGCACTGGCTTCTTTGGCAGAGGATTCGAGTTCACTTCCTAGCACCCACGCAGCGGCTCACGACTGTCTAGCTTCAGTTCCTGCGGGATCTGATGTCCTCTTCTGACCTCTGAGGACACCAAGTGTGCATATGATGCACAGACATACAGGCAGATAAAAACCCTTATCCCCATAAAATAATGTTTAAAAAAAAATCAGTTTTACAACCGGACAGTGGTAGCACACGCCTTTAATCCCACTACTTGGAAGGCAGAGACAGGCAGATCTCTGAGTTCAAGGCCAACCCGGTCTACAAAGAGAGTTCCAGGATAGCGAAAGCTGTTATACAGAGAAACACTGTCTTGAAAAACAAAAACAAACAAAAATATCATTGTTTTGGGTTAAGGAATAGACCATAAAGTGACAAAGGTATGTGGGTTTTGGCCACTGACTGCATTCAATTTATTTTTTTAGGTTTATTTGTTATGTGTATCAATGTTTTGCCTGCATGTGCACACGTGTACCTGGTGTCCTCAGAGACCAGAAGTCATTATATGCCTTGGAACTGGACTTACAGATGGTTGTAAGCCATCGCATGGGTGCTAGGAATCAAATCTAGCTCTCCTGCAAGAGCAACAAGTGCTCTTAAGTGCTGCTGCATCTCCAGCCCCCACAGGCAGTGTTAAAAGGAGACTTCCCTCTTAACCCAGAGCTGTGTCCATCCCCCTACAGGGCCAACAGGAAGTGGAAAGACAACATTCATCAGTGAATATGCCCTGGATTTATGTACCCAAGGGGTGAACACACTTTGGGGTAGCTTTGAGATCAGCAATGTGAAACTAGCCCGGGTCATGCTGACTCAGTTTGCCGTGGCGCGGCTGGAAGAGCAGCTGGACAAGTACGAAGAGTGGGCAGACCGCTTTGAAGACTTGCCTCTCTACTTCATGACCTTCCATGGGCAGCAGAGCATCAAGTAAGATCTTCAAAGGCCACTTACTTTTCAAAAATAGTCTTGAAATATAAATTAATTAATCTGTTTATCTGACTGTTTATTTGAGACAGGGTCTCTCTAGGTAGCTCTGACTGCCCTAGAACTCACTCTGTAGACCTGGCTACAAACTCAGAGAGATCCACCTGCTTCTCCCTTCAGAGTGCTGGGATTAAAGGCGTGCACTTTCATACCTGGGCTTTCATTTTTGAGAGATCCCAATACATTGTGTTTTTTATTCCCTTTCCTGCCCCAGTGAGAGTGCTTTCCCAGTCTCGTTAGACAGGCTTGCAGTTTCCAAAGAATGGGAAGTCAGAAGAGCAAATGATATCAGTGCTTTCCGGATGCCAGCTCTTCTCCCTGGAGGGTCCTGAGGCTGCTTGTAGTTGACTGTTTAAATCGCTGCTTCTCTGTTCCAGGTCTGTAATAGATACAATGCAACATGCTGTCTATGTCTATGACGTTTGTCATGTGGTCATTGACAACTTGCAGTTCATGATGGGCCATGAGCAGTTCTCTTCTGACAGGTGAGTTCTTCTTGTCTAATTCTAACACGCTTGTCTTGTCATGAAGCTGACCTCTAGGGACAATCATAGTCCTGTTACTTTCTGAGAGGTTGTGGCGGGGGAAGTTGTCCAGGGACCCGAGTATGAGTCCTTAAGTAAAAGAGGGTGTAGTAGGGCTGGGATCGTTTGTATGGAATGACTGGCTCAAGAGTTTGTGTATTTTCTACCCAATAACTTCTTTTATTGCTGAATTTCATTGCAGGATTGCAGCTCAGGACTACATCGTTGGAGCCTTCCGGAAGTTTGCTACCGACAACAGCTGCCATGTGACTCTGGTCATTCACCCACGGAAGGAGGATGACGACAAGGAACTGCAGACAGCTTCCATTTTTGGTTCAGCCAAGGTGAGTCGGCTTTCAGGCACTCAAGCTCTGAGGAGTTAGAGAGCAGGCGTAACTAGAGACAGTCTTCATTCAGCCTTAGATCCTCGTGACTGCCCTGAAAAAGCAGGTTCTGGGGCCGTGACATGAGGAATACTACAAGGGATCGTAGCTGGTTCTTTGCCATCTGGGAGCTCACATCTGTTAGTAGGGAAAAGAGTGACGTCATCATTGCAGCTCAGTGGGGTGAGAGCTATGATAGGCAGCACGAATACTTGGTGAGCATTCTGAGTCATCCTGTGACATCTGGGGATACTTTTCAGTGGCTGTACCAGCAAGTCACAGAGATTTCCAGACAATAAGTATCAGATTATCAAATAAATGGGAAGGCCTTCTGGGCCACAGGACCAGCCCCATCCCAAAGCCTCCAGTGGTATACTGAATTCCTTTTACATATTAGGCCCGAGCTAGGCAAGGGGAGTTCAGGTTGAGGAGCAAAAATATGTTGCTTTGGAACAAACATGGGACAAGAATGCAGAAATTTAAAATAGAAAATTGGTGGTACTTTCTTTAGAGGATCAAAAGTGGTCCTTAGGGAAGTAACAGATGATTGGTAAGAATGTGCTGGGTAGATAGGATGATCCACTATAGAGGAGAGACATTGCAGGCAGAGGGAGCAGCACAAAGTCGGAGACAGCAGCAAGCTTGTTACGAGGCTGGGATATTCAACAGCTCTAGCATCAACTGTATTTGTTGTTTAAAGAGCTTGGTGATAAGGGGTACTTTTCCCTTTCCCCATTTTTTAAAAAAATTTAATTTGTGTAGGGGCTGGAGAGATGGCTCAGCAGATAAGAGCACTGACTGCTCTTCCAGAGGACCCAGGTGGCACTTAGCACCCACATGGCAGCTCACACTGTCTGTGATGCCAGTTCCATGGGATCTGGCATCCTAATACATACCTACAGGCAAAAATACCAATGCATATAAAATAAAAATAAAGTTTAGAAATGTTTATTTAATGTGTATGGGTGTTTTCCCTGCATGTTTATCTTTGCATTACATGCATGTTGGTATCCACAGAGGCCAGAAGGCGGCATTGGATTCCTGGGACTAGAGTTACAGACATTGTGAACTGCCATGTAGGTGCTGAGAATGGAACCTGGGTCCTCTGAAAAGCAGCCAGTGCTCTTAGGCACTGGATCATCTCTTCAGCTCCACCTTTTCCTATTTGTGCCTTTCCTCCCTGAACCCTCAACCTTCCTTTTACTTGTATGTCTTCTTTCTCCTACCCTCTCTCCTGCAGGCAAGCCAAGAAGCAGACAATGTTATGATCCTGCAGGATAGGAAGCTGGTGACTGGGCCAGGGAAACGGTATCTGCAGGTGTCCAAGAATCGCTTTGATGGAGATGTAGGTGTCTTCCCACTGGAGTTCAACAAGAGTTCCCTTACCTTCTCCATCCCACCAAAGAGTAAAGCCCGACTCAAGAAGATCAAGGATGATAATGGACTAGTGACCAAAAAGCCCTCTTCTGGCAGAAAAGGTGGTGGGCACCAGAACTCTGAGACTTGCTTAGGCCAGGACCCCAGTCCCTACCAGCCAGATACCACCAAGTCATAAAGGTGAAAGCAGTGCAAAGCTGCTTGTTAGAATGAGCTTGATGGCCCAGGCTAACACAGACTCTTGGCCTTCTGCTAGGACTCCTCTTCCATATAGTCCTGAGCAATGGAACCTTCCCGGCCCAGGGCTGGGTTCTGCGATAAGAAAATTTAATTTAGCAGTTATTGGGGGCCTCCCATATGCTGGGTTTTTTAGAGTTTATTTTTATATATAGCACAGAAAAGACAAGGTCTGTTTCCAAAGAACCAGCATTTTGGTGACAGGAACAAGGCAAAGTGAAGAACGCTAGACTGCTCCCGGCTAGTTTTTGTTAAGCAGTCTAAAAAGGTGTGTGAGCAGAGTGCATGTGAGAACTGAGAGTAGGCACTGGGAGCCGCTGGACAAGGGATCCAGGCGGAGAAGTGTACTAAAACCCGAGGTGGGAGTGAGCAGGTCGGACAATGAGGGCAGGCCCTTGAACTGTCCTACAACAGGAGGCCTCTTGCTGAAAGTCAGCATCTAGGCATTCAGAGACAAAGAGTGATGCAGTGGACACCAAGTGCCTCTGCTCTGTAGAGCCAGGCATGACTTAGCTGTACCTGTTAGAACTGATCCTAGGTGCTTATCCCTGTATTCTCAGCCTCAAAGATGGGCTTCCTCCCAGTGGATTGCATTGCCGCACAACCATGGAAAGCAGCTGTGAGCCCTCAGTGCCTGCCCCCTGGATACTGATTCCATTGTGTGCTGCCTCTGACAGCTGGAGTGAGGACTCTCTGGAGCCTTTTCCAGTTTGAATGAAACATTTCAGTTGTCTTTGTTTCTGTGCCTTTTTTCCTTTGTCCACCAGATGTCTCTCCAAACTAACTCGATTTCCTCTCAGAACGGATCCTTCCCCCCACTTTAAGCCTTTCACGTCCCACTTCCAGCCGCTCCTCTCCGATAGCAGGGAGTACAGGATCTTCACATTCCACCCCTAAACATAGACCTTCCCTTGGCATAGGGAGACAGGGTGGTGTGTTAGCTCACCTGAGGACAGCATAACATTCCTGACCCCTAGTGTGGGTCAGTGGGCCACATACCCGGGCCTTGCCTGACCAGCTGTCCTTCCTCTTGAGAGCCATTCACATCTCTCAGTGTAGACTCGGGAATGAGCCCTAGCTGGGTGTGGTGGTGAATGCTTTTAATTCCTGCACCTGGGAGGTAGAGGCAGGAAGATCAGGAGTTCAAAGCTCTCCTAAGCTACACAATTCAAGGCCAGCCTGGGCTACTAAAATCCTGTCTCAAAAACACAGTGGGCTTATTCTTGTCTCTAACCCTCTACCCTCAGCTTTTCCCCCTGGAATCCTCCCATTTCTCCCTATGTGCTAGAACTCCGGGGGATTTGTTGAAAAATGCGGAGCTTAGGGGTTTCCTCTCTCTCCCCTGCCTTCACATGTTTGCAGTTCTGGAGTGTGTCATATGGTGCCTCAGTGTGACGAGCACTACAGAAAACTGGAAGAAGTGAGCCACAGGCTGCCAGGCATATTGCTAAGTGACCTTTTTATCTTATTTCCTCTGATACCCTGAAGTACCAGTTTCAAGATGTTCAGATTGGGGGTGCTGGAAACTCTCTGCTTCAGGTATAGGGGAGATAATTTTACTCCCTTCTCGTCAACCCAAGAGGAAGCTTTTAGAACTAGAAGAAAGAGTCCAGGGTTTCCTGAGAACTCTAGCCATAAAGAGCTGAAACAAATTTTTGCAAAGCTGTTGTTGGTGGGGAAGAACCTAGGGGTGGGGGTAGCTCCTCCAGGGTCTGCCTTCTTGGGGGTCTCTTCCAGACTGGCTGGAGCCAGGCCTCTCTAATCCTACAGTAATCATTCCCAGCAGTTGGCTGCTCTGGGCCTCATCCAGGGTCTGAAATATTTAAGTCAGCCATGCCTTCCAGATGTACAGAATGAGACCATTTCTACCTCTAAGGGCATGGACTCCATAGTCTGCTCGTCCTAGAATGCCTGATTTGTTCTCAAAACCCTTCACTTGGGAGTTTATGCGAGCTGCACAATCAGCACAGAGAAACAGATACACATTTGCCTGTTTGACTTGCTCCACCCTCCTAGCAGACACCCCCACACAGCTCAAACCAGAATGATGAGGAGGAGGACGGGAAACTAACACACCCCGTACACAAACACATTCCACTCCATACCTGCCTCAAACTCCCCACAGTGAGAGCTGACACCAGGTCTGTTCAGGAGCTGTTGGAGCCTAGAAGGCAGGAAGAGGTCAGTCCCTATGTCCTGCATGTAAAGCCCCTTTCTATCCACACACTCAAAGAAAGTGGCTTGAGGCAAATAACCTGGGATGAGACATGTGAATCTGTTTAGTTGACTTAAAAATGTCCCAGAGACCTGGAAAGGTCTGGCCCAGCAGGGTCAAATTAGATGTGTAGCTGTTTTCATCCCAGCACTGAGCCGCATGGCTGTCAGGAGGCATTTAGGTCGTCAGCAGCTGTTACTGAGGGTGGATTTGAGAAGAGACCAAACTCACCTTGGTCTCCTGCAGTCTAGCTACACAGGCAGTGGGTACAACTCAGATAACTAGACTTAAGCCTTTCCACAGTGTACCTGGTATGCCAGGGAGGAAGGGAGCCATTGGTACCTCCCTGAAACACAGGCCAACTTCCTGTTTGTGCCTGTGGGTGGGACTTTAGGTGTCTAAGGGAAGCCTAGTCATGCCCTATAGGAGGCCAACACTAGCAGTTTTCTCACCTGGGTTATCTCCAGAGAAGAGGGCGGTACTATTTCTGCTAGGACAGTCTCAGAACGCCCCAGTGTGCGCGGGCCATGTGTGTATGTGTGAGTTTGTGTAGGGGGAAGGTTTATGAAACTCGAGAGTTCTTTGTCTGCTTCACAGGGATTTTCCCTCTTCTGGTTGAGGGCAGAGTGGACCGGATTGAGTTCCCTACAGAGCAGGAGAGGGTGACAGAGAAAAGCTTTATGGCCCTTAGTTAAGGCAGCCAGGTAGCTTAGCCATCGGTCATATCTGCCCTCCCTCCCCAGGTCAAAAGTAAGTACGCTGTGCAGTCAAAAGGCCAGAGCTTAGACCACCGTCAGGCCTCTTTTGGGCTGGGTACTGGGTCGGACTACTTTTGGGTTGGTACTAGGTTGGTTGGTGGGGGTGCGGGGCAGACCACTCCCCTCTCTGGGTGGGGGGGCGCGGCTTCAGCCGCCCCGCCCCACTCTTCCAGGTCCGGCCTGGCGGGAGCCGGGAGCGAGGAGCCGGGAGCCCGGAGAGGGCTGGAGATCCAGAGTTCTCTCGCCGCGAGGAAGTAGGCACGCTGGAGCCGGAGTCCGGCCAAAGAGGGAGCAGCGGCGCAGGTGACGCTGGGTGAGTGGTGGGGCGGACGGGGTGCAGGAACTCCGGCCTCCCGCACATCCTCGCTCTGGAGAGAACTTTCCCCATTTTGAGAAACGGGATTGGGATAAGGAAGGGGACCGCACTCTATGGAGCGCAAGCGAAACCTGAATAGCAAAGGGACAGGCAAACTCACATAGACGCACCAACATACACTCTTGCATAGACCCATGCACTCACCGAGGACGCGAACACACGTGCGCTCAGGAAAGGACAAGCAGAGCGAGATACCCTAGCAGTCCTAGAGGTAGTGCCACCGGCCCACGCGACCCCCGTAGAGGTGGACACTGAGTTTTTCTGCCCGAGGCTGAGGGAAAGGGGCCGCCCCGAGATTGTCGGCGGGGGCGGGCGGGGTTTGTCGCATCAGGCGGTTCCTGCTTCCCGGCCGCTTGCCTGCAGGTGAAGACCAAGGCGTAAACAGGCGCTGAGCACGTGACTGCTTCGCAGACCGGTGGGCAGTGCTCCCCAAATCCTGTCTAGGCAGGGATACCCCTCTCATCCACCTCTCCCCGGCTCCTGGCATGTGTGCTTCGCCCTGTACGGGGCTTTATTCCGTACTCCACCTGGAAGGGTGGTAAACCTACTCACCCAGAATGGGAGCTTAACGCCTCGGGGGCTTGGGTGGTACAGGAGGCCGGGAGAGTGTTGGATGGGGTGGGCTTACTTGGACTCCTTGCCTTCCTCCTCACACATTCTCGGAACCCGCATCCTTGAAAGGTATCCGAGAGAGGACCTTGATGGCCCCGGACAGCTGCCCGGGTCTCATACACCCAGCTCCGGGAGCAGCTGACTATGGGCACAAAAAGCCCACCCATGCAAGAAGAACAGTTTCCCCTCGCCCCTCACCCCTCGCCACGGAGAATGCATAAGAGTAAATATAGCCTTAAACCCTGATGGGAGTTTGCTTTCACTAGGAGGAAGAAGGACCAGATTCCCCTCTTTCAGAAAATAAAGGAGGGGGCTGCTGCCATAGGCCTCTCTTCCTTGCCGGCCCCCACCCTTCATCCCCCCACCCCTCACCCCGCCACACGCTGAGCCCAGCTGCTGCCTGAGATTCTGGGCAGGCGGCCAGAAAGGGGAGGAGGCTCTCGGTGCCCCAGGAGGCAGGGATCAGGGCAAGGCCAGAGGCGGGGGTCTCTACTGGGGAGAGGGGTTCAGTCTCTCCTTAAGAAGCTGAGGGACTGGAGTGAGCCTGAGGGTGGCTGGGCTGTGTTTCCCTTTCCAGGGAAAAAGAAAGAAAAACAACCCTTTCCATGGGAGCTAAAAATAGAGCTGAGAGCCGGCCAGGCTGTGGCCTGGCGGGGGGGGGGGGGGGGGGGGGGGGAGAAGAAATGCTTCTTCCTGGGGCTGAGCCCAGCTCTGGCAGGCCTTGGCCCTGGGGGGCGAGGGAGGGCAGCGGGGAAGGGAGGGTGGCCTTGCCAGAGGATGTGAATGTCAGCTGACCTGACCAGGTCACAGAGACCCCTCAGGGAAAGTGGTTAGTTTGTGAATATGATGTAAGAAGTTGTCTGAGTGGCTGAATACCGCTGTCTCTGCGTGGAAGAGGATTGTTTGGGATACTAAGTGTATTTTAAGACTGTTGTGGAGGGTGCACGACAGGCATGAAGCACCAAGTCTTCTGTGAGTTGGCCCGAAGGATTATGGAATGAAGGAATATGGAACCACGTGATGGATGAGACAGGGATTGTGGCTGCCTGAGACAGAATGTGGGAAAGGTCCTGTGGGTGTTAAGACTGTTGTTTTCAAAGGGTAAAAATATTTGTGACCCTGAGAAAGACATTGGGATGTCTGCTGTGGAGCCAGTGTAGGTTTGAACCACTCATTCTTGCGATTATTGGGGGCCAGGCCCCTCCTCTTTGAGCAGCGACCTTTCTCATAGCAAATGACCCCGAAGTTAGGCTGGAGAACCTGGAACCATGCCCGGGACAAGTCTAGGCTCGCGGCCTGAGGGCGCTGCGCTGGGAAGGGAGTGGGATTGGTGGGGGGCTTTGAGGGGGGCGGTGGCTGATAAGTTGCTGGAAGGAGCCGCCAGATGGCGCCGCTCCTGCAGCTCCTAGTGTGTGACCTCCAAGCCTTCTGGGGGTGGGACAGACAGCGGCCCAGCCAGTCCCTTAACTTGTGCCCGGGAGCCGGCAACCGGAGAGGGACGGCTGACCCTCGGCCTCCTCTTGGACCGGGAAGCTGGAGACTGGGGAGGGAAGCTTCGTCTAGAGAAGGGGAGGGGGAGGGGCGGGCGCCGCGCCTTGGCTCTTTGTGCTGGAACAATGACCAGCTGCCGCCGGCCCTCGGGCCCCGGGCAAGGATAGACGACGACCCGCTCAACGAATCTCGAGCCGACCGAGTCACCCAACACAAACGCAGTCGTGGGGCCACTTTGGGAGGAATCCTGGGCGCCGCCGTGCAGCCCCTGCGTGCGCCCTGGCGGGCACGCGTGACGTGGGGTGCTTGCGCGTGTCCGCGCCCCGGGGCGGGGACGCCCCTTGGACCCCTCCCCCGCTCCGCGCGCACCGCCCACTCGGGCCGGGCGGGGGCTGGACGGGGCCGGGGGCGCCGGCTAGGCGGAGGCGGGGCCGGGCTGGGCAGCTCCGAGTGGCCGCGCGCGGGCTGGAGCGGGCGGCGCGCCTGTGGAGTGCTGGGGCGGCCCGGGGCTGAGCATGGAGCAACGCGGCGGAGGTGAGGGGGCCAGGGCTCAGGGTGCCCCAACTTCTAAGCAATGCAGTCTGGTGGGGAGGTGGCATTCCACAGACAGCCCCAGTTCATGGAAGGAGCGGACAGTTGTGGGTGGGCCGGGGCGGGGTGGGGGGAGCACTCCGGGCTTTCAGGCTCGGAAGGGGAACTCGTGATCCCAGACCGGATCCCGCCTGACTGGTCTCTGGAGTTTGAGTGTGTGTGTTGGGGGGACTTTCCCCAACTCTCCAACCCCCAACCCTGAGGTCAGAGAGTTGGGACCTGGGCCAGACTCATCTCAGGCCCTGGCGCCGCCCCAGGCATCAGGACCCCCAGCCCACTGCGGGGATGGGGGGTGCAGGGGTCTGTGTACCATAGTCAATAGGTCAGGGAGTGCTGGGAGAACCAGGGGGTTCATTTTCCCCACAACCACAAACGCATTTCTCAAAATGGAGCCGCTTGCCCCTCCTTCTCTCTTGGGCCTCAAGAGCGGGAGCCAGGCTGGCTAGGCCTGGCTTTCCAGACTCCTGGCCGTCAGAGCCTAGCTTTATGTCCCTCTGGCTTTAGGGGCCCTTGCCTGCGTGGCTTTGGCGACCCTAACTCGCCTCTTGCTCCCCGTGCCTGAGCCTCTTGGCCTCTTTGTCTCTTGACTTCTGGTCTCTGTCTCTCCGAGTGACTACTGCGGCCCTTGCCCTTGCTTATGGGTCTCACTCTCTGTGTACCCTGGAGTAGGGAACTACAAACGGGTGCCAGCGCTTTCCCACTCTTCGCCCCACAGTGTGGACCTGCTCTGTCCCCGAACTGGACCTTGTGGGGGCAATCTCAGCTCCTAGCTCTACAGATAAATGTGTGATTGCTCCTGGATCCAGTTCACTTACCAGCCTAGCTCCCAGCAACTCCTTCCTCAGGGTGGACTCCTGTGATTCTCGGTGTCATAAAACTTGGGGACACTTAATGGGGAGCAGTACAGAAGAACCAGATAGGGCAAGGGGGTGGGATACTGTGGGTTCACCTTTCTTCTCACCCTTAAGTTTGGGCGAGAGGGGAAGAAGGGGGGAACTGGCTTCTATCCACCCAGGTGGTCTTGAATGTCACCCAGGTCCCAACCCACTCCCAGAAATGCTCACTCATACAGATTACGCCAAATGTGCTTTTCACACACCGTCCCGTTCACATGCTTGTGTAAGATATACACATAATGATTCGTGTTAACTGTCCTGGCAGAAATGAAGATGCTCTATAGGGACACTTGTCGCTCAATCTTTGGGAGGCTTGCAACAATGCACCCCAAAGAGATACTGAGAGAAGATGGCTATTGAGGCTGGGTGACTTCAACTGACTTGGGACATAGACAGTGACCCCACTTTTGGTGATATTCACACAAAAACTGACATATATGTGAACAAACTGGTCTATCCAAACTTTTTTTTTTTTTTGGTCATATAGTCACATTCAGACCCCACAGATTTCATTTGTTACATATACATTAATAACTTTTGTGTACTTTCTAAGTAATAAACTCAGTCTTGTAAGTCATAAGAAGTCACACATACATCTGGCCATGGTTTTACAAGTTTAGAATCCCAGGACTCTGAAAGCTGAGGCAGGAGGATTCATGAGTTTGAGGCCTGCCTGTGCGACATAGCACAACTGTTTTAGTCGTGTCCCCTACATCACACACACATGTATGTACTGACACCCATCTAACCACACATTCACTCTCTGCATATTTTCACGCATACTGTTCATTTTTATGTTCGTGTACATTGTCCTCACACCCACAAGTAAATGCACGCACTCTTATGGAATTCTCTGTCCCCTCTTGGCCCCTGCTCCACATGATGACTTCAGCAGATGCTCAAGTCTTGGTCATCAGCAGCCTTGGACTGGGACTGGGAGGGAGTTCCGGGTGGAGGCCTGCTGTGCCTTCCAGGAAGGGGTGAGACTGGGGGAAGTGGAGCCATCTTATTGAGATCCTCCCAGGGGTGGTAATGGGATTCTGATCAAATCCCATAGGGGTGCTCTGAAGATCAACTAAAGCAGGAAGGTTTGTAAAGGTGGATGCTTGGACAGGCCCTATATAGGCTCCCTTAGTCCTAACTGAGTGGATGGCAGAAGCTAGGAGTTGTCATGGAAACAAGTATAACCACCATCAACCTCTGGGAGGTAGGAGACCCCAGAGGGCACCTGTGAGTTCCTAAGACCTGTAAGATTTCCTGTTTGGCCAGTTCTACCCTTGCCGCCTCTGTGTCTGGGAGAAACTGAGGCCCAGCAGTGGGAGGCTGGACCCTGCCTGGCTTTGGCTCTTTGTTCCTTAATTACCATCTGAGCTGGTGATTGCATCCCTGACGTGTCCTCTGCCCAAACAGCCCAGGAATGAGGCCAGCTGTCCCAGGAGAGTAGGGACCTGAACTAGGAGCTAGTAGTTAGGGATCTCTGTCCAATCCGTGTCTTGGCCTCCACAGGGGAGGCAGATTTGGGCTTAAGACTGGGTCTTCTCTGCCAGGGAACCTGCATAACCTCTTAGGTCTCCCATTTCTTCATCATCTCTGGTTGAATTATTCCTTAGCCTTGTCCAGACTAGAGTTAGGTAGTGTTACTGTGTTGGGAGTGTTCTGTCTGGAGGAGGGGGTCAAGAGAAGGCCTGTAGGGGGAGAGTACCCAGGTGCAGGGACTCTGACACCAATGCCCTGCTCACAGGTTGCCCTGGAGGCCCCTGGCCAGGCCTGAGCCTCTGCCGCCATGGCCATTGTGCACACTCTGCCAGTGCCACTGGAGCCCGCACGTGAGACAGCCACTGCCCCACAAGCTCCAGCAATGGGTAGCGTGAGCAGTCTTATCTCAGGCCGGCCCTGTCCTGGGGGATCTGCTCCTCCACGCCACCATGGTGTCCCTGGGCCCACCTTCTTCCGCCAGCAGGATGGGCTGCTACGGGGTGGCTACGAGGCTCAGGAACCACTCTGCCCAGCTGCGCCACCCAGGAAGGCTGTCCAAGGCACCAGCTTTACCTATATCAATGAGGACTTCCGGACAGAGTCACCTCCCAGCCCAAGCAGTGATGTTGAAGATTCCCGAGAACAGCGGGCAAACAATGCCCACCTCCGTGGGCCCCCACCAAAGCTCATCCCAGTCTCCGGAAAGCTGGAGAAGGTAAGGGCCAGCCCTCTTGGGAGGATCTGGGTGGAATCAGGAGCCCCTTAGGGAAGCTAGAATTTAGAAGCATATATAGAGCAAAGAATGTGGGCTGGCTCAGGAAATATCACCCTGTCCAAGTCCCATTTCTGTGTCTGTATAGTTAAGGTTACAGGCTAATTTTTGTAGGCTCCTGTTAGAATTAGTACTTAGTGTAGTACCCAACACCTTCAAGTGAACGATATTAGTTGCTTCGATTATTTCTCTACATAGCCCTGGCTATGCTGGAACTAACTATGTAGACCAGGCTGGCCTCTGGAGATCTGCCTGCTTCTACCTCCTGAGTGCTGGGATTAAAGGCGTTCAGCACCTCATCCAGCCTAGTTGCTTCAACTATTTTTACACAGATAGGAGTGTGTCCAGTGTGTCCTTGGGCAGAGCCTTTAACTTTAGCTGACCTCTATTTCCTCAATATTTTGCTTACATGGCTACTGTAATGATTAAAAATGAGCATTTTGTATTACTTAACATAAGTGGACATTTAGAAGGTCTGTTGTTAGTGGGAGCAATTGTTTTTAATTTATAGGGGTTGAGGGTCCTATGTGGGAAGGGTGGAAAGTCTGACAGGTTTTGAAAGATCAAGGTTTGGGGCTTGAAGAGATGAGGAGATGGCTCAGTGGGTGACATGCTTGCTGTACTAGCATAAGGACCTGAGTTCAGAGCCCCAGCACCCATGTAAAGAGCCGGACATTACAGCTCAGGACTGTGACCTCAGCACTTGCGGGGCAGAGACTCTCGGATCCTGGGGCTTGCTGGCCAGCCAGACCAGCTGAACTGGTGAGCTCCAGGGTCAGTCAAAGACTTTTATCAAAAACTGGGGAAAGCAAGCAAGACAGGCTCCTGACTTTCACATCTGGCCTCCACACAGGGACCGCTGTGCGCGCACACGTGGATTAGCATTTTGAAAGATCAAACAAGCAAGCAGGGCTTGGTATCACACCTGTAACCCCACTCTTTAACAGGCAGAAGCCTTGCTCGTGTCCAGGGCTAGCCCTGGGGATACATAGTGAGTTCCAGGCCAATAGAGTAAAACCCTGCCTCAAATCACTAACAAAAACAAAAAAAAATTTAAAGAAAGAAAAGGGCTGGAGAGATGGCTCAGAGGTTAAGAGCACTGCCTACTCTTCCAGAGGTCCTGAGTTCAATTCCCAGCAACCACATGGTGGCTCACAACCATCTGTAATGAGGTCTGGTGCCCTCTTCTGTCATGCAGGCAGGACACTGTATACATAAATAACTCCTTTTTTTAAAAAGAAAGAAAGAAAGAAAGTGATCGTGCAGATTATCCTCACGTGTCACGTGGTCCCTCATTTCAGAACATGGAGAAAATCCTGATCCGGCCAACAGCCTTCAAGCCAGTGCTACCCAAACCTCGGGGGGCACCATCCCTACCTGGCTTCCTGGGTCCTCGAGCTGCTGGGCTGTCTGGGAGTCAGGGCAGCCTGACACAGCTGTTTGGGGGGCCAGCCTCCTCCTCCTCTTCCTCTTCCTCCTCTGCTGCTGACAAGCCCTTGGCACTGAGTGGCTGGGCCAGTGGCTGCCCATCCGGGACACCGTCAGACTCTGGTCGCAATTCTTTATCCAGCTTGCCCACGTACAGCACCGGAGGTGCTGAGCCGACCACCAACTCCCCAGGTGGGCACCTGCCCTCCCACGGCCCCAGCCGAGGGTCACTGCCTGGTCCAGCCCGAGGGGTCCCTACTGGGCCCTCCCACTCAGACAGTGGACGATCCTCCTCCAGCAAAAGTACGGGTTCCTTGGGGGGCCGTGTAGCTGGGGGGCTCTTGGGCAGTGGTGCCCGGGCCTCCCCTGGCAGCAGTTCCGGTGGAGACCGCTCTCCACCCCCTCCGCCTCCTCCGCCCCCTTCGGATGAGGCCTTGCTACACTGTGTCCTGGAAGGGAAGCTTCGAGACCGAGAGGCAGAGCTGCAGCAGCTGCGGGACAGTATGGAGGAGAGTGAGGCTACCGTGTGTCAGGTGCGGCCCAAGGCAGTCCTGGGGTGGCGTGGTAGAGCATCCAGAGGCCTAGGGACAACTCTTGAAGCATTGCTGTTGGGGAGGGAGAGGATGAAGACCTTGTATGACACCCCCAAGGTTTTTAGCTTAACCTACGAAGGAGTAAGGAGACAGGGTTTGTGAATTGGATCCAGCACTGGCTCGGAGCGCAAGTTTCTTAACCTCACCAAACCCCAGTTTTCCTGTCTAAATGGGGTTAGTTCTGACTCCCTAGGGGGAATTATGAGTATTAAATAAGGCAAAAGGTATAAAGTTCTTAGAACAATGCCTGACACCTAGGAAGGGTTGTATTAGTGCCTGCTTTTACTGTTGTTGCTGGATTTGGATTTGTGTGCTCTTCCCTCCTTCAGCCCAGGCAGGGAGTCACCCAAGGCGAGAGGCTAGAGCTCAGGATCCCAGGCACCTGAAGGTTTCTAGCCCTGCCTTCTTTCTCTAGGCATTGGGGGCGCGGCAGAGGCACTGGCCACGAGAGCGGGAGGACTGTGCAGCCCAGGCGCAACAGGCCACACAGCGTGTCCAGCGGGCCCAACAGCTGCTGCAGCTGCAGGTGTTCCAGCTGCAGCAAGAGAAGCGCCAGTTGCAGGATGACTTCGCACAGCTGCTGCAGGAACGAGAGCAGCTGGAGCGCCGCTGCGCTACCTTTGAGCGGGAGCAGCGGGAACTCGGGCCACGGCTGGAGGAGACCAAATGGGAGGTACGCAAGATTAGGTGCTGGTCAGGCTACCCTACTACCCTAGCTACCCTAGAGGGTCTGCCCTTCCTTATCCTTCTGGGTTGGGGTTTTCTTGTGCCTCTATGTTGGACTTCCCTGGTCTGATCTGGTGCCCACAGAGCTAGTGGCATTGCCTTCTCTATTAGGTTCGTACTGTTAATACCTCCGTGAATGAGGATGCCTGAGTCAGAAAGGGCTGGAGCCTAGAGTTAAACTAGCAGGAGCTGGGATGAGATACAAACCCAGGCAGCTGGTTTTTAATGCCTGTTCTTACCTAAGATGCTTTTCACCTGTCCATTTTTCACCTGTCCATTTTTCACCTGTCCATTTGGCCTTGACTTCCCCATTCCACTCCTACAGTACCCGCCATCCTCTCCTGGCCTAGGCAGTGCTTAGGTGCCAGGATACCAGCATCGAAGAGAGAGGATCTGGGTTTCTTCTCTCTTTTTCGCCTCTTACTAGAGTGTAACTATGAATGTGTCACTAGGTTTGCATCCTGCTGTGCCTCTGTGTAAAACAGGGAGATAGCATCTCCTCTCCTTGAATGCCCAGCGTGGTACCCAGTGCTCAACATCCAGAGAGGCCTCACCGTACTTCTTCACTACTTTCTACCCACAGGTGTGCCAGAAATCCGGTGAGATCTCTCTGCTGAAGCAACAGCTGAAAGAATCTCAGGCAGAGCTGGTACAGAAGGGCAGCGAGCTGGTGGCACTGCGGGTGGCCCTTCGAGAGGCCCGGGCTGCCTTGAGGGTCAGTGAGGGTCGGGCCAGGGGCCTGCAGGAGGCAGCCCGAGCGCGGGAGCTTGAGCTGGAGGCCTGCTCCCAGGAGCTACAGCGGTATCGCCAGGAGGCTGAGCGGCTCCGGGAGAAGGCTGGGCATTTGGATGCTGAGGCAGCGGGACTCCGGGAGCCCCCTGTACCCCCCGTGCCCCCGGCCACCACTGACCCTTTCCTCCTGGCAGAGAGTGATGAGGTTAAGGTGCAGCGGGCGGCAGCTGGGGCAGGGGGGAGCCTGCGGGCTCAGGTGGAACGGCTGCGCCAAGAGCTACAGCGGGAACAGCGGCGAGGAGACGAGCAGCGGGACAGCTTTGAGGGGGAGAGGCTGGCCTGGCAGGCAGAGAAGGAGCAGGTGATCCGCTACCAGAAGCAGCTGCAGCACAACTACATCCAGATGTACCGGCGTAACCGGCAGCTGGAACAGGAACTGCAGCAGCTCAGCCTGGAGCTGGAGGCCCGTGAGCTTGCTGACTTGGGCCTGGCTGAGCCAGCCCCCTGCATCTGTCTGGAGGAGATCACTGCCACTGAAATCTAGAGCTTTGCAAGGGGCACGAGCCACAGGACCACCTGGGTCCCAGGATCCACTGAGCACTCCAGGTCCCAGAGCCAAAGGGCCTCTGCCAAGCATTCGGGTGGCCTTGTGACTTGGAGTTCCATTTCGCTGTCACCCAGAGGCTCCTGCCTATGCCACCATTTCACTCCCCAGCTGTCAGTGCCACTGCCAGCCTTGTTTGCCCACAGATGTTTGCCAGCCCACCCCAGCTGGGAAGAGAAAGGGGCTACCCCATCTCCACATTCTACCTGCCTGAAGCCAGAGAGAGCCAGATGGCACCAGCTGCTCCAGATGTGCCTGCCCCTAACATGCCCACGTGGAGGGACAGGGCTAGGACTGGGGTCTGATTCCCATGTCGAGCTCTGCAAGCCTCTCCTGGGCTGAGGGGGCTAAAGTCAGACCAAAGGAAGAACTCAGCAATGTCTTGTTTATTTGTGTTTGTGACCAAGCAGCCCCTCCTAATACCGGGTTTATGGCCTCGTTTTCACTTGTATATTTTTCCACATGTAAATTTCTTGTACAAACCCAAAGAAAACATTTAAAAAATTGTTTTTAAAAAAAGTATGCTGGATAAAGAACCACAGGGAACTTGTTTGACATCTGTCTGGGACATCTGTCCCCTCTGCTTGCTGGCAACTCCTCGACCTCATGAATTTCTTACTGGGAGGAAGGGTAATGGAGCTAACCCAGCAGAATCAGAGGTCCTCGTGGACCACAACATGAGTCTTAACCAGGTTTGAGGAGTTAGAAAAGCTTCCCGTCCAGTTCTTTGCTGCTTGAGACTGGGGAATGGATGCAGTGACCTCCTTGAGGACTCTCAGAGTTTAAGCCCCTCAGAGTATGGGAAGCCAGAGGCATCATAAAAAAAAGCCTCACTTCAGACTTGATTTCTTTGTCCCCTCACTGTGAAGTGGTTCAGGACCAGGAATGCAAATGACACAGTGGCCCACTAGAACCTTGTCCTTGGAATTCCAGCTTATCTCCAAAGGCCAGAGCCTTTCTTACAGCTTGGAGTGGATCAGAGCCACAGTGTGCTCGCAGCAGGCAGGCAGATAGGACAGAGGGGCCTCGGTATTGCAGGAAACCTGGAGGCAGCAGTAATTCTTAGGGTCAGTGGGAAGGGTCATGGGAACCCTTAAGAGGGGAGAGTTTTGGGGAGCTGTGAGGAGCCTGAAGGGCTGGGTTGGGAGTCTGCTGTAGTTTGCCCAACCTCAGGGGGAGGCAGCTGGTGGTGGGCTGGGGTATTGTCAAGGGGTCCGTGGGTAGAGGAACCGTCAGCAGGAAGGCTCCCGTCCTTAAAGGCTAATGAGGCAGAGGATAAAGGCAGCAGGCCATGCCCAGGGACCCTGACCACAAGCTCCATAGGCTCCCGAGCCTTGTTTCTATATGCTCTGCGGATGGTGTCCACGGCTCGTTGGTGGGTCACCTGCTCCAGGCTCTCTCCATCCACTGCCACCAGCTCGAAGCCAGCCTGGCATGGAGATGGGAGAGTCAGCCCTCACACCATTCCCTCCCACCCACGACCCAACCTGAAGGCAGTGGCCTTTCACCTCTACCAGCTAGGACACTCCTCTCTCATCTGGGTGCTGGGGATGGACAATAGAACTTTTGTGCTTGGAGCCGTTGGGGGCAGGGTGGGGCACAGACAATGGCCCTTTGTCCCTTGGGACTTGAGGTGGAACAGGATGGGCCATTCTCAGGCCTAGGCTAGCATGAGGGGACCAATTCTTCTCTAGGCCTGCCCATCCTACTGGCCTGACCCCTTTGCCCCCAAGCCAACTCCTACGACCTGGTCTGAACATGCCTGGCTGGAAGACAAGAACAACCCCATACCCTTCAGTCTGGGCCTAGGGAGGCTTCGTGCTGCACCCACCTGCAGGGCCCCGCAGAGGAAAGCAGCACCTCCTGGGAAGATCTTCTCTATCTTCACCATGGGCTGCACCTTGGACTCGATACCCCCAGAGATGCTGATGCCTGGGGAGGGTCCAAAGCACAGAGAGACAGACAGCCTTACCCCAAACTTTGAGCTCCCAGGAAGAGCAGGGAATCTCCTCCTCCAAATCAGCTTTGACTTCTTCCCGCCTCTGGGCTCTATGTCTCAAGTCTCAACCTCCAAACCTAGATTCCCCAGCTACATACCTTAGGGCTCAGATTTCTTTCCTGGCCCCCCAACTTCCCTCAAACCCACCCTGCTTACCTGGTGCTACCCAGACTCACCCAAAGACTGCTTCATCTTAGATAGTGTGACTGTCCTCAGCTCTCCAGTGGAGGCTTTCCTGGTCGTCTCCTCAACCATCCCGTTAACTCCATTCTCCAAGGGCCCTTGCCTTGCTTCCACCTTGGCCTCCTGCCCGTCCAGAGGTCGTGGAAGCAAGGGCCTTGCCTTCCGAGGCCTGTGGTAACGCCCGTTGGCTGTGGTGGCAGTGGGGATGGGCCCTGGGGATGGGGAGCTCCTGCGCCCAGGGGACTTGCCTCGACCCCGGCTGCGGCTGCGGCTGCGGCTTTGGGCTGGGGTCTGCCTCTGGTTCTGCTGAGCCTCCTCTTTGCTTGGGGGTTCTGTCAGTAACCAGTTAGGCCTGGGAGGCCGGGGAGCCACAGGAGGCGGCCGGGGAGGAGGTGTACACGTGCTCCGGCCAGGAGAGAAGGCATCGACTGGCACATCTTGTAGAGGGGGAATTCCTTTATGGTGGTGGCAAGGGGCAGAGGCAGAGGCACTGAGAGAGACCTTAAGGCCCCCCAGCCTCTCCCGTATCTCGCCATGGTCGTCCTCTGAGCAGTCATTCACTGGCAGCAAGTAGAAGCCTCCACGGCTGTCTGGGGAACAGGGTCAAGGTTAACTTGCTCTTAACTGTCAGTTCCAAGATACCTTCCCAAATCGTGGTCCTCCTTTCTGCTGTTTGTAGGGTTCCCAAGTGTGTGTAAACAAGGCCTGGATTTGCTCTGGTCCATTGTAAAGTGTCCCGTGATAAGTGATACTGCCCTCTGGGGGCAGGTGGACAAATATGACCTATTGCTAATAGTGTCCTAGCCCGTTGTAATACACTTTAGCATAGCCAAGAAACCTGATTTAAAAGTGTGGTTTTCAGATGCCCGCGACAGGAGTGAGTGGACGTGATGAGGATGTCCTGGAGGACAGCACTTTCCCCCTGCTGCAGTGATACTGCTTGGAGGCAAGGGTGGAAGGCCTGCTCTCCCTGTTCCAATGTCCCCAGGGTCGTCCCTTTCCCCAGGTTATGGGACTCTGACTGACCAGGCACAGGGGTGATGAGGTGACGCTTGGGTGGCGTGTCTTGCCTGGTTGGTCTCAAAGCAGAAGGCCGAACTGGTTGGAGGGGACAGCAGGTCAGAGGCCAGGCACTCCTGCCGAACTCCGGGATGGGCATGCCAATGGGCTCAGCAGCATAAACCGCCCCTCCCCCCAGCCCCAACTGGAGCTCAGAAGTCGGAAGTCCTCTCCCAGCTGCTGACCTGCCCTGCTCTTGAGAGCCTCAAAAGCCTCCAACTCCACAGGCATCACCATGCTATCAAAGCGGCCGAGGTCAGTGGGGGCCACCACACTCCTGAGGAAGGCAGGGATGTAGGGTAAGCAGGGCTCGGTTCTGGAGGTGCGGGCATGAAGGAGCTTCAGCCCTAGGGTCACTGGGGCTTCTTGCCCCGCCCCTTCTCTCAAGCCCCACCCAACCTGATGTCCCTCAGCAGCAGCAGCTTCTCCGGCCTGTCCAGGATGGCCAGCAGGGGGCGCACCAGGTCCTCCACACCACCCTCATGGACATACTGTGTATAGAAACACCACAGGTTAGATAGCAGCAGCAACTATAGAACTGAATGCAGGGAGACATCAGGGCACACAGGGTCCCTGGGGCCCATTTAGCCACCCTCACTCTAAGATCGGTTCACCCTATCCAAGGTCCACAAGATGTTAAGTCAGTGACGACCAGCAGATCTGCAACAAATAGCAACAGCAATCATGGCGTCTGGACAGGCAATTTTCTAAACCTTTTACATACAGTCTCTTATTTAGTGTCCGCTCTGAGATGATTGCTGTTTTACAGAGGGAGGAACTGAGACTCGGAGAATTTGCTCAAAGCCATGCAGATAAGGAAATGGGAAGAAAGGCTGGAACCCAAGACATCCAGCTCTTGCTTGCTCTGGTGGGGGGAAATAATGTGTAGCGAACAGACTCTCCCGCTACCCTCTCACCCAGGCAGAAGGAATGGGAACCCAACACTAGGCTGTGGTTTTGGCTGTCCACCCTTTGTTCGGAGCTGGAATAGTGATCTTGAGGAATGGGTGGCTCCCAGAAAACCTCTCTAGTCAATAACCTTCTGCCTGGCACCGCCTGGATGCCACCAACCCGGATGCCACACCCCATGGATTCTAGAAAACTGAATACTGGGGCCAAGTTACTTGGGCAGCACACTGCCCCCTGGTGGTGAAAGGTAGACAGCTCCAGAGAGCCACGGATAGTTACCTCGTATGGGCATAGACACAGAAATAGCAGGCGCTGTGGTCATCTGAGTGAATCATCAATAAATATTTAGGGATAAATAAAAAAGTGTGTGTGTGTGTCTACACATACGGTTACAGGGACTCAACAATACACTGCCGTATACGTGCCTGTCCCTCAAGGCCACAAGCATGAATTCAGCGTCTACTGTTAGACTCCGGGGGGCAAAAGAAGCCCAAGGATAATAAGACCCTCTCCCAGAGCCTCTGGGACTCAAGTGGCAACAAGGGACAGATGAGCCTCATTCAGCAGTAGCTGTAAACCACTGCCATGGGCCAATGAGAGTTTTAAAGAAGGATGAAGGGTCAGAATGAGCCTCTCGGAAGCAGTGACTCTTCCAGAGTAGATGTTGGAGAGGAGAGTGTGCTAAGGAGATGCAGAATAACGAGTAAACAAAAGTTGGCTGTGGTGTCAAAGGCCCATGAAGACCTTCCTATAGGGCTGTCCAGGTTGAGTTCTATGTCAGTAGCACCTCCTAAAACTATGCAGCTTATAATTTATATCAGCTGTGTGGTGGCCCAGGAACGCTGGGGGAAGGGGCTTGGGGTGTCACATTGTGGAAGTCCTAGTAGGTAGGAGAAAGTAACTTGTATTCAATTCCGCCTCATAAGGGAACTGTAAAGCAGTAAGAGAGGTAGCTTGTAATTCCGGGCCCGGTGAATGTGGAAGGATGGCTCAGACAGGAGACCGGAAGCCAGGTTCGGGGCAGCACGTAGTAGTCACGGAGGAATGTTGCCTATCTCTCAGGCCTGGGCTCCATTTCAGAAGGTTTAGGGTGGGGGCATTAGTGTGGGTGTGGATCGTATGTAGAACCTCCAGGGTAAATAGAGTCATGGTGAAATGAAGTCCTGGTTTGAAGAGAGCTGGAGGAATGGAGGAATAAGGAAAAGTGCTGGCCAAAGATACAGACACAGGGCCCCACCTAGTGGCCAGAGTTCAGCATTGCAAGCTCTCAGGAAGCCCACTTACGGCTCAGAACCGAGAGTGGATTTAGCCTAGAGCCATTGACAGGAACTTCCATTGGCATTTCTGTTGTAAACCAGGCCTTAGGAATGTGTGAGCAACCCCACCTTAGGCTTCAAGCAATACATGGGCACATACATACATACTTACATGTTAGGCACAAACAAATGCATGCAGCCAGGCCAGCACACACTAGCTACCCCATAGCCTTGCCAGTGTACACACCACAATACACATACAGCCCCGAAATGGTTGGAGAGAAAGGAAACAAGGGTGTAGGTGTTGCTGGCTGTCCCAGGCGTAGAAGGGGAGATGGGGGACAAGACTGAGGGTGAGAGAGGACAGGGCCAGTTGCCTGCAGTTTTCTTCCCTCCTACTGTCTTCCCCTGACATCACCTGTCCTCATCTCCTCAGTAAATGTCACCTCCTCTGAGAGGCCTTCCCAGATCTCCTGGGTTACCCGTGGCTGTCTTTCACAGTGCTCTGCATGACTGGTCACTAGGGGGATTTAGATTCTAATTAATGTCTGTCTTTCCTTCCTGCCTGGGAGCTCCCAGAAACAAGGCCAGGTGCTGGTCAGTGGACAGTGGCCTGGAATGAGGGACTGAGTTTTGGGCAGAGACCTACCCGGGAGCAGTGGCGAGTGACTGCTAGTACTTCATCATCTGTCAGCAGTCGCCGGGCCAGATCCTGAATGAGGGGCCGTCGACCTTCCCACGCCTGCACCTGCTCATCCACATTGGGCAGCTGGCCAGAGGGGCTTCCAGACCTGGCAGAGAGCAGGGCCCGGGCCCTCTCCCGGTCTATAGGGTAGGGGTACGAGGGTGTGATCAAGGTGACAGAGCTGTTAGGGTAAGGCAGAGTTTCTCTTGGCAGGGGTGAGGCACCCTGGACAGAATTCCACTGTGCCCTGCTCCCCAACATGGCCTTGCCTATCAAACTGCCATCAGTAGAGAGCAAACTCCAGCACCCCCTTCACTGTAATGCCCATCTGTCTCGCCAATGAAGTACAGACGGGTTCCCTCACCCCCAAATCCTTTTGAGGGGGCCCCATCTCTGCCCCCCTATCTTTTCTAGTAAGCCAACCAAGTTCTCTGACTCCACAGGCTCAACTCTAAATGAGTTTAGTTCAAAGCCGATAAGCTGGTCCTAGCTTGTATCCCCTTCTGCTGCTTTACCATGGGGACCTTGGGATATTGGATTTACCACGTCTCAGTCTCCAGGTGACAAACTTCTGCACAGGCCCCACGCTCGCTGCTGTAAAGAAGAAAAAGGTTCAGTTCATGTGGAACAAGAGTTTCCATTAGAAGTCGTCAGGGTGGGGACAAGTGCTTTTGTGGGCCTTGCAAGTCATGACCAGTTAGGGACTTCATTCATAGGCAATGGAGGTGGGGCTTAGCGAAGGTTGTGGACCAGAGGAGGAGGTGGTATGAACACTACGTGTGGAGAGTTGTTTGGAAATGAATGAATAACCCCAAGGACAGAACTTGGTGGTACCTACCGTCCAGAGAAGACAGAGGGGTAAGGAGGAGCCTTGGAAACAGAGAGGATGGGCCAGAAAGGTGGGCAGAGAACACTAGAAAACAACAACCTGGGAACTGTGAGAAGATAAAGAGGTGAGGAAAGGGGCTGTCTCAGCCTTGACTTGGAGAAATGTCTCCTCTACTGGACTGTCACCCTGAGGCCTCTGGACACACCATTCTAAGGTGGAGGAGCAGCATCCACCTTCTCATCCTCTGCTTGCTTCTGACTATCCAATGTTTGCTCCTGCTTCTGGAAGCAACACCCTGCTTATCTCCTGGGTAAACCCCTCCGATCTCAGCCCATGCATTCTGGTTTAGGCGCATGGCCCAGGCTGAGCAGCCAAATCCCCTGTCTGCCAGGCCCGGGAGCCTCCCATCTTGTTTTTCTGCTTACATCACAGTGGTTTTCTCAGCATGACAGACGACATCAGGAGGCAGTGAAAACCCTGACTGACCCCGTTAGCTGGAACTTGTTTAAAAATCTTCCTGAAGGCCAGGTATGGTGGCGCACACCTTTAATCCCAGCACTTGGGAGCCAGAGACAGGTGGATCTCTATGAGTTCGAGGCCAGCCTGGTCTACAGAGTGAGTTCCAGGACAGCCAGGGCAGTTACACAGAGGAACCGTATCTTGAAAAACCAGTAATAGCAGGATGGTGGTTGCACACACCTTTAATCCCAGCATTTGGGAGGCAGAGACAGGTGGATCTTTGTGAGTTCAAGGCCAACCTGTTCTACAGAGCGAGTTCCAGGATAGGTTCCAAAGGTACAGAGAAGCCCTGTCTTGAAAAACCAACCCCCCCCCCAAAAAACCTAAAAAGAACATAAGCCCGAACAACAAAACTCCCGGTCCCCAGGGATGCTAGGGGACAGTGGCAATCTCACCTTCAAGTTGGCAAAGCCTGCTAAGGTGGAGGCACGCGCCTGGGGGAGATTGCTAGTATTGCTCCTTCAGATGGGCTAAAGTCAGTAGCGGAGCCTAGAGGCACGCTTTAAAGCTGGCAGGACTTGAGTTTCTGTCCCAAGCAATTGTGAGTTTTACTTCATCCATATTGGGTCTGGTCTGTGAGCCTCAACAGGGTTGACTGGCTTCTTGTGAGGGTCCTTAAGCAAACTCTACCTGTGGCTGGGGCTGGAACCCAATGGCAGAGCGCTTGCTTAGCAAGCCTGGGGCCCAAAGTTTCAATCATCACAACTAACAGGGTGGGGACAGTGTCTCAGCCTGAGTCCCTTCCATCTGAGCCCTGACTGAGATGTGGCTTTCCTCAGGGGTAGTTCTAGAACTGGGTTGGGCCTGTGGAACTCTGGAAGGAGGGTGCGAAGCCAGGGGCCCTAGCAAAGGTGCCTTCCGTTGCCAACACCACGAAAAGCACATGACTCCGTACTCAGCTCAGTCACTTCTTGCTGCGCCTAGAGTCTGTCACTTCACCTTTCTGAAAAGATGGAAGATGGCGGGGTGACAGTGGCCACTCCATTTTCAGAACACCTTCTAGGAGCTAGACAAAGTGCTGGCTTAAATTCATTCATTCTCTGATTTTCTATATGTCCAAAGAAACGTGTTTTAAGCCTTCCATTTTACTTGGGAGGGTGAGTGGCAGAGTAGGGTGGGATTTCAACCTGGAACTGCCAGATGGAGTCCAGCACCTACCTTTCTCCAGGTCCAGGCGAGGGCGGACTTTGGCAGGGCTTCTGCTGTCCAGTGTCCAGGCCTCTCTGTGCCCGTCCCCTGCTGGCCGCCCCTGCCGCCCTCCCTTGAAGAAGAGGTTCATCAGTGTCTTGGAGCGCTGCAAGGCCCCCTTCTCCCCAGGGGACCCTGACTTCTCCTTCTTCCGCTGTTTCTTCTCCTCTGTAGATATGAGGGAGCCCCCGGGGGGGCTGGAGGGTGGGCAGAAGAGGAGGAGGGCGCAGGGGGATAGAAAAGGGCAGAGAGAGGGAGACGAGGCAGACGGGGTCTGCTGCCATTCCAGAGTGGGGTCTTCTTCCTGCCTTCCACCTCTCCCTACCACACAGCTCCAGGGATGTAGGGAATCTGGCAAGTGTCTGTAACTAAACAGGTCAGGGCATCCCAGGCTGGAGAAATTGGAGTTATGGTTGGTTTGGGGCCCAGAGCTTATCAGTTTGGGAGCTGGAACTGAGGGTAGGTTTGGGGCCCAGACCTGTTTATAAAGTGAAGCCTAGAGCAGGGCCGGAGAATATTCTGGGTCTGGACCTGGGACCTGGCCTATGCCCTGGGATTTGGGGAAAAGGCAGCTTTGGGATTGCTCCTTGGTGTTGAGGTGGGCTTTGCTGGGACTAGGGACTATGCGAAAAGTGGCACGCTACTAACATACCCCACAGCGTCAGGTGGCTCTGGGACCGTGTGATGGGAGGCCTGGGTCGGCTCAGGGCCAGCAGCAGAGCAGTCTTGGGCGACTCCGAAAGTGCAGAATCAAGGCGTCGGGTAGAAGAGGGGCCATCAGAGCGGATGGCCGTGTCCCTGAGGATGACGGTTGGCCGGACGCTGCACCAAGTTTCCACATGGCTGCCCATATCGGGCTCAGTCTGCATGGCTGTGTCTGCCCGTCCCCAGCCTGGGCCACAGCCGCTGGGCTCCATGCGGTCAGAGGGCAGTGAGCCTGAGCTGCAGGGGGCACTGGAGGCATAGGAGGAGACACTGGAACCACTCTCAGAGGCTGGGGACAGCTGCTGCAGTACCCCGTTGCTCACTGCAAGGGAGAGGAAGTGAGGTAGCTCAGGTGTCGGATTCCTTCCCTGGGGTTCCTGCCATGCTCACAGGCTACCCTGGGTTTTGGGGTGGGCCAGAGATGCCAGCTGCTCAGATTGCCATTTACATCGTGGAGCCCTGGGAAAGTCACTTCTTTCCTCACCCACAGGGACTTGAGGCCTGGAAGACACTAGCATTGAGTTTGGAAATCCTCTGAAAGCTATAAGCGGCTCTGGGCTTCAAGAAGGTCCTGAGGGCATCTTGGTCCCTTCCCTCCCCCAGGAGCTCAACCCCACCCTTGGGCTCCTCCCTTTCATCTCTCGGGACTTACATCTATCCAGCCAGCAGTACTCAGAAACCATCTCTTTGTAGGCAGGGTACCGGCCGGTCTCCTGGAGAAGACATGGCAGGCATTGAAAGAGCAGTGAGAGGTCAGGAGGAATGGGGTGGGCACAGGAGGGAGCTTGGCAGCGCCACCCCCTCCACTGGGCCTGTCAGGCTTTGCTTCCTAAGCGGGACAATTACCTTTGTAGCTCAGGCCTTTGCTCTTGTTCTTCATTTTGCTCCTCCCTATGCCAATCACATGACTGGCTTTGTTCTTCTTTGACTGTCACTGCCTTGGTGACTGTCCCCTTGCCTTGATTACAAGGCCCTTCCTCAATTATCCCACTCCCCTTCTGCCAATTTCCTGACAACATTTGTCAAAATCTGATGGTCACTGTCCTCCAGGAGCAGAGAAGCCCTGTTCTCTGTGCCGTTCAGTACCTGACCTCATAGATGCTCAAAAATACTGCTGAACAGCCAGGCAGGGTGGCTCATACTTGGAATTCGAGTGCTTGGGAACCCGAGAAAGGAGAATAGATCCTCCTTTGTTTGAGGCCAGCTGTGGTTACATAGGAAAACCTGGCCTGGGCTACATACTGAAATTCTCCAAAACCAAAAACAGCACATGCACACGGAGGCACAGCATTAATGAATGAACTGGGGAAAAGCCGGAGTTAGGAATAATGTTCCAGGTACTTAGGAAAGGGAAGATGGCAGAATAGAGGTCGGGGGCTAGTCAATGACGCACTGAATGAAGCTGGGTGACAAGCCAGGGAAAGAGAGGGGGACCGTGGGGAAGAGTGAGACACCACTCCTGTGCACACAGATAGAGGAAGACCTTAATTAGGTGTGACAGTCACATGAATAATGAAACCAACCACCTCCTAGGAACGCAGTCTCTGCTAGAGCCTGGTCTTTTTTGCCCTGTGCCCAGGGAGCCCCACAACCCAGGTCTTGCACACAGTGATAGCTCCTATCCCGTTCATTAGTCCGTCATCTTGAGGCCTTCCCTCATGCCAAAGGAGAGAAATATGGGGAGCCAGACCAGAGCTGGCCAGGCGACTGACCAGCTGAGTAACCACTGACTACTGCCTCTTTGGAATTGATACTAGTGGCCGGGCAAGGGGTCCTGTTAAGAACTATGGTGTGCTGAGAAGTTCCAGCCATTGTCTGACCTCTCCCTGCTCCCACATTGTCTGGCCCACCTTGATGGTCAACATTATGTGCGTCTGGCCCTTCAGCACCTCCACGGCCTGGCTGTGGCTGATGTCATCGAACCTGACACCGTTGGCCGCCAGGACCTGGTCCCCCACTTTGATGCCGTTCTCCTCAGCCAGCCCACCATGGTCCACTCTGGAGACAGATGGGTGATGCTTGATAAGACCCTGATCTGCCTCCCTTCCCCTAATCCAGACGCCCTTCACTTGGGCATGGGGGTTCCCACCTACATCCCTTGGGCCTCTTCTGATTGACAACACCCTCTCCCCAGGCCCTATCCTGAAGAGGCCCCCCCATTTGGACATTAGTTGGCTGAGCCTCATTGTTGAGCCATCCTCAAACCCCACTTCCAGCCCACATCACAGTCCCATACCCAGTGGTTCCATTCTGCCCAGCACTCACTTAGACACGTAGATGCCCAGACCAAACTCCTTGCCCCCACGGATGTTGAAGCCTAGGCAGAAGTCATCGGAGGTTGTGTAGAGATGGACGATGCGCCGCACACCGTCTTCTGAGCTGCTGTCTGATGGTGTGGAACTGCACTTCTCCACTACCAGCCGCCGGTTCACTACATCCACCCTGCCACAAGCAACACAAGAGGCCCCGATCCCAGGTCCTCCAGGAACATCTAGTCTAAACACCATGGCAACTGACCGCGAAAGGGATGGTTCCCTTGCTTGGCGTGGAATATAGGTTTCATCAAACCTATGAAACAATCCAAATCACGCTCCCCCTTCTCTACCAAGTAACTGCAACATGTAGAGGCCCATGTCGCTTTTCTGTTTCGTTTTTGATGCTGTGGATGGAGTCCAAAGCATGCCTGACTATGCCAAGCATCTCCTTTACCACCATCTCTGCCCCACCCCAGCCCCAGAGCCCCATTTCTGCTCCTTACAAGTCCCCATGGGGAGATATCCAGAGGTGTGCATGGCTCAGTTATCAGAAAGCAGAGCTGCTGAGCAGGGTCAGGGGAGACACGAGGCCGGGGGGGGTCTGAGCAAGGCCGGGTGCCACTCACCATGTGGTCTTCTCCTTGGAGAACTTGATGCCAGGCACACGGCCCATGCGCCGCACCATCATGTGCAGGCAGCTGCTGCTGGTCAGCAGCCTCACGGCACTGCCCATGGTGGTACTCTCCAGACTCAGTCCGTTCACCTCCGTGATCTTGTCCCCCACACACAGGCCAGCCCGCTCTACATGGGAGCAGGGAAGGGTGAGTCCTCAAAGTGGGCTTCACAAGCCTGTTGATACTAGGCTGTGTCCCCTAATCCACTCAGCAGGAGTGGACTCTACCTCCCATGGTTTCCTATCCTTGGCCACCCAGCTTCTGCTACCCACTGAAGAGGGGGCATATCCCAAGCCATGCTCCCCCTAGGGCCTCCCCTGCTCACCTGCACTGCTCCCCTCTTCCACCTTGCTGACAAAGATGCCCAGGCCATGCTCGGAGCCGCCTCTCACACTGAAACCCAGCCTCCCAGAGGAGCTCTTCTCCACACGAACTGCGTGGATGACGTCACTCTCATCACTGTTGGCTGTGAGGATAACCACACAGGTATGACCTCTATGTTAAATTCCAGCAACTGGGCGTCTGGGGTCCCTAACTCAGTGTCTGAAAATGTTAGGCTTCTGTGCAGAGTCAACCAGATGATTCACAGGTCCCTAAATGGAGATGGGTGTCCTCTCTGGGTAATTCTGAGACCACAGGCCACTCAGTGATAGTGCAGAAACAGGTGAGAACAGCTTGATCAGATTCCATGTTCTTCCTTGTATTCTCTCTCTCTCTCTCTCTCTCTCTCTCTCTCTCTCTCTCTCTCTCTCTCTCTCTGTGTGTGTGTGTGTGTGTGTGTGTGTGTGTGTGTGTGATGTTTTCTGAACTTTTATGTCCAATCTCTGAAAATTTGCCATTCTGGGAATAGGCATAAAGGAAGGTTCAAGATTCCATTGTGAGGAGTCTGGGTTCTCAGCTTGCAACAGAATGAGCTCCAACTTCAAACAGCTGCGTAGCTCTCTGTAGAAGTCCTTAGATGCTCGGAGTAACTTAAGGGCAGAACCAAGCTTGCCCAGGGCCATTAGACAGGGGCAGATTTTCTTTTCTGGGACAGATAGTAAGTAAAACTTTCCATCTGGAGGCACAAAGGCTGAAACTTGGTAAATCTCTGGCTGGGACCTTATGGAAGAGCTGCTGGGGAGGCCTCTTCTATCTCAGAGACTCCGATTCTAAGGGCAGAGTTCCTGAGGATGGAGTCTCTAGCTCAGCTGCAGGATCTCCCTAGAGCCCAGAGCAGGGCCCAGGAAAGAGGCAGAGGGGATGATGATTCCATAGAGAAGTGAGATGGGAGAGATTTGGGCAGTGAAAAGGGAGGAGGTCCTGTGTGAGGCTCACCTGCTGGGTGAGAATTGACTAGTGCTAGGCAAGCTGCTACCGAATAAGAAGGGGAGATTATTTTCCCTTCAGGCAAGGTCTACTCCAGAAGTGTTCGAAAGGGAGAAAACACACACACACACACACACACACACACACACACACACACACACACACACACACACACACACACACACACTTCAACCAGGTTGTGTCTGACCAAGACAAATGGGGCTGAAATCTCCAAGGACAGTCTGGACAGGGCTGTTTCAGAACAAAGGCAGGAACGCTGGGGCTTCCTAAACATCATTACACAGTTCTCAGGCACCATTAGCCTTATTGAAAAAGCCTTTAGCTCCCTGCCCACAGCTCACTTTCTCCTCCATGTCTCCTTGGGGACCCTTATTCCCTGGGCCATTAGGATGTCACATCTGAGCTTTGTTTGTTTTAGTTTTTAATTATTCAAGACAGAGTCTCACTCCGGCTGTCCTGGAACTTACTTTGTAGACCAGGCTGGCCTCAAACTCACAGAGATCTGTTTGCCTCTGCCTTCGGAGTGCTGAGTGTTGGGACTAAAAGTGTGCACCACTGTGCCCTGCCACATCTCAGCTTTGAGAACAGCGGTGTGGGTTCTCTAAGGATGGAGTGTCCTGTCCCTTATCTGCCCTGACTAGGCCGCTCACCCTACCTGAAGCTTTCTAGGCATCTGCTTGTTTTCCGTTTCTATACAGGAATTGAGTGTACTATATCAGCCATTCCTGTCTGTTCCACAGGGACTCTAGGCTGCCCCTGTCCCTGTACGACCATTCATGTCTTCCTCTGCCACCTCTGGGGGCTCTCTCCTTCATCAGTGGGCTTCAGCCATTCTGATGGCTTTTTTGTTGTTGTTGTTTTAAGATTTATTTATTTATAATGTAAACAGTTTTCTGTCTGCATGCATACATGCTTGCATGTCAGAAGAGAGCATCAGATATCACTGTAGATCTTGTTAGACACTCTCATTAGTTGAAAACTGCCTTGTGGTTGCTGGGAATTGAACTCAGGACCTCTTGAATAATAGGCAATGCTCTTAACCTCTAATCCATCTCTCCAGCCCCCTCTCAGGCTTTTTTTTTTTTTTTGGTCTCATATGAGCTAGAAAATGTCTCCTTCTGTAATAGTCTTAAAATACTTTGACTTTGGTGGGCATAGGGGTTGGGGTTGGCACCTTTCCTCATCCCCTCTCATCTTAGACATCACTTTCTCCGAGAAGCTTGGACCAGGACATGGCATCACAGTGGCAGGCCCTGCATCAGTGGAAAACTTGTTAAAATGAGAATCCTGAAGGGCTCCCTGGCAGACTCGTAGCCCTGAGGGTGAGGAGCCAGGCCTTGTTATTTTGAGACAGTTTTACTATGTAGGCCATGTTGACCTTGAAGGGATGACTGCAAATACTGGGACGGTGAGTTCGCACCACCACATCTGGCTGTAGCTTTTGTTTGTTTGGGTTTTGTTTTAAATTTAAGAGCTAGGCACAGTAGCCCAGACACAAAATCTTATCACCCAGTAGACTGAAGCCTGTGGATGGGGAATTCAAGGTCAGCTCTAGTGAAACTTTGTCTCCAAAGCAAACAAGCCAGTATAGCTCCCCTCTCCTGTAAGCTCAATACTCTGAAACTGAGGTAGGATTGAAGCCGGTCTGGTCTACACCCAACCAATACCAGATAGTGAGAATCTATCTTTAAAAGAAACAACAGCAAGGGGGCTGGAGAGATGACTTAGCAGTTAAGATGGCTGCTCATCCAGAGGTCTTGAGTTCAATTCCTAGCAACCACAGGTGGCTCACAAACATCTATATTGGGATATGAGGCCCTCTTCTGTCATAAAGGCATACATGCAGATAGAGCACCCATATACAATAAATAAAATAAAAAAGAAAAGAAACAACAGTGAGCTGGGCAGTGGTGGTGCACACCTTTAATCCCAGCACACAGGATGCAGGAGTAGTTGGATCTTTGAACATCTGAGGCCAGCCTGGCCTACAAAATGAGTTCCAGGACATCCAGGGCTGCCTGTCACACAGAAAAACCCTGTTTCAAAAGACTGAACCAAAGCAATAACAAAAAACAAAAAAAACCAAAAAAAAAAACCACACAAAAAACCCACCCAAAACCAAAACAACAATAAAAGTTTTTTGTTTTTTTTTTAATATTTATTTATTTATGTATACAATAGTCTGTCTGTGTGTATGCCTACAGGCCAGAAGAGGGCACCAGACCCCATTAAAGATGGTTGTGAGCCACCATGTGGTTGCTGGGAATTGAACTCAGGACCTTTGGAAGAGCAGGCAATGCTCTTAACCTCTGAGCCATCTCTCCAGCCCCCCCCCCCCTTTTTAAAGCAAAGTAAAATACCTAAACCACTCACTTCACAGCTTAAATCTTGGATGTCAATAAAATAAAACGTAAAAATCCAGCCGTGCCTTTCATCCCAGCACATGGGAGGCAGAGCAGGCAGACCTCTGAGTTTGAGGCCAATCTGGTGTACACTGTGAGTTCCAGGACAGCCAGGTCTACACAAAGAAAATTCTGAATGTCTCTAATCTGAGGTTTTGGACTCCCTACTCTCTCCCTCTCTTTCTCTCCCTGTCTCTCTCCCTTTTCCCTCCCTCCTTCTTCTCTCCCCTCCCCCCACTTTATGAGTATGATGCTTGGGACCTTGCACATGCTTGGCAAGTGTTCTACCACTGCCCAGATTAATATATATTATATATATATATATTTTATAACAAGGTTTCTGTGTAGCTTTGGCTGTCCTGGAACTAACTCTGTAGCTTAGGCTGACCTGGAACCCATAGAGATCTGCAGGCCTCTGCCTCCTGAGTGTTGGGATTAAAGGTGTGTGCCACCATGCCTGGCTTGACAGATAAATAAATATCTTTAAAAGAAAAAGAATTATAGGCTGGGCAGTAGTGGCGCACACCTTTAATCCCAGCACTCAGGAGGCAGAGTCAGGAAGATCTCTGAGTCAAAGGCCAACCTGTTCTGCAGAGTGAGTTCCAGGACAGCTAGAACTAAACAGAGAAACCCTGCCTTGAAAAAACAAAAAAAAAGATATTTAATTATGAATTTTATGTATAGGAGTGCTCTTTCCGCATGTAGACAGAAGAGGGGCCATGATCCCATTATAGATGGTCGTGAGCCATCATGTGGGTGCTGGGAATTGAACTCAGGACCTCTGCCAGTACTCTTAACTGCTGAACCATCTCTCCAACACCCCCAATCAATCTTTTTAAAAATTACATTTATTTATTTAGCATGTGTGTATGCACCCACACATGTGTATGTCATGGCCCATGTGTGGAAGTCAGAGGAATCAGTTCTTTAGTGCGATGTGGGTCCCGGGGATTAAGCTCAGGTCGTCAGGCAGCAGGTGCCCTTACCCAGGGAGCCATCTCACCAGCCCCCCCATCTGTCTTCTAGTAAGCTCCCCAGGCAGTTCTAGCCCATCCTAAAGTTTTAGGAACAGTCTCATGTCTATTGGTCACCATGATTTTTCCTTCAGAATATTTTTATTTTGTGTCTTACTGTTTATTCGTGATTTATTTACTGTCTTTCAGAAGTCTGCAAGCTTAATCATGGGACTTTGTAGTTCTTTCCCACCAATACGTCCCTGGTAGATTGCACAGTGCACAGTTATCTGATAAATATTTTTGGAGAAATAAACAGATGTGTGAATGAACAATAGAAATGCATGAACAAACTAGGAGAGGAAAAAGGGCTGGTTAGAAAGGGTCACGACTCCTGCCTTTTCGCTCCTCTGGGGACTTCTGCTTCCTGGTCAGAATGGCAGTGGTGACCTCAGCACTGTAGGTGCCTGAGGACCGAACCTACGATGGTCAGTGAGTGTGCCATCCGTAACCTGGGCAGCACACCCCACCCCTGCCCAGCTGACTTTGTAAGTGGACAGAGAATGCTAGTTGCATCAGAGGAAACACCAGGCCTGAAAAGTCTGCTCTGGGATCCAGCCAGGGGAGCTGTGCTGGCTAAGAAAGAGGAGAAGAGTTGGAGATATTTATCTGGTCCTGCCCATGGAGAGCCCCATCCCACAGGGCCTTGCTCCCCTCCTGGCATTCAAGGCTCTCTTTTGCTCACAGGCTCTTTGCCGCCTCACATCTGTCATGGTAGTCCAAGCTCTTGGCCCATCATGCTTCATGCTTTTCCCTTCTGACTTTTGTGGGGGATGACGCAACCCCCACCAGCTGTTCTTGTTGCTGTGTCTCTAAGTTTGACTACGCTGCACATTCCTGAAAGGCGAAAACTGAGCTGCTTCTCTCCAGGTCCCCTGCAGGACCTAACCAGGATGATACAGAATTGGTGTGCAACGATGTAGTGTCAGGCAGCCATACACAATCATTCTCTCCTAAGGGCCCAGCTCTGGGGTACACTGCCTGACGCTCAGTCCTCCTATTGGTCCCCCCTCCCTTTTTCTGAACATATGATGCTGTGTCTTGGCCCATTTCCTCATACCCTGAAGCCTGGGCACTGACTCTCCATAGTCCAGTATTGAGCTGGTGACATAACTGGCTGGTGGAAGATCTCCCTCCATCCTGCCCCATTCCCTAAGATGCATACAAATGCGTCAGAAGAAAGACAGAGTTCAAGGGATAGAGGGGCTAACTCAGTACCCTGTCTTATGAATTCCCCGGGGCTAACATATATCTTTTCCTTACACAATAGTTCCATCTCCCACCGCTGATCTTTCTACAGCCCTAAAGCCTGAAAATGTTGGCTGGAGGAGAGACAAGGGTAAATGAAAGATGATCCCCTTCCCTAAGACACCCATCTCTTGAATTCCCCTAACCATACTGGCTCTCACCAGCTCACATCGTAATTGGTCCTGGTTGTCCTCAGTACTCCCCATCAAAGCCATTCTTGGGCCCTACACCCACCTTCAATGGGGGAGTTAATGAGGATGACTCGGCCCATGGGTGATGAGGCTCGGATTCCGCGGGGGGGCCCATTCAGCAGGCGCTGTTGCTTCCTCAGCAAGTATCGTGTTGCTGTGGCGCCCGAGTCGCTGCCCAGATGGCCTCGGGAGGAGAGGGAGCTCAGAGAGCCAGAGCTGAGTTCTCCTAGACCCGATGGGTCAAAGCCCACTGTGAAACCACGTGCCATGATGGTGAGGCTGGAGCATTGCCCTACAGATCCATATGGAGTCTGCTCATCTTCCAAAGGTTGGCCATTGACGTTCCCAGTTCCATGAACATCCTCTGTAGGGCTGGAGTCTCAGTGAGGAGGATGGAAGCTCTCACTCTCAATGTTTCTTAGAAGTGTGGCTTTCAACTCTGTGTAAGGAGAACAGGGTTTGGGCGAGAGCCATGAGTGCCAAGTACTCCACACTTCCCCGGGCCTTGAACATCCTGCCGTCTCATTACTTGGACCCGTCACCTCTCCCACCCTGGAGCCAGAGGAAATCTGCCCAGTTCAGAACCATCTTGGATTATGGAAGCTTTTTCTACAAGGCCACTGGGAAGCTCTCAGCCCTCATTGCTGCTTTCAAATGAATCATACACCTCATCTCCAGTCCTCAGTTGAAGTTCCGAGAGTAGAGACGGGATTACAGCCGGCTCTTGAACCTTAAAAAGGGCGAGGAAAATGGGTCTCAGGACAGTTATTGCAGCATCTTTCCTGTGTATGTGTATATGGGTAGGGGCTGGACTTCAGGACCTGGGACAGCTGCAGCCGAGCTTGCCCCCACCGCCACCCCCAAGTGACTGCTAGGCTCCAAGCTGCGGTTGTGGATCTAAAGCCACTGCAAGACCCTATCCCATGACCGGGCGATCAGCTAGTACAAAACCAGGGGCCGCGTCCTCCAGAGCATCTCTGTGACACCCCCCCCCTCCGTGGACCCTCCGGCCCGCTACCTCTAGGATTCGGCCCCCTCACCTGGTCGCTTGCGCAGACGCCTGCTTCACCCGCAGGCGGTCTTGAGACACTGAACCAGCTAAGGACCCCGCCCACGCTCGTTG
Source organism: Ondatra zibethicus (assembly GCA_004026605.1). NCBI lineage: Eukaryota > Metazoa > Chordata > Mammalia > Rodentia > Cricetidae > Ondatra > Ondatra zibethicus. Next base: position 434,138 of record PVIU01000078.1, read on the forward strand.
CGGCTGCGGGAATAAGGATGGCCTGCACGGTCCTGGGATCCCATTGGCTGCTGGGAATGCCAGTCATTCTTTTCTGGCACCTTTGGGGCCGGTCCGGATTATAACTCGTCACCTGCCTGTTACCTCTGGGCTCTGTCTGCTCCAATTCTGAACCCTACCGGTCGCTGGAACCTAGGGCAGCTGTGGAGCCCCGCACTGGCGACTAGAATCACATCTTCTCCAGGCTACCCTACCTTCCTGGGCTCGGGAAATTGCCACCCCTTTCGTAGTCACTCCTGACTCTGGCTCTGTGGGAGAATGTCACAAGTAAAAGAGCCGAACGTGAACCTGAGAGGAAACAGGAACGAAAGCTGGAGCCTGGATGTTCCGCGGCCGTGCTCTGGGTGCTAATGGGTGAGGTCTGTATATGTGTGTGTGTGTGTGTGTGTGTGTGTGTGTGTGTGTGTGTGTGTGTGTGTGTTTTGCATTCTTCACATCCTGAGTCAAAAAAGTGTTTCTCTGGGCACTCTGTTCTGGAAAGTCCGCAAGACAGAGCAGCTGATCCCAGCACTCTAGGAGGACAGAAGTCTTTCTGATGTTCCAGCTTGGATGCAGGCAGAGATCAAGGGAGATTGACCGTGCACATCCCAGGGCCTGGAGCTTCAGTCGGTGCATGGATAAGTGTTGGGGACGTAAGGAAACTGCTGGAACAATGGAGCTGGGGGTTAGGTGGCAAAGAGGGCTGGAGGACACCGTAGGAGCACAGGCACCACAGGAATGTGGCTGAGAAGGGATGCGAATGGCGAGATTCTGCGAGAGGAGCCCACAGGGCCTGGGGTAGCTGACCAGGGGGTCAAGCAGGCAGGGGCCCATTGCCAAGGCAGCCACCAAGTAAACAAGCAGTAACCCGAGTCCCTCCAGGCGGCGCACCATCAGAGGCCCGCCCTCCATGCCGTTCACCCGCGCTCAGTGCACCTAGACTGGGTGCTGCCGAGTCGGGTGCCTCCGGAGGCAAGCCAAGGGACTGCAAGCGAAGGAAGCTAGTGGGGCGGCTCCTCCCCTCCTCTCTCTTATTGGGAAGGCGGCCAGAATTGCTTCCAAAGACTGGGTCGGGTCTGAGCTCAACGGCCTGGTCTGGGGTAGTCGCTCTATATGACATCCATTGCCCCGGAATTCTGCCACGCCGGGGGCGGGTTGGGCGAACGAGCCTAGGAAACCCCCGCCCTTCCCTGCTGCTCAGCGTCACGCGTGACGTCCCGGTGATGGATGGGAGGAAAGCAGAGTGTTGTGAGGAAGGCGGGTCTGAGAGCGGCTAGAGGCTGAAAACCCCGGAAAGCGTGAGTGCTTTGCAGCCTTGGGAATCTTCAGAGCGTAGGGTTGAGGGCCTGGGGTCGGAGGAAGATGCTTGCCTTGAAAGGCGCTCTCTGTCTTTTGGGGGATTCCATAGGATCTGGAGGGCACAAGGAGGAGGTGGCTGTGTGAGGCTGTGTGTAGGTGTATTTTCAATGCATCTGATAGATATTGTTGAATCTCTCTCTCTCTCTCTCTCTCTCTCTCTCTCTCTCTCTCTCTCTCTCTCTCTGTGTGTGTGTGTGTGTGTGTGTGTGTGTGTGTGTGTAACGGTATTCTGGCTGATTGGCTTGTGTATACAGTGTGGGTCTAACCTGTTTGTGTGCCGGGAGGGAGTGCATGTCTTTGTGTGTGGGTATGTGAGAGTCGAGTAGGGGCGTTGTCTACTGTGAGGGAGGAAGTGGAGTTGGAGGGGATTAGTCATTCTGCAGGATTTTTGCCTAACACAGGCAGATGGTTGCTCCTGACATTTGTGTGTGTGTGTGTGTGTGTGTGTGTGTGTGTATGTGTGTGTGTGTACTGTGTGGAGGGGCATTCACTTAATCTTGCCCTTTCCTGAGGTAGATGGCTCAGAGAGAGTTGCATGGGTTAGGACGAGGGAGAGGCAGGGTTGTTGTGCAGGAGTTGAAGCAAATGGGTTTGAAGGGGATGTGTGCATGCCCTCCTACTCACAAATGGCTGCCATTGCTCTGTGTGAGATCTGGTACTGATCAGCCCTCAGGTGGCTAGCGATCCTGGTCTCCTCCAATCAGGGGCTTGAGTGTGGGATGGCTTTTGTCAACTCCCCAAACAGCCTTGGAAGTGTTTATCTAGGCTTTAGAGCAGCTGGGACTGAAGCTGAAATGGGCTTGGGTGGTGTTATCCCTGTTCTATGCTCCCACGGCAGGAGCTCAAGGTAACTGCTCTGGATTAGTTGCTGCTCTTGAAGCAACCACACACGTGTAAATCCTCACCATGTAAGATCTGCACCAGGCCAGAGCATGAGGAAAGCTATATGTATTCTTGGTTCCGGTCTTTCCTCCCCCTCCTCTGTAGCTATAGGTCCCTGGCTAAAACACTACCTAGGAAGCAACTCCTCCCCTCCCCTTGCTTTCCTATCTGAAGTCACCTTGAGCCCTTGCAAGGATTGGTCATAGTTTCTGGAACCAGGGCAGAGCCACCAAAGTTTTCCCCAAGTAAAGTCCTTGACCTGATTTTTGTTCTTGCTGCCTTGCAGAAGATGGGGGATTTGCCCTTAGATATCAATATCCAGGAACCTCGATGGGACCAAAGCACATTCCTAGGCAGAGCCCGGCACTTCTTCACGGTTACTGACCCTCGAAATCTGCTGTTGTCCGGGGACCAGCTGGAAGCTTCCCGCAACATTGTGCAGAATTACAGGTAAGCCTGCCTCGAACCAGATGACAGTGACACAGCACTTTAGCTCAAAGGACTTTAGGACATTTGGGTTGAGGAGATGGCATTGGATTTATGGGTAGGTAGCAGCTCTGCAGTTCACAGACCCTCTTCAGTGACCATTCCCAGTGCTGTCCACTCTGCAAGGACAAAGGGGCCCAAAGGAGAGTCCCAAGCAGATAGACAGGCAGTAATCCTCTTCTCTTCAGGAGGTTTAACTCTTGGAGTGCACCCCCCCATCCTTTCAGACCCTTTGAAAACCACCATCACCGTGGCCCTGGAGAAAATGCGGGACCACAAAAGATGTATGTGAGAGGCTTTGAGTTCCCCCACGGACAGGGAGCTCGTTTACTCTGGGGTTGAGTGCCAAAGTTCCTGGTCCATTGCCCGGAGTTCCCCCGAGGCAAGCAGCAGAGACAGGAAGGGCAGGTCTGATCCCTATAACAGTCTGCTGGTTCCTTGCCAATTTCTGCAGAGCTGGTGTGGCAACCCCAGGGCTCACTGAGGACCAGCTGTGGAGAGCCAAGTATGTGTACGACTCTGCCTTCCATCCAGACACAGGGGAGAAGGTGGTCTTGATTGGCCGCATGTCAGCCCAGGTGCCCATGAACATGACCATTACTGGCTGCATGCTCACCTTCTACAGGTAAGACTTATCCATGTCCCCTTCCTGCGGGTTGTGACCCAGAACACGGCTGGGTGGCTAGAAGTCTCCTTTCTGCTCCTTTTTGGGTAAAGAATGGTGTCTGTGTGTGCGTGCACATGTGTGGGGTGTGTGTGTAAGAATTCTTCCCATTTCTCAGAACCCAGCCTCCATTTGTGTAAGGTGTACCTGTAAGTGTGACAAGGGCAAGTTCTGGGACCACCACTCAAATCCCTCTTGAGGATTTAAGGGACTCTGAGGGTTTCAGTATTGGGGGTTTGGGGGCTGGAGAGATGGCTCAGTGGTTAAGAGCATTGGCTGGTTGTCCAGAGGACCTGGGTTCAATTCCCAGGACCCACATGGCAGCTTACAACTGTCTGTAACTCAAGTTCCAGTGGGTCTGATTTCCTCATGCATACATGCAGGGTCAAATACCAATGTGCATAAAAATAAAAAAAATTCAATATTGGGGGTTCAAGAATGGGAGACTACTGTGGAGGAACAGATATAAGTAGTCTATCTTTGCACCCTCAGGAAGACTCCGACTGTGGTGTTCTGGCAGTGGGTGAACCAGTCCTTCAACGCTATCGTGAATTACTCCAATCGCAGTGGGGATGCTCCCATCACTGTGCGGTGAGACCCCCCTCCCCAGCTGTTTCTGGTCCTTGTGGACCCCTGTGCCAGGGACTCAGCTCTCCTTTCTGCTATGTGTTCGACTACCACGTGAGGGCACTCAGTCCTTTTGTATCTCTTTTGGAGGATCCACTCCCCTTTTAAAGAAGGAGGAGGACTTTCACCCAAGTTTCCACTGGAGCAGGGGGTGGGGATTTCAATGAGGCTACTCTCTGACACCCCCTGCATTGAAAATGTCTAGTGTTCCTTAAAGAAAATACATGCTGGACTCTTATCTCTCCTTGTGATCTGGCCTTTTCCTCTACAGGCAGCTGGGAACAGCCTATGTGAGTGCCACCACTGGGGCTGTGGCCACTGCTCTGGGACTTAAATCTCTCACCAAGGTAAAGTCTCCCTACTGGCCTCTCATTAACCCTTTACCCATTTCCTTCTCCCCTCCCCACCCCGTGGTCCTCAGCACTGAACACTGCCTTTCCTCCCCCAGCACCTGCCCCCACTGGTCGGCCGATTCGTACCCTTCGCAGCTGTGGCTGCTGCCAACTGCATCAACATCCCCTTGATGAGGCAGAGGTGAGTGGCCCTGGCTTCCGGCACAGGGATGTCCAGATACCCTTGACTTCTGCAGACCAGCCAGGTACAGGGAGAGTCCTCTCCATCGCTGATGGAGCTGCTGGACCCTGGCTTATACTGACCCTGTGTTCAAGAACCACCAGGTTCCACTGTGTGAGAACTTTCCCCGAGGTGTGGCAAGACTGAAGGGTGCAGGCAGACCCACAGTTTCACAGAGGACACTTCACTGGGAACTTGCTGATAGGGGCATGGTATTGGCAGCCTCATGACTTGAGTGAGAAGTGGTGTAAATGATGGTCAGGATGACTTATAATAAGCAAAAATGTACGCTGATGTGTCTTATGCTACCATCCAAAAAATCACATTTCTGGCAGTGGTGGCACCAGGGTCCTGGTCATAAAGCCCAATACATTTTTTTTAATTTATTTTTTTGAGATAGGGGTTCCCTGTGCAGTCCTGGAACTCACAATGTAGACCAGGCTAGCCTTGAACTCACAGAGATCTCTTGCCTTTGCCTTCTGAGTGCTGGGATTAAATGATCGGCTCAAACAACATTCTTAGTAGTTTTGTTTGTTTATACTAATCTGGAATGCTGTGTGGAGAAATTCCACCTGGGCTACTCAGGGTTATTCATGGTAGTTATGACTCAAGATAACTGTCCCTTCATGTTGGATTCCAATACTCTGGAAATTACCTGATACCCCAGGCTCCTCCCCAAACTCATTTTCTTCAACCCACTGATGACCAAAATTCCCCTGCTCCCTGGCTGGGTGGAGCTAGCACAACACCTGTCTGTTTCTTTCTGAGATCTACCCTACACCCTGAGTGCTGTTTGCTTCTCTCTGGGCTCTACCCTATGTCCTGGGTGCTGTCTGCTTCTCTCTGGGCTCTACCCTACAGCCTGGGTGCTGTCTGCTTCTCTCTGGGCTCTACCCTACAGCCTGGGAGCTGTCCAGAACCAGCCTTTGAGTGGGGAAGGTAAGGGATCTCCAGAGATCTGCAACCTATCATCTGACCTGAGTTTCTTTCTCTTCTTAGGGAGCTGCAGGTGGGCATCCCAGTGACGGATGAGGCAGGTCAGAGGCTTGGCCACTCCGTGACTGCTGCCAAACAGGGAATCTTCCAGGTGGTGATATCGAGAATCGGCATGGCGATTCCTGCCATGGGTGAGGTGGGGATGGCTGGTGGAGCTCGGGAGGCTAGGAGAGAAGAGGGGTCGGAAGTTCTCAGGGTTTTTTTTTTTTTTTTGACAAATCAGAGTTAGCAAGTCTGGGAAGAATGGGAGGCTGGGAGGGAGGTCTTCCCTCAGGTTCCCGGAGTTCACTTCTCTAACTCTTATTGCCCGGCTCTGCCCTCAGCCATTCCCCCAGTGATCATGAACGCTCTGGAGAAGAAAGACTTCCTGAAGGTAGGAAACTCACCTCTTACCTGTCCTGTCCAGAGGTTTCTGACATACACATCGATGGCTGCCATTGCTGTACCTGATTGCGTATTAATGATGCCATCACTGTTGTCTCCCACTAAGAGGCACACATACATTCTCATGAATGCACAAACAAGATAGGGAAGCAAGGCTCAGGAATACAGGCTCCAGCCCATTCATTGAGTAATTTATTAGCACATCAGAATTAAGCACCAACCACACCAGACATGTTAAACAGAACTAAGATGGTCATAGACCGTGTCCCCATGAGGCATACAGTCTAATACAGAAACCAACAAACGAAGGAACAAGCAATAAATTTGGACCTGGTGGTGCACACCTTTAATCCCAGCACGCTGGAAGCAGAGGCAGGTGGATATCTCTGAGTTTGAGGCCAGCTTGGTCTACATAGCAAGTTCCAGGTCAGCCAGTGTTACCTAGTGAGACCTTGTCTCAAAAAACAAAACAATGAAACAAAAAACCAATAAACATATCATTGTAGTTATGAAATGTGCTTTGTAAGAAATCAGTGGGGCGTTATAATTGAGACTATCTGGGGAAGAGTTTAGACAAGGATAGGCCTTGGACGATCCAAAGAATAAGGAGAGTCTGGTAAAGATGGTAAAGAGTGTTTCAGGAAGAGAGAACAGCTAGTGCCAAGGCCCTGGGCAGGGATGGGCTGACACATTTGAAGAACAGAGCAGCCGTCACTGTGGCTGAAGTAGATGGAGAAGGGTGTGGAGAGAGACATGTGTCTGCCACTGGGGATGACAGGAAGTGAGTGGAGACTCTGGGGAGGCTTCCTGAAGAAAGTAGCTCCTGGAGAAAGTCAGATAAGAGAAAGTCAGGGTCATAGATTGCCATGGGAACCAATTCCAAGAGGCAGGAACCTACGATGGGATGGGCAAAAGTCTGGTTGGGGTAGGAGGTTGCCATATGCAGGTCCCAAGCCTGTCACTGGCTGGGAGAAAAATCCAAATGTTCAAGAGCTCAGAGGTAAGATTGATGGGCTAAAACCACGGTGGGGAACCTAGATGGAGGTTAGGAAAATGGGGACACAAACCATTCTCTTGTCTCTCTATCTCCCCACAGCGCCGTCCCTGGTTGGGGGCTCCCCTGCAGGTGGGACTGGTAGGCTTCTGGTAAGTGTGAAAGGGTTTGATGAGGGCCCATGGGAGAGCCTTTATCATTTTGGGTGTGGAGGGCACTTATTACCTTTGAGGTCCTTACGTACATTGCTTAGTCATACATCCAGTTCGTAAAGGTACCCATAGTGCATAATACGTGTGTGTGTGTGTGTGTGTGTGTGTGTGTGTGAGAGAGAGAGAGAGAGAGAGAGAGAGAGAGAGAGAGAGAGAGAGAGAGAGTCCTAGGGGTTCTTGCCTTTGAAGATCAATAGTTTGGGTGACGGGTTCAGTCTTTATTCATTAGAGGAAACCAGGCAAATAAACTCTGGCACAGTCCAGGAGGTCCAGCCCATTTTATTCCCGATGCTGTCATTTTCTAGTCCTGGGGCTTTGGATCAATGCTCTTGAGGTTCTTTCCTCGTCCAGAATCTAATATCAGGACTGAGTTTAACATCCCAGAATGGCCCTTTGGCTCCACTTTCCAACCCTTACAGTTGGGATAAAGCTCCCCCAAATGCCTTCACTCCTGGGGCCATTTGCATGCGGTGGGGTTCAGGGAGGGAATGCTCAGGCCAGCTTCACAGACATTTTCTCTGCTCTTCTTCCCTAGCCTGGTATTTGCCACACCCCTGTGCTGTGCCCTGTTCCCCCAGAGAAGGTGAGTGATGCCCTTGGGCTGGACCAGAATCTCTGCACAGGACTCCACATCTCTGGCCCTTAGTGTGTTCCCTGGTAGGCACACTGGTGATGCAGGATCTGAGGGAATGACAGTGAGCCAGCCCTTCTGAAGGCAGGAGAGGATTCTTCACCTGGGAGTGAGGGGAAGCCGGGTCCTGAGATCTGGCTTCTGAGATGCTGAGCCCAGGATACACTCATCCAGCCTGTGCTATTCTGTTGCAGCTCCATACATGTGACCAGGCTGGAGCCGGAACTGAGAGCTGAGATCCAAGCGCAAAACCCCAGCATCGATGTGGTTTACTACAACAAGGGACTTTGAGGGGAGCCAGCCTCTGCCTCTTTCCTTACCTCCTTAGACTGCTTCTTGGGTGCCACCTTACAATGTTACCACTTGTTTATCTTCCGGGTCAGGGGGCTTGAGGTGGGGAGCAGCCACTGAGACCAGCAACCCCTTAGACTGGGGGAGGCATCCCTATAAGGCCCTTCTCTCCTGTCTGGTTTCAAGTCACAAAACCCTCCTGGACTCGTGTGTGCGCCCACCTACATATGCAACACATGGAAGTGTTTATGTATTTGATCCTGGAAGCCAAGAGCAGATAGGCTGTTCTAGAATGTCTTAATATTTGGCTTCCCTTGCTAGTCTCCTGCCCACCTAGCAGCAAGCCAGGTTATAGATGATACTTCCTTCCCTAAACTGTTTCTCTGGCCAAAACATTTCTGATATCACCTTACCCTTCAGGATGCAGGAGAAGCCCCAGGATCCCAGAACATGGACTGAGGGCCACCAGCAAGCCAAACAGAGTCTAATCCTTCAGGTTTCGAGTAGCTGACTCCAGGATCTGGGCTGACAGTGTTGGGATTAGGGAGGCATGGGGCTCATGCCTGTTGTGCCCCACATCCTTGAATGGCTCCCTTCCTCTCTTCTCTTCTAGAGGAACAAAGGGATGTCGGGAGCCTGCACTGCCCTCCACACTTCAATGTGGGTGCCTTTAGGGATCCTTTTAAGCATTCTTGGTCTGTTCTGATGTCATGACTTAGACAGAAATCCCACAATTCCAGTTCTTTCCCTAATCAGGAAGTCACCCAGGCAGAACAAGCATTCCCCTTCAGGAACGGCAACCACCCAAACCCACCCACTTATGGGGGACCGGTGTGGAAATGGTGCTTCAAACACAGGCAGGCCTCAAGTGTACAATCTCAAGACAGGAAATTCTGTGTTTCATTGGCCCTTCTTAGACATTCTCCACACCCCCTTCAGCTCCTTCTTTTCCAGCTGCCAGTCTCTCTGGAAGACCTCAGGGCTTCACATATGCTAGGCAAGTGCTCTACCACCGAGCTACATCCCATCACAGTTCTCTCTCTCTCTCCTTTCTTCTTCCTCTTTTTCTTTTTTGTTTGTTTGTTTTGTTTTTCGAGACAGGGTTTCTCTGTAGCTTTGGAACCTGTCCTGGAACTAGCTCTTGTAGACCAGGCTGGCCTCTAACTCACAAAGATCTGCCTGCCTCTGCCTCCCGGATGCTGGGATTAAAGGCGTGCACCATCACCACCCGGCTCTCTTTCTTCTTTTTCTTCCTCCTCCTCTTTTGTTTTTCCAGACAGGGTTTCTCTTTGTTGCCCTGGCTATTCTGGAACTCACGCTGTAGACCAGACTGGTCTCAAACTCAGAAATCCGCTTACCTCTGCCTCCCAAGTACTGGTATTAACTGTGTATGCCACCACAGCCAGCAACCCATCTCTTTCTTGACACATGGCTCTGTTTTCCCTCTGCCCTTAATTTGAAGAAGAGGAAGGGCCCGGACCTCAATAGATGGACCAAATGGAAGATGGGTTTAGGAATGGCATGGGTGGTAGTGACTTCAGGGTGAGCTCCACTCTGAATCCATGACCTCTAGCTGAAAGGGCGAAAAGGTCCCAGTGAGGTCCACTGAAACAACTCTCCTGCTTTTGCTAACCGCCTTCTCCAGTGTCAACAGCTGTCATGCATGGTGTCAATAAACTGCAATCCTGTCTAGTTTTTGATCTGTACTTGTTTCAAGTCCCAAGTGTCTAGGGAAGTGTTCAGGAGATTCTCCTACCTTTCTTCAGCTTTATCTTCCCTTCCCCCAAACTCTTCCCTGTACGGAGCCTCATCTCCCAGCAGAGGGCTCTCTGAGCTTACAAAATGGGCCCTCTGGCTGGCATCTAGTCCCTCGAAGATGGAAGCTTATCTTTATTCTCTTCACTGAGAGGGATGCTCACATATTTATGAACCCAAGCTCTTGACGTCTTAATTTCTTTGAGGAATTTGGCATGGGGTGGTGACCTCTGGTCCCTAGGAAATCTTCAGAGAGGCGCGAGGAGGCCAACAGCTGCCTGCTTTCCCAAAGTGAAGCTGTCTGGGAACCAGCACATTTTTTTGTCCTTACCGGTTCACTATGGAAACTGACCTGGCAGGAGCCTCTGAAAGTTATTCCTTCCCATTCATGACCCAGAGTTCTTTAGTGTGTGTGTGTGTGTGTGTGTGTGTGTGTGTGTGTGTGTGTGTGTGTCAGAGGACTTGACTTTCAGGAATCCTTTCTTTCTACAATTGGGTCAGGTTGTCAGGCTTGGTAGAAAGCGCCTTTATCCAGCGAGCCATCTCAGCGGCCTCCTTACTTTTATGACACATTTTCCTACCCTGGAGATGAGGAGGAAACTTGTGCCTGTATTTAGCGAGGAAGAGCCATTTACTATTGCTTTCTTTCCTGGAATCTTAGCTTTGTTAGATACAAGGAAATAAACATGAATAAACCTATTTAAAAATCCATACCCCACTCCCTGCAAAGAAACAGCTCCCTACCCACCATGTCCCCCATTCAGCTTTTAATAAGTGGTCGGGTAAAATCTTTAGGAATAAGTGATCCCACAGCGAGTGAGCCTGGGTCCCTTGTCCTGCGTAAGCAAGAGTGTTGACAGCAGCTCCTGTTCCCTGAGTCCTGCTGTGTGGTGCCAGGCTCAGTGAAGCCAACTGCCTTTAGTCACTCATCTTTTGATCTCTGAAACCTGTAAGATGGGCATATTATACCTTCCCTAGAAAAGACATGAGTTTCCTCTCTTGAAAAACCAGGGGGAAAAAAGGCATGAGTTTAGAGACATTAAGAAAGTGGCAAGTCAGTTGTCATGGGGTCGCATTCCTGTAATCCTCGCATTTGGGGGTTGAGACAGGAGGATAAGGATTATTTTCTGAGACACTATGTAGCCTTAGATAGCATAGAACCAGGCTGATCTTGAACTCACAGAGATCTGCTTGCCTCTATCTCCCAAGTGCTGGGATTTTAAAGACATTCATCACCATACCTGGCTAGGACTAATAATTAAAGGTCATCCTCAACCACATAGCAAGCTTGAGGCCATCCTGGACTACATGAGACCCTGTTTCAAATAACAAAAATAGCAAAAGATGCTGGGCATGGTGGTGTACACCTTTAATCTCAGTACTTACGAGGCAGTGGCAGGTAGATCTCCCAGTTTGAAGCCAGTCTGGTCCACAGAGCGAATTCCAGTATAGCCAGGGCTACAAAAGCTGTGTCTCAAACAAAACCAGAGAAAGCTGATGGATCAGGACACCAGCTGAGCTGTGACTCCCAACCATTGTGCGTCCTTTCACCCGATAGCTGCTAAACCTGGTTCCCTTGACATTCAGGAATATCTCCTGGGCCCAATTTGTTTACAGATTAGCAAAACCAACTGTCCACAACTATACACAAATCTATAAAGCTGCTAGTGGTCAGTCTATAAGACATTGTCTGGTCTCGAAGTAAAAATTAAAAGCCTGGGTATAGCTCAGTGATGGAGTTCTTGCCTAAAGTGCACAGCCCAGGTTCAGTCTTCAGTACTCTATCAGAAATAAAACAAAAAGTCTCGGCCACTAATGAGTTTCCAAACTTGAGTTTTATAACTTGCACATAAGTAAATAACTTCATTCTTGATTAAATTTGGAACCCTTAGGTGACCAGTTTCAATTTCATTCCATCCTGCCAATCATGCCAAGGCCTCCGTCCAAGCCCCAAAGCCCCAGGCCAGTTCTATCTTCTTTTTTCAGCTAAGCTTTGACCTTTCGGCATTGCCTTGAAAAGAGGCCTTGAACTTTTATTGGTGAATCCGTGCAGGGTGAATTCATTTGGGGAGGAGAGAAGCAATCTGTGCAAGATAAAATTTGTAAGAATGTTTTATAGCAGAACTCTCTGTATGCTGCAGACAGTGCCTCGTCCAAGATTGGCAGGTCATCTAGGGAGGGTGTACTTCCCTGTTTTTTCCTACTAATTTCAGAGTGTTTCTCAAATGCTGTGGGGGTTAGCAATAGGGCCTATCACAAGCTCTCTCAGGACAAATGCTAGCTGGGTACACTCCCACATGATTGCCGCTTTCCTGAGAGATGTGCATACAGAGGAGGTGGGGGTAGGGCTGGGGGGGAGGGGGGCAGTACTCCACTTCCATCAGGACCCCTGACCTAAGGGTCAGAGCAAATTAGGCCAGACAACTTCAAGCTCCGCTCTCGAGACCTATCAGTCAAAGGGAAGCCACGCCTCCTGTACGCAGCCTGACCGGAAACTCTATCGTCCCTGATGACGCCAGCGCCCGTCACTCCACTCTAAAGTTAAGATCGGCTGCTCCCACCTCCGTTTCCCTAGGAACGGCTGGCTTTAGCGCCCCACGCCCCTTTCCTGTCAGAGCCCTGATCCTGCTTCCTCCCTTGCTCTTGATCCTGTAACGCTAAATCCGCCAAATCCGTTCATTCCTCTGTAGCTCCGAAACCCTAAAGCCACACTGAGCCCGCCCTTTGACTTCCTGCCCGGAAATCCCGGGGTTTTCAAGGAATCACGCGAGATCTTCCGCAGCTCAGGCTCGGTGTAGGCTCTTGGTTTCCTTGGCCGCCTCCCTTCACCGTCGTGACAAGCAGTCCAGTGACCGTTTGCCCTTGAGGAGTGGAAATTGACCTAGCAGAGAACAGAATAGCCGCCTTTCCACCTACAAGATACTTCCCGTACCAGACAGGCATCCCGACACCTACCTGCATCCCCCTTGTTAATTTGGCAACAACGTGCAAGCGACTGTCAGGCCTGATGCCGTTTTTTTCCAAATACGTAGCCAAGGATGACCTTGACCTTGAGTTCCTGATCTTCCTGCCGCCTCTACCTTCCAAATGCTGGGATTATAGGCATATGCCATCACGCAAACGAAATCCATTATTTTTTATGGATAAGTGAGTGTGTAATCCAGAAGCACTATTAAACCTTACCTGCCTGTTGATTCTAGGTGCGGTCACGAACACCGTGGTTCTCAGTCTAGTTCACATCTCAGCAAGCCTAAAAGAATGATACACTCGCCGGGCGGTGGTGGCGCACGCCTTTAATCCTGGCACTTGGAAGGCAGGCAGGTCTGTGAGTTTGAGGCCAGCCTGGTCTACAAGAGCTAGTTCCAGGACAGCTAAGCTGTTACACAGAGAAGCCCTGTCGGGGGGAGGGGGATAAAAAGAATGATACATTCACAAGAAAAACCATGGCTCGCATCCTCAACCTGATTTCAGGATGGGGCAGCATCTCCCTTCAGCAAGCATGTCAGAATCTTGGGGACAGTGTTGTTTGAAAAGTCCTCTGGACAACATGAAGCTCATGCTAGATAAGACAGTCAGTAAAGGGATGAATTCAGCTCTCCTTATGTATGTTTAGAATCCGAGTGCAGGATAAGGTGGGGGTGAGGGCTTTGTTTATGGCTTCCCTCCACACAGCCTTACCTGTCTCTTTGGCAGTTCCCTGGAACTAACTACTCTCTCTTCACAACTGTGTTTTCTTCGGGTGGGCACCAAGGTGCTTTCGCTTACAGCATGCTTGAAAGGAGAGGTGTTCACAGTGTTGTCCAGTTCCTACCTAAGAGTGGCCGGAGGAGGGCTGCTTGAGTCTTGGTGTGATATAAAGGCTTGTTTTCATAGGCTTGCTTTTCAGTGCACCAGGGTTCACTGAAATGGGAACTTGCCATTGTGTAACTGTGGTATAAGAGAAACCCTGGAAACATTGCTTTCTGACTTCTTCAAATCAGCTCTGCCCTGCTACACATGCCTATCCCAGCTGCTGATTCCCCAGGACTCTGTTCACCCCTTTTATAAGCCTGTTTTTTGTTCTTTTTTTAAAGATTGGTTTTATTTTTATTAGTTGAGGATTTCATCCAATGTGTTTTCATCATATTCATCCCCTTCCCTACCACCCAACTTTGTGCATCCACCAAGTCCAATTTATGCTAGCAATATATTCTTGGATGTGTGGCCTTCTGTTGGAGCATGTTAGACTTACTGAAGTTAAAACTAAACTGACTCTCCATCTCTCAGCAGGCATCAGATGCCAGTAGCTTCTTGGTTAGGGGTAGGACTTTCTCTTCTCTCTCTCTCCCTACTGGGATTTGGTATTACTTGAGCTCTTGCAGGGCTTGCTGTCACAATTGTCACGTTTTTTGTTTGTTTGTTGTTGTTCTTGTGACAGGGTTTCTCTGTGTAGCCCTGGCTGCCCTGGAACTTGTTACATAGAGCAGGCTGGCCTTGAACTCACAGAAATCTGCCTGCTTCTGCCTCCTGAGTGCTGTGATTAAAGGTATGCGCCACTACCACCTGACCCTTAGGTTTTTAATTAAAAAAGAAAAGATGTATTTATTTTTATGTGTCAGTGTGAATATATATACACATGGATAAAAATGAAAATCTAGGATCTGATTGTGAGAGATAGGTATATTGTATTTGTCTTTCTGAGTCTGGGTTACTTATTATAGTCATTTTTACATCCATCCATTTTGCTGCAAATTTCATGACTTTATTTTTCTTTATGACTGAATAAAATATGTGTACCACATTTTTCTTCATTCATTCATGTATTGATGGATGTTTAGGCTGGTTTCATTTTCTTGATATCATGGTCAGTGCATCTGTAGCCATATATGTGCAAATATGTGTAGTAGGACTTAAGAGTTCTTTGGCACAGGGGCCCAAGGTGAATCATGAGTTGAACCCCTCAACATAGGTGTGGGAGAGCTGGCTCTGCCCCTCGTCCAAAGTGGGTTGCTCCAGTGGACTGGCCAGAGCAAATCAGCTACCACCAGACACACAGCCAGCGCTTTGAGTTAGCACTTTCCAACATCTACCCCATCTATGACCTACTGGGGTGCATAAAGGGACTGGTCCTGTGGAACCATAGCCACAGGATCTCCATAATTCGAGGTAACAGCAGGATATCCTAGAGGAGTTTTGATGAGGGTCCAGTATTGATGATGTACCAGAAGCCAGAGACCTTAAACCTGACCAACAACACATTACAGTGAACATGTGCAAGTAAAGCTGTTTGGAACAAAGGGGATGTTGCGTGATGCACAGCAGCTCCCAATGCCGCTAAGATGAATGAAGAGGCAATGGAGAGGCAGGAAAGATGGAGGAGTGAGATGCTTTTTTGCTTGTTTGTTTATTTTCTGGTTTGTTGTTTTTAAGTAATATTCTTACTTGTGTTTTTATTTTTACATTTGTATTATTTATTTTTTAGTTTACCCTTGAGGAGGACACTACAAGGGTGATGGGTTAATATGGATGGACTGGGAAATAAGTGAGATTGGGGTACATGATGTGAAATTCCCAAAGAATCAATAAAAAATTATGTTCAAAAAGTGTTCTTTGGGTATATACTAGCAGTGGTATAACTTGGCTCTATGGTTGCTATATTTTCAGGGGTTTGTTTTTGTTTTTTTGTTTTGGAATCTCCTGATTTTCATAGTAGCTATACCAATTTAAATACCACCAGCAATAGATAAGGGTTTGTCATTCATCAAATTATTTCAGTGTTTGTCATTTTTTTTAAAAAAAGATTTTAGTGTGTGTGTGTGTGAGTTCCCTCCTGTGGAGCAGACCTCAGAAGTAGAAAGTGTTTGGTTACCCCCATAGCAATCATCCCACTTTTGCACCAGTGGGCAAGACTTTCCTGCCAGGTCAATATTGTGGCATGGAGGATCCACCTCTGGGTAAGATCATTCATGACTTTTCTCCCCTAGCAGACTACAGAGCACCTTCTGGTGCTACAGAAGCTAGCTGGCAGAAAGTTTCTATGTAAGTTCCTACTTAAATTTTGTTTTGTCTTGTTTTTTTGCTTTTTGAGACAGGGTTTCTCTGTGTAGCTTTGGAGTCTGTCCTGGAACTCATTTTGTAGAGCAGGCTGACTTCAAACTCACAGAGATCTGCCTACTTCTGCCTCCCAAGTGCTAGGATTAAAGGCATACATCATTACTGCCCAGTTAAATTCTTTTTTTTAAAGTATTATTGTTTTATTTTATGTGAATGTTTCCTGCATGTTTATGTACCACATAAGTGCCTGGTGCCCACAGAATCTGGAAGAGGGCATTGGATCCCCTGGAACTGGAGTAAAAGTAGTAACCTGCCATGTGGGGGCTGGGAATCAAATCTGGGTCCTCTGTAAGAGCAGCCGGGGCTCCTAACTGCTGAGCCAGCTCTTCAGAACCCCTACTTAAGTTCTGTATAGTTTGCAACCACATAGTATGTGATGTTTTCAGCATTAGGGTCTTACCATTTAGTTATGGTGGGCAACCAAGACCAGTGGCAATAGCCTGTGTTGTTTTGAGAGCACCTGATATCTCTCTGACCGATGCGGATAGGGAGGCACCCCACACCTGGCATAGAAATTTTCATTTTATAGTCCATGACTTCTGGGAGCGCCTTATCTATTCTACTTAAATTCCTTTAAAGGTGATCTCTGTGTGTGTGTCTGTGTACATGTGGGAGTATGTACATATACATGTGTGTATGTTTTTTTGTGTGCATGCACATGTGTATGCATGCCACGGCATATATGTGGAGGCCAGAAGACAATTTTCAGGAGTTGATTCTCCCAGAGCTGAACTCAGGTTGTCGAACTTGGCAGCAAGTGTCTTTACCTGCTGACCCATTTCACCATCTTCCTCTCCTGCATTCTTTTCCGTCTCCCTCTGCCATGGGGGCCTGGGGAGAAAACTCAAGTTATCAGGCTTGATGGCAAGTCCCCACCTGACTGAGCCATCTTGCCAGACCTTTAATTATGTTTTTTAATTTTTATTTTATTATTTATTTGTTTGTTTATTTATTTTGGTTTTTCGTGACAGGGTTTCTCTGTGTATCTCTGGCTGTCCTGGAACTCACTCTGTAGACCAGGCTGACCTTGAACTCACAGAGATCCACCTGCCTCTGCCTCCCTGAGTGCTAGGATTAAACATGTGCACCACCACTGACCAGCTAATTATATTTTAAAATTAGTTTACAAAGGAGCGGGTTTTCATAATGCTTTTCATACATTTTCAGTTCTGATTAGTTTTCCCTCCATCTCCTATCTCCCCTCTAGAGCATCCCCTCTAAAGCCCCCCCCCCCATCCTACCACTTAATGTTTATATCTCTGAAGTTACTCTGGCCAGCCTGAGATGAGTTTTATTGGGGTGACTTACAGGAATATGGGTGAGGAATTTCTTACAGGAGCAGAAATGACTCAAAGACAGCTGTATCACCAAAGCCCGCCCCAACATGGGTGACAGCTTCCAAAGCTGGGAACCTGCACACTGCACAGCCTGCAGGCCGCTCCACAGGTTGGAGAGTGTCCTCTCCAGGTGCCTCCATTGGACTAAAGCTCTTCTAGGAAGCTTGGCTGGTTTCTGCTTCTTTCAGGAAATTGTTCTGTTTTCAGAGTCTTATTTGCAGCTCAGCTTACTTTCAGGGACTCTGAGCTTTTATTGCTTACTCTGGCAGGGGCCTAGTGAATCTGCTAAGTTTCGGGTCTTCCTGAAGCTATTTTGAGTTGTTTACCTTCCTACTCAAAGAGCTTCCCGAAGGATGGAATATTTTAGTTCTCTGAGGAAATGTTTACCCAGCGAGGATTAAGAAGGAATATATTTCAGGGCTGGAAAGATGGCTCAGCACTCAAGAGTGTGACTGTTTTTCCAGAGGACCAGAGTTCAATTGCCAGCACCCACATAGCAGCTTACAGCTGTCTATAATTCTAGATCTGACACCCTTATACCTATAGGCAAAACACCAATACAGATTTTAAAAAATAATAATTCTTTTTCTTTTTTCTTCTTTCTTTTCCTTCCTTCCTTCCTTTCTTTCTTTCTTTTTTTAGACAGGGTTTTTCTGTGTAGCACTGGCTGCCCCTGGAACTCACTTTGTAGACCAGGCTGGCTCAAACTCAGAGCTCCTCCTGCCTCTGCCTTCCGAGTTCTGGGACTAAAGGTGTGCACCACCACACCCTGAAAGAGTGGATTTTAAAATATTCATTTGAAAGGCTGAGGAATGACTTAATTGTGCCCAAGTTGGAACCCCATGTAAAAATGCCAGGTGTTAGGGATGCCTGGTACCCTTTGGTCAGCCAGCCTAATATAACTGATGAATTTCAGACTAGCCAGAGCCCCTGTCTCAAAGGAGATGGATAGCATTCCTGAGGATGACACTTGAGGTTGCCTTCAGGCCACCATATGCACAGGCATGAGTATGTACACTCAGGGGTAAAAACACTCATTTTTGTCCCCAGTCTATTTACTTTAGTTTTTCAAACAGCTACAGAGTTAGTCACGTATAAGAATTTAAGTTGTTCAGTCCTAATTATTAAAAAATATTTATTTATTATGTAGATAATATTCTGTCTGTGTGTATCCCTGAAGGCCAGAAGAGGTCACCAGACCTCATTACAGATGGCTGTGAGCCACCATGTGGTTGCTGAGAATTGAACTCAGGACCTTTGGAAGAGCAGGTAATGCTCTTAACTGCTGAGCCATCTCTCCAGCCCCTCAGCCCTAATTTTTTAAGGGGACTTGGTGCAGGAGAATTGTCTGTATTCTGTCAATCATGATTTAAATAAACGCTGACTGGCCATTAGCCAGGATGTATAGGTGGGTCAACCAGACAGGAAGTAGAGGCGGGGCTATTAGACCAGGAGAATTCTGGGAAGCAGGAAGCTCTCTCGGCCACCTGCCTGGACCACCAAAGAAGCAGGATGTGACCTGCCCCGCTGAGAAAGGTACTGAGCCATGTGGCTGACATAGATAAGAATAATGGGCTATATAAGTTACAAGAGCTAATAAGAAGCCTGAGCTAATGAGCCAATCAGTTTGTAACTTATGGAGACTCTCTGTGTGATTTTATTTGGGGCCAAACAGCTATGGGACCTGGTGGGAGGACAGAAACCCCAACTACCAGGCCCTACATGCTACAGGAACTTTTAGACATTTCTGTATTTTTTTAAAAATGGAATCTTGCTATGTTTCCCTGGTTGGTCTCCAACTCCTGGGCACAAGAAGTCCTTCTGTCTCAACCTCCCCAGTAGTTGAATCTACAGGTGTGAGCCACTGCATAATCTACAGGTGTGAGCCACTGCATAATCTACAGGTGTGAGCCACTGCATAACCTACAGGTGTGAGCCACTGCATAATCTACGGGTGTGAGCCACTGCATAACCTACAGGTGTGAGCCACTGCATAACCTATAGGTGTGAGCCACTGCATAATCTACAGGTGTGAGCCACTGCTTAATCTACAGGTGTGAGCCACTGCATCCAGCTCCCACTAAATACTTCTTCTGGTCAAGGATGCTGTGAAAAATAAATAATGCTGAAAAGGGACCTTTCTTTAATAAATGTAAGAAGAAACATTCGGGAATGGGTTTCCAGGATCAAATCTGTGAAACCACCCAGTATTGTCTTTGTACAAGATGTTCCCTTACTGGATTTCTTTTTCCTTTGTGTGGCACTAGCAGACTCTTTCTGCATGCTAGGAAAGCAATTCTCACACTCTCCGTTGGGCTGCACCCTCGGCCACTCACTGGATTCCTCTCCTCCTCCTCCTCTTCCTCCTCCTCCTCCTCCTCCTTCCTCTTCTTTGGTTTTTCGAGACAGGTTTCTCTGTGTAACAGTACTGGCTGTCCTGGAACTTGCTTTGTGGACCAGGCTGGCCTCAAACTCACTAAGATCCACTTGCCTCTGCCTTCCAAGTGCTGGGATTAAAGGCGTGCGCCACCACCACCAGGCTCATTCACTGGATTCTTACCTGCATCTGGGATATTGTAACCTTGCTTCACTGGTTCACAATGTGAGCTGAAGGTATCCAGGGGCCTCTAGGGGCTGGACATGGTGGCTTTGGGTGGGGATGGATCCTGGAAGTCAGAGTTTCACTGCCCAGGCCAGCTCCAGCCATCAGAATCAGAACTGAAAATGGGGGGGGCGCTCTTCTCCTGGCCCTTCTCTGCCTCTCCCCCCCATTATGTAGGAACTGGCATCCTTGGCAAACTGTATCCTCAGAGATATGCTTTACTCTGCGCCCCCTGGAGGCTACAACCAGTCTGATGGACCCAGCAGATAAGTAATCTTCCAACCACTAGACATCTGAGAGGAACGGAGGCAGTGGGACCTCACACAGGTCCACGGCCCTCCCTCCCTCCTCCACCAGCATCCTCAGGTGACTAGCAGGCGCCGTCAGGGCGTGAACACCGCAGGACCCGCGGGTCCCCAGCTCCCTGCCTCATACATTAAAGATGCGGAGGCGCCAGGGTTGCAGTGCCACAAACATGAAGACAAATTTTTAATCCCGAGAAAGAAGATGCCTGGAGATGGGGGGCGCGGGAGAAAAATGAATTAGGTTTTTATTATGTGTTTTATTATGCTGCAATTGAACAGGATTAGGTGAGAATACAATATATTTCTGTTGCGGCTAGAGGCAGGAGGGGGCGGGAGAGAGGCTGACAGCTGGCCTGAGAAGGCGAAACTCTTAGAGGAATCGCGATTCCCGGATGCAGCTGTCCCAAGAGAGGGCCTAGGAG